>JAEIGP010000806.1:0-307500 GCA_018904095.1 Zaprionus ghesquierei | reverse complement strand
GACCACTCGAAAAATGCTGACAGCAAAGTGCCGCGAGGCAAGTACCCAGTCGAATACATCCCCTATCCCCGCATCGCCGTATTCCCCTTCGAATCCAGTGCAGAGTCTGCAGACTGCAGTCGCTTGGCTGCTCTTTGTGAATCGCAGAAAGAACTAATAATTTCCATAACACACACACACTTAGCTGTTGTGTACGTGTGTGTGTGTGTGTGTGTGTGTGTGCCTGGCAGCCAATGGCGCGTAGATGCCATGAACATGTCATATACTTGCTGCGCCAGCCAACATTCTCGCAGCGAGCTGCACTTACGAGTAACCGACAATAAGCAGCAGCAGCAACAGAAGCAGAGCAAAAGACAAGTTTGATGCCAATCCAACACTGCGAGAAATAGTTGAGTAATTAGTTGGCACACTCAGCTGGCAGGCTAATCGCTGGGCTGGCAACTATTTTCCAGCCTTCATATTTTTTGGCTCAGTGTAGACTGCCGCTGGCTGACTGGTCTGAGCTGATTTCTTCTTGACAAAAAGCCAAAAAGCATCGCATCTCGGGCTAAAAGTCAGAGAAAATATGAAAGGCGGCCAGTTGCACTACCAGCTCAAATGGATGCATGAAATTATGAAAAGTTAACTGAAGCGGCGACTCGGGTCTCTCCTTCTCTCTTTCTCTGGGGATAACATGTTGCCATCTATATACTATAGATATCTACATTCACATGCACATATGTGTTGTGTATCTGCAGCAATATGTGCCACACAATGCATTAAATTTGAATTACAAATAAGTTGCATAAATTCTCGAATTGCTTGCGTAATAACAATGTGCACATGCGGCGACAATCAAGTTTGCAATTCGCATTTGTTCACACAAAAGGCATGAAATAATTAGAAATATTAAAAACTAAATTGGTTTATTTAATTGGGTTGACAATATAAGGTAAGGTAATTCTTTAAATTTAATCTGAAGTCTGAGAATTTACATTTTATATAATACAAATTTAATTAAACTCAAAACTTTAAAATTTATACAAAATTAATAAAACTACATCAGCAATTTAAAAATTCATATTTTATACCATTGAAAATGGTCAAAAATGGTATACTAAGTTTGTGCAAATGTATTTAACAGGCAGAAGGAGGCGTGGCAGCCCCCCCCCCAAAGTAATATTCTGACTCAGGATCACTAGCTGAGTCGATTGAGCCATGTCCGTCTGTCCGTTTGAACGTCTAGATCTCAGCTATTACAAAAGCTAGAGACACCATATTTCACATGAAGATTCCTGTATACCATAGGTAGATCGAGTGTATTTTCAATTTTTGATGCCACAAAAAAAACAGATCTAATTTAAACAATAGGTGGCAGTTTATCCGCCAGCGTGTGTGCAGCGTTTTTTGATGGAATTAAATGTGTGATAATTTGTTTCGAAACTAGGCGAACGGTATCTTACTGTCGGGCGCGCTCGACTGTAGCTTTCTTTACTTGTTTTTTATACAAAATTATTAAAAATAATTGTTTGACAGTAGTTAATAATTTCCTTTTGTTTTCAATAAATATATTAAAAAAACTTTATTTAAAATTTTATATTTTCTAATTACATTTTTAAATAATACAAAATTTATAAAACTACATTAAAAATTAAAAAATTCATATTTTTATATTTGCAATTTTAATAAAACTGCGTAAATAATTTATTAATTGTTTCAAATTAGTAAACAATTTATTTTTATTTTAATAAACGTATTGAAAATTCCCATGTAACTTAAACAAGAAATAATATTAATTTACAGGCAAAAATAAAGTTCAACAAAGTTGTATTTAGTTGAATAAATATATTTAAATACCAAAACAAAATTATTTAAGAATATATTAAAATATTGAGTGACTTTTTAGCATTTTACTTCTTATTTATTTACTAACTTATTTATTTATTTCAGAAATTTAAACAGATTTTCTTTCTGGCATGAATGGCATGGCAAATATTCCCAAGAATTTATGTTTATTAATTTGTCTGCCGCTTTACCGATATATCTATGCAAAAGACATGCCGAAACAGATCCATTTAAATGCATTTAACTTTCGAAAATAAATTCGAAAAAAAAAATTCAAACAAGCGAAAAACGCTTTTCCTGTCGCGGCACAAAAGAGAAGGAAGAGAAATGGCAAGTTACAACAAATTGCTGTGCATGTGTGTGGGTGTGTGTGCGTGTGTTTGTGTTGGGCAGCAAATAAAATTTTAGCGTTAAAAAAAAGCAAACCAGGAAAATGGGAAAATGTTTTGCCGGTTATTCTATACATTGTTCCCGTACTTTTTCTATTCACCTAATGTAATCAAATTAAATGCCATTAAATTTGATGTGCCAGTGTGCATGTGTGTGTGTAGGTGTAAGTGAGCGTGTGTGCGTGAGAGTGGGGGGTAAAGGGGTAGCCCGTGTGTGTTGACTGCGGCTTCCTCTTTTTTTTATGACTTGAGTATCGTAAAAAGCGCAGTTAAAAAATAAATTTGAATTTACATTTTTATGGTTTTATCTTTGGTAAATAAAAATTAATTTGCTGAAAATTTAATTTTCACAAACAAAGCCGAAAACGAGACAGCACTACACGTGCGATTTCCGCCGAAAAAATAATAACAGTAGCCAATTATAACTGTAAAGTTTTTGGTGATGAAAAGTCGAGGAAGAGTCGAGAAAAAGTCGTGGAAAAATCGAAGCAAAAGCTGGAGAAAAAGGCAAGTTCGCTGAGGAACACACGGCAAGGCCAGGCAGACAGGAAAATTAAAGCTGAAACTGTCACACGAGTTGGCAGGGCCAACTTTTAATTGAGCATAAGGGAAAGAGAGAGAAAGATAGATAGAGAGAGAGAGAGAGAGAGAGAGAGAGAGAGACAGCGAGCCTGCTTTCTGTTGCGAGTGATGTGACAAAGACAGGTCAAAATTGTGGCCAAACAAAACTTAATTGCAATATGCAAAGCCCAAAAAGTTAGCTCATTCACTGCCGCCTCTACCCCCTTTCTCTCCTCCTCCGCCTCTCCTCCTTGTCTTCTTTGGATAAATGACAATGTTTGACAAGGCAAACAAGACACGCTTTCTGCTCGCTGCAACTCGCTGCCATATGCGAATGACACTGACACAGTTGCCAGTTGTGCAGTTGCCCCACTTGCCACTTGCCACTTGCCCCGCCGCTGCCCATTGCTGCCAACCGGATGAGGCTCGAGTCATTGCACATGCAACGCCCACAACATTGTCAGCTTTCCCCCCTCTCCCTGCACGCCAGCACAGTTTGTGTTCCTCGCTTTGTTTGCACTCTCTCTCTCTCTCTCTCTTTCTGTGAACCTGATCTCATTTAACGCACTCGGTTTGTTTGCACAACTTGCAGCAGCATCGGTAGCTGCAGCAACAGGGGAGGGGCGGAGGCAGCGGGGAATTGAGTAGGGGGCAGCATCAGCGGCGACTGAGGCTACGCTTTTTGTTATTAAATGCGAAAAATACGAAAACTCCGAGACGAAACATGCTGCACACTGCGTTGATTGCCGCAAGCAACCCATTTCCGCCCCCTCCCCCTCTCTTCCCTACTCCCCTTTCCCTATCCCTTTCCACACACGCCCCCCTTGCATCGTGTGACACACAATTTGCCACCGCTTGAACGTGGCCTAATTTCAGTTTTTCCCTGATTGCCGCCCCGACAAGGTTCGCTTATAACGGGTTGCCTTTGACAGCTTGACAGCGTTTATTTATACCCTGTGAATAGCAAAAGGTGGAGCTTCAATGACAAATACTCAATCCATTTGGTTTCGATATACATATGTACACGTGTATGTATACACGAGTTTCCTCATTTAATTACAGGGTATGTTTCAGTCTGTACTAGACAAACACTTTGATTTAAGTTGATGTGCTCATTAAAAAGATAAAAACTGCTTGAGGTAGCAGTAAAATAAAAAGATGACACTGATATCCACTGATCTATCAATTGCAGGATATATTGCAATCAGTATAAGACAAGCGACATATTTTAAATTGATGTGATGCTCATTTAGAAGTTGCTTGG
Organism: Zaprionus ghesquierei; assembly: GCA_018904095.1. NCBI lineage: Eukaryota > Metazoa > Arthropoda > Insecta > Diptera > Drosophilidae > Zaprionus > Zaprionus ghesquierei. The sequence continues at coordinate 303,462 of JAEIGP010000806.1, read as the reverse complement.
CAAAGCAGTAAAAAGAAATATGTTCACTGCCTTGTCCATTACAGGGTATATTTCAGTCTGTATCAGACTTGTGCATAATTATGGTATAATCCGATATGCTATTTAAGATAATAATAGAGACTTGTAAATTGCATGAATACTTGTAAGTTGCTATTGTGTACAGGGTATTTGCAAGACAGTCAGATATTAAATGTATCAACTTGCCAAGCTAAACGCTGCTGGCTTTGTAACTGGCCATTATGTTATACAATGTACAAGTATGATGTCACAACTTGCTCAAGGGGAGCTTTTCTCCAATGTTTTTACTTATTTGCCAACTACCTGAGAGGGAAATAAAATGAATGGGAATTTACGGTGTTACATGAAGAATATATATACCATAGAATCATACATATAGGTAAGTTGATAGTACTGCATGTATATGAAGTATGCTGCAAGCAGTTTAAGTAATCAAACTTATCTGCAAACCCTTCATTCCCTTTCTTTGTCTCTCTCTCTATCCTTTCCCTTCCGCACTTCAAGTAAACGCATATATTATTTTTCAGCACCTCGTTGTGCGGCGCAAATTGGCGTTCATTAGCCGATCCCTTTGCCAATTTGAGGCACTTCCCCAAAATTTATTCAATTTTTACTTTGCCGCTTGGCTGAGCGCAGGCTGAAAAAATAAACCCGCATTCGGTTCGATATGAAATCCTCTTTGTTTCGCCTCAAAGCGAAAAACTTTTTCAATTAAACATTTCTTCTTAAAAACACACAGACTCGCACCGAAGGCCTTTTGCAAAAAATGGCACGGATCTAATGCAAGTGGGATACCGATTGGAAGATACTCTGCAATCGGTGGGAAATGTTAAGGAAATGCACTAAATTAAAGTTCCATTTCAAAAGAGTGAGGCTTATTCCAATCACATCATTAATTATTCTTAAATCTGTATCAACCCATTATAGCCCACTTCTGCTATGCGCAGAGTATACGCCAAAGAGAGTGCCAATTGTTTGGCAGAGAATTTAAACATAAATTTAAACATGAATTGCAACAGATTTATGTAACCCCAAAATCGGATGCAGCATGCGAGCTGCAAAACGAATGAAGAGTGTATAAAATAAATTCGTTATTTGTACCATCCCTTCTCCTCTTTCCATTTTCCACTTGATCGAAGCAACAAGAATCGAGAACAAGTAGCAAGAGCTACAGTTGAGTGCGTTCAGCCATAAGATACCCTTCGGCCAATATTAAAGAGCTGTTGTTTGATCAGATTGACAAGTGGAGTAAAGGTATATCTAAATTTCATTTATAAGTATGACAAAGTTGAAATTGTTTTTGCTGTATCTAGCTGTTATAGCTCCCGAGATCCCGACGTTCATACAGACAGACGGAAAGAGTATAATTAAAACACGCCGGGCCGCAGCGTCGCCCATTTGGCTGGCCAATTGTTTATTGTTTATTGCATATTGCTTATTGCTTATGGCTTAGTGTTCACTCCTTGCAGCAGTGGATGTTGCCAAAGGACTGCAGCGTTTCAAGTACCCGAAAAGGAGTTCCAAACTGCCGCTTTATGCAAACTTTATTAGCAATAACAACGAGTTGGCTGGCAAGCAATGGTAATGAGCTAACCAGGCTCGGAAGGGGCTGCAGTTCTACGATGCGATTCAAAAATGGTAAAGGACTTGCTATTTTTGTGCTATAAAGCCAAAGTAGAAGACTGAATAAAAATGGAATTTAATTTACTTCAAATTGGGGTGATCTGCTTTATTTCGAATTTCGATAATAGATTTTAAAGTACTTATGCATAAATTCTAGCTATTAAAAAGCTAGGGTCAATATTAACTATTTTAAATTTCAGCCTGATTATTTGCTAAGCTAGTTAATGAAGTTAATGAAAAACTAGGCAGGGAAGAAATAGTTTAAGTTCCCTACATAGTCTGCATTTTTTTAGTTTTAAATTTGAGCTTACATGTTTAATGAACTCTAGCTAAAACTTAGCTATAAATCAGCTTAAACATGTATGCTAAGAATATTTATATTAATAACTTGATTATTTAGTCTATTCTTTATATCCCGAAAGCAAAATTAAACATTCCGCATAAAATAAACAATTTTAGTTTCAACTTGTGCAGTTTTTCTAAGAGTTTAGGACTATATTTTGAAAAACTATAGCTTTCGCTTTTTTTATAGTTTACTTAAATAATTTTGCAGTATTTTTTGGAGTATAAACCCGTCAAACTATCTAAGTCAAGTTCCTGTAAAATTCTTCCTTTAAGCCTATAAATAGTCCCTCTTTGCAAAGTAGCAGCTCTCTTCTTTGCTTACGTTTATTAAAATATTTCCATTCATCTTCATTTATCAAGTTTGTTCGCCTGTTTTATGTACATGAGTGCATATGAGTGCACTCATTAAATCTCAGCTGGAACATTAACCCCCCACGCACTCCTTCTCCCCTTTTAACCGCCCCTTCCCCACGCCTTGTCTGCTTATTAAAAAATTCGAGCACAAAGCCAAAATGTGTGCGGCAGTAAAAGTGAAATTAATAAGGAAAAGAAACTGACAGAGAGAGGGGAGAAAGAGAAAAGGGGAGAACGAAATCTGCAGAGGGGGTAGAGGGAGTAGAGGGGGCAACACAGCCAGTGTGAAAGCAGAAAGATTGTCAAGTATACGCACTGTGTGACGCGCACAAAGCCGCGCACCCTCGTTTCTGGGTGGCTTCTTATCTGACATTTGACATTTTGAAAACGTTTTGCGTTTTTTCGCACATTTGTTTCAAACAAAATGGTGCAGCCAGAGGGGAGAGAGCAGAGAGAGCAAAGCTTCAGCTGCCTGTCGTCGCCTCAAAACATTTAACAGTTCTCGCTGTTGTTCACTTTGTTGCTCTTGCTGTTGCTGTTGTGCTGCCTGTTTATGTTTATCTTAGCCACGTAGTCAGTTTGTGCCAGGCCTGGCGCGGCAGTAATTAAGTTACAGCTACAGCCGCGGGCCAGGAAGAGAGAAGGGAGGGAGTGAGGTAGAAGGGGGCAGGCAATATCTGTGCGCGTCTGCGATACGTGACAGCGTAAGACTATCGGAAGCTGTCACTTTTTGTATTACAGCCCCCTATTTCACTTTCATTTTGACATTAAAATTAATATTCAATTAGTCAGACCCGAACACGCCCAATACCCGAGGCCCTTTCGGTCCCTGTTCCCCTGTCTTTGGGTCTAATTAATGTTAATTATGCTAAGTAGCAGGCCACTTGCATGTTTTGTCTAGCTGCTGAATTCCAACCGAAATTTCCCCCAGAGTCTTTCGCTTTTTCCGCCATTTTGTCATTTCGTTTTTATTTCTTTGATCATTTTGTCAGGCTCATAAATCCTGCTCGGCAAACGTATCGAATTGATTTGTCTCTTTACAGTTTGCTGCTTTGTTTTCACTTCTCTATGCCTCCCTTTCTCTCCGTTTCCTTCTCTTTCTTTCTCTTGCTATTGTGTTGCCGTTAATTGCCTTTAAATTGTCAAATTTGTTGGGTGTTAAAACTCAAATTAACAAAGCAATTGAAAAAGTTCTTCGATTTGGCCCGCAGCCGTTGCTCGCTTTGTTTATTATGCTAATTGCGACGCGCGGCTCGCGGCTCGCGGCTTTACGCGGTGTAATTTACTGCTGTTCCAAGAGGGCGGGGGGAGTCGCAAAAAGTCCCCCTAGTTTGTAGGGCGGCCAGGCATTTGCTTTCTTATTAATTTGGTTTCATATCAAACACAGCCTTGAAGAAGTGTCCAAAGACACTTGGGAATTTATTTAGAAATTTCCTAAGATTTTTTTATTTTGAATTCCAGGAATAAGCTAAAAAGAAAACTTTTAGAAGTTTTTGAGAAAATAAAAACAAAAATTAACTAGAAATTAAAAGCGTTTTTACGTGTAGGCAAGACAGCTGAAACATTTTAAATGCTGAAAGCATTTCGACTTCTTTAAATATATTAAAAAAATTTATTTGTCTTTTATCCTTTTTATACCGTTTAAAAAATTTTTTAAACGTGTCAATTTTGTTTTTGGTTTTCTAGAGCCATTTAACCATAATTCGACTTATAATCCCTCCCCCCTCTTTAATTCGCACTCCCAAGCTAACTTGGGAGAACCATCAACTTTAAAGTGTGTTTTGACGTGGGTTTCATTAGTTTTCTGACACGCCTGGCAACTCTACGCACAGCATTAGCGTTCCCATGGCAGTCGGTTCCATCTGACTCGCTCTTTCTCTCTCTCTCTCTCTCTGTCTCTCTATATATATATCTCTCTTTCTTTCTTGCTGCCACACACGGCATTAGTTTAACCCTCATAATGTTAGTCAATGCCAAACAAAAGATATTGCTTTTAGACAACTTGGCGCACATTAGCGCCTCTATCTCAGTTCCTCCCAGCTTCGACTTCTCCTCACTACCTCCCTCCTCGCATGTGGCAGCATTTATAAGTCATGCGCCAAGAACTGTAGCAACTACAACGTGGCAGCCAGTACGAGCCGTAGGGAAGGAGGCCTGAGAAGGGGCATAGTGAGTAGGTCCCTTAGTGCCCAGTGGAGCTGTAGCAACTGCACCTGCGTCCGGGTGCCACGCATATTTAAGCATGCCGAAAACTTTTACGCCTCTCGACCTTTCGCCGAGACTTGCCACGACTGCCCCATCCTCCCTCCTCTGCCTGCTTCTCCTGCTGTGGGAAAGTTCAAAATTGAGTTTCCTGTTTCGGTTCCCGTTTCCGTTCCAGTTGGGTCAATGCGCGCACAAAAATCACAACCAGCTAACCATGCAAACCGTTAAATGTTTGCATATCAATCTTTGTGTGCCCCGCCCCCTGCCTCTCTACCTCCCTACCACTCTCCCACTTTTCCTCTCTCTAAGGGCACGCGGCTTCATCTGCAGTCTCCTCGTTTCAACTGTTTGCGCTGCCTAAGCCAAGAGGGAGTCGTACATTTTGGTAGGTTTAATCCCCCTCTGCCCCTGCCCCTGCCCTATAACTTCCATTTTGCTGCTTTTCCCCATGAGTAAAAGTGAAACACCCCGAGAAAAAAGCGCACCCCGAAACACACCAGAACAATGAAAGCCATTGCCAACACATTTTCAGCAAAAAAAGGTCTATGAAAAAAATTGGGTTAGAACTTTTGCATAGCACCAAAAGTCAATTGATGCTCTTTTCCCCTTCCTCCCTGTGACCCACTCACACACAGGTGTGGCCATATGAATAAGCCCAACAATTGGGCCAGACATGCAGAAGAATTTGTAAAGCTGCCTGAGACTGACTTGGCTTGGCATAGGTCGAGCTCCCGAGCTGCAATATTTGCTAGCTGAACTGATTGATTGATGAAAGTTTTAGGGGGAGAAAAGAGGGAAGGAAAGGATTGAGGATAAAGGAGAGAAGGTCTTGCTGAAATAGAAATGCTTGCAAGTATTTCAGGTTGGAAATTTGGGAACAGAGTTTTAATTTTTGATGATTTAAGAAAACTCTGAAAGATATTTAACTTTTTTATTTTTAAAATTGCATAGTATTTGAAATAAGTAAAAAGAGGCGTGGCCCAATTTTTAACGCAACTTTAAGTAACTTCACTTCAGCCGAAGCTTGCACAAAAATTATGTGACTCTAGCTTATATAGTCAAGGAGATTCAGACGTTCACACAGACAGACCAACTGCCTAAGGAACTTAGTTATTATAAAATATAAAACTATTGGATAACTCACCCATAATCCGCACTCGCATAGCAATTACCCAGAAAGCGACACTGCAGCGTGTTGCACTGCGTTGCCTTCACCTCGTGCTGCACTTCGTACGTGATGTTGAAGCCGTAGACGTCGAGCAGGCGATCCAGAGCACGCAGATGGGTGCCATCCAGACTGGCCATGGTGAAGCGCACCTCTAGATACTGACTGTTAAACTGCAGCCAAGTGACCTGGGTGACATCGTCTTCGGTCAGGCTGAAGACACGATGGGCGGGCACCTTAAAGTCATCGGAGTAGTACATATACTCCGTGAACTTGAGTCCGCCCAGCACGTACAGCTGTGTCAGGTAGACCACAATGGAGACATTGCCCTGTGCTGTGACAGGCAACTCGGAGGCGTCGATAATCCAAACGCATTCGATGGGCGTGGCAAAGCGATGCGGGAAATTCGGAGTCTGTATGAGGCCATAGCGTGACTTGAGCAGGCCACCGCAGGTGGAACTGGAACCGGAAGCGGAACCAGACACTGCAACCCCATCCCCTGCATGCTCTGCCACAGCGAAGGCGTTCAGCGCAAAGTTGTGCTTCGAGGCGGGAAACGGCGGCGGCGGCGGCAGCGGCACAGCCGGCAGCGAGAACTTCTGTTCCGCATTTTGTTGTTGGTGTTGGTGTTGTTGTTGTTGATGTTGTTGTTGATGTTGATGTTGTTGGCTTCTACCCGCCGATACGAGGAGCAGCAGCACTAACAGCAGCAGCAGCAGCAATGCCGGCAGCGATGGCGACATTGACCTGGCTTTGCTTTGGCTTTGCCAACTCTTTTGCTCTCACTTGTTAGGGCTTCTTGCTTGGGCTTCTTGGACTTCGGCGCTGGGCTTATCATTTGGCCAGCGTTGTGGATGCAGCAGTTCCACTTGTGCTTGTTGTTTTGTAGCGACTCATTGACTTGCTGCCGCCTGAAATGGCAAAGAGAATGGAGAATTTTGTCAGCCAAAGCCATTTTGACAGCTGTCGTTTGCATTTGAATAACTGACTGACTGACTGACGCTGTCGTTTTATGCACCCTAGCTCACCTCCCCCTCCCCCTCCCCCACTGACACCTCTCCCCTCCCCCTTGCGTCACACTAGAAAATCGTAAACTGTCAGCGTGAAAAAGCAATTTGAAAATCCACTAAAAACGGCGCCCAGTGGCACGCATCAATCATGGCCCTCGCCGGCCGTCGTGAAGCGCGTCTGCTCATAAAACAAAGACCCCCCCCCCCCCCCCCGCCTCTCTTCATCCACCCTCGCCCTCATCTACCTCTCTGCAAAACTGCACAAAATGCTCGACACTCGAGCGCTTTTCTTTGTCAACTTTCGAAATTGTTTTCCCATATTTTGTTGGAACTTGTGTTTCCACTTTCAATCGGCCTCTGCCTCTGGCACTGCTTGTGCCTCTTTTTTTCGGCCCGTTTTTTGCGTCCAAGTCTCCAAAATTGCCAAAGCTCTTCAACGTTTTGACTTTTGTAGGTTTTTGCGCGAGGTTTCTGTGGCAGATTTGCAGCTAAGCAAAGCAAAGTTCAGGTGGATATGGCAACGGAGTTCCAGCTAGATCTGCTAGATAACCAGTCTAACATTCTGCTCTAACTAAATTCAAATTTAAGTTACACTCTCTAGCTGCAAATCGGATCAGTTAACTCTTGATGTGATTTAGCTGTCAACTAGTTAATCGGTGCAGTAATTTACTAAGGGCAGGCGCAGCCACAGACACAGAGTGTATCGTAATTTCTGGCCGAGCATCAAATCAAAAAGCGCTGGGCAAATCGAATCACACATTTCTAATGGATTTGGCTGGCAAATTATTGTGCAATTATTTGCCACAAAATGTGGCAAATGCCCTCGACTAAGTGCGACAAATGCGACTAACTGCGACAGGGTGCACAAAATCAAATTATAAATTACCAAAATACCCGAAATACCCCAAATACCTGCTGCCGCATGCCTTGTGGCTCTCGAACTGTCAGCCAAACTTTCCTCTCTGTGTGTGTGTGTGTGTGTGTGGGTGTGCCATAAATTATTGACAGAATTGAACCGTGCAGAGCCTAATAGGATTATGGTCTAACGGGTGGGGGTAAGCGTTTCGGGCGACAACTAGACCTTTCTTTGTATTTCTGCATTGAACTTGGCTTGGCGCGCATCACGCATACGCCGCGTACGCCTTTAAGACACACGCCAAAAGTTTTGGCTTGCAAAAGCGGTGGAAAGTTTGCAGCTGCCGCTGCCAACAAGTTTAATCAAATGACAATGCCGTAACACGTGCACAGACACCCCTTGGCTGACAAGCTGCCACCTTACCCCCTATTCCTGCTCGCGCCGTGGCACATGTGAGCACGCAAAGTGTGGGTGTGTGTGTGCGCGTGTGCGTGAGGGTGCGCGATCTTTACTTTCAAATTACTTTAGTTACGCATTTTAAGCATAATGAATAATTTTTTCCGTTGGCATGCGAAATTTTTGGGTGCGAGCGCAAAAAGTTAATTTACTTCGCTCAGTCATATATTAAATCTCAAGAGAGTTTTATAAAGTTATTGCGTTGGATAATGATGGCGATAAGACCGATATCTGTGTGTGCGTATGCGCAGCTTGGTCTATTATAGACAAGCTAGGCGTGCCTGACACGCACTCGAACTCGCACTGGCACTCGCAGTTGGTTTTAAATTACACGACCTGCTGCTACGCATTTTAAGGCTGCCGCATGAAAGTATGCTACTTTAATACGGGAGAGAATCTTAAGAGAATTAAATTAAACTAAGTGAATTAAAGAATTTAAAGCAGCATATATATGTATATATACATGTTTTAAATCATATGCCTATTTGTGGGTATTTTTTAAATTAAATTTTACATTTTTGCTCTATTTTATAATTTTAAATATTTATTTGTATGCTAGTTTTTTTTTTAAACTGTCAGCACAAAAGTAGGCAACAGAAAATTCTATTGGCGACCTGCCATTTTGTTTCAACCAAAAATCAAAGCATACTTTTGTGCTGCGCATTTAATTCATACAGAGCTGTTGTTCAAGATAAGCGGCAGTGTTTAAATAACTGCCACAATATTTGTGCAAGCAGTTTTTGAGTACAGGTCAGTGTGTCAGTATGCTTAAAGCTCTATAGCTAGAGTAGAGTAAAAGCTAGAGTATGCGTATTTGCAGAGAGTTGTTTATATACATATGTATATAAAGATATTGCCCATTACGTTTCTTTAGGCAAACTTGTGCCCAGTTAACTGCGCAAGTAAATCTCTATTTCACATAATCTCAAGTGCTGATTTTTCTAGTGACGTAGGTAGGCAAATACAAAGTTCATCTTATCCCTATCAACATTTCAAAATTTTCAGATCTTATTAGGATTTCATAATAGCAAGCCTTTTCTATGGTTGTACATAAAAATAAAAACTCTTTATCACTAATGGGTATCTCGCAGTCGATTTCCCCCCAAAAAATAAAAACACTGACGCATTCATAAATAAAAATCACTTTGCAGTCAAATTGAATCAGTGCAAAAGCCGATCATCTTATCTGCGCTTTCGATAATATCGTGTGAGGGAGATAAACGTTATCAGTGCGATGACTGCAACATCATCATCTGCTTCCACACTTTTGTCATGGTCAATCACCCCCGCCTGCCATTCAGTGAGCCACAAAAAAAAAAAAAAAAAAAAAAAAAAAATTGAAAGAGAGAGAGAGAGAGAAAAAGTAAAATAGAGCAGTGACGCGTTGCCCTGCACCTGTCCGAAGATAAGAGCAGCGTTGGGGGTGGGAGGATGTGTGCGAGCGGGTGTGAAGGCGTTTAGCGTAGTGCTAGGCAGGCACTTTAGCCTCAAACTCAGATACCGATAAAGAGTCCCAGGGCCCAGCCGGCTGCCTCGGCTGCTCCGCTGCTCGGTTAACGCTGCAGTCGACGTTGCCGTTGCCGTTGCCGTCGCTGTCGCTGTCGCCGTCGCCGTCGACGCGAGCAAATTGCCAATTTAAATTGGCCGCGGTAAATTAGTCGAGTTATCAGCCTCCACGGCGGCAGGTGTACGGTTAATAGAGCAGTAGGTGCTACGGATCGCAAGTGCCTCTTTTTTTTTTTTGTTTCTTCTTGTTGTTCGAATTGTGCAACAAAGCCTGAAGTTGTTTTTATTCTGAAATCGTAACGTGTTCAATTGCGAAAATGCAAATGAATGAAATATGAGTAATGCGGGTACTCGTCGCCGTTTTCCGGTAGCTAAAGGGGTTCCATGGGGTTCCGTGTGTGGCATGAGACCTCAGCGTGTTTGGCAGCGTTTCGAGTGTGTGTGCGGAAAAGTGAATGAAGTGAATTCGACAAGAATTATAAACGAATAAGTGTCTGTGTATGTGCGGGTGTGTGTGTGTGTGTGTGTGTGTGTGTGTGTGTGTGTGTGTGTGTTAGTGCGAGTACCCGAACAACTCGGCTTATCGCGATGTCCATGAAATTATAGAGCAAATCGAAATTCGATAAGAACTTGTTTCTTTCGCTGTGCGCTGACTTGGATCTGTGCTTTCAATCGTTGTTGGTGTTGTTGCTCTGTGTTTTTTTTTTTTTTTTTTTTGTTGTATTCTATTTAACAAATAGAGCAAACTTTGCTACGAATCAATCACATTGCGCCTGATATGGATATCTAATCGAAAGACATAAACTTCTTGCCGTCTTGTTTCGCATCGAGCAACTAAGTTTTTTATTTTTCGAAATACTTCAAAGTTCAATTTAAATAATTGAAAGGAAAACTCGATGGTTTTTCCTGTAAGTGAAGTGAATTTTGTGCTCCGTTTTGAAAACATTTCCCGAACAATGCAAGTCCAACTGGTCACATCACCTGCCCAGCTTGTCCTATCGCTCTAATCAGTTTGAAGCCAAACCTTCTTTGCCTCATAAAGCAAAAAGAGAGCGAAAATGCAGAGGGAAAAACAATGCAAGAAAGCAACAAAGAAGTGCAAAACAAATGTGGGGGAAAAGCTAAAGAGCTAAATGAAGAAAAAGAAAAGAAAAACATTTCGCTGATAACTGCAAAACGAAATGTCAATAAAATAATATAAATGACGGACTCGTGACTCTGTGTTGGATCGCTTGTCAGCGAGTTGCTGTTGTTGTTGTTGTTGCCAAGAAAATGTTGTTAAGAGTAGCGCAGCAATTGTTGCTGTTGTTGTTGTTGTTGTTGTCTTTTTCGATTTGCAATAAACAATTGTTGTGTTCGCAACGCGCCAGCGAAGTTGCTATCTTCCACTCCCTCCCACTGCCAAGGAAGCCAAATGTAACTGATACAAAACGGAGTAGCATATCTCTATGTTGTACACTCTTATTTCCGGGTGAAGCAGGAACGAGGGAAGGGGGGAAGGGGGGTGCAGGGAATAAGACCGAAAAGTGTGCGCTGTGTGTGTGTGTGTTGACCAGTTTAAGCGATTTGACCAAACAAGATTGTCGGCTCTGATAAGATACAACAATGCGTGGCATGGTCAAAGTTGATTCACGGCTAAAACAGCCCGAAAAAGGCTAAGCCAAACAATGAAATCCAAATTTACCAAGCCTCCCACCCTCTGCCATCCCCCCTCTTAGCCCGCATAAATAGAAAACAATTAAGCAATGCAGGCGATAAGAGATAAAACGTTGAAGAAAGTCCCAACTGTTTTTGTGACTCATCTGGGGTACGAAAGAGGTAGAGAGAGGGGGGGGGGGCTTAGAATAGGTTGGGGGGTTGAGGTTACTGCCTGCTTGGGCCATAATTAGCCCTGCCATTTTTGGCGATGCGTGAAATTTGCGAAGCTCACAACTTTTGCTCTAGGCATGAAAAACTTAGGCCAGTCTCGCAGTTCTCTCGAATCCCTTCGCAATCTGATGAAAAGCGCAATTTCCATTTAGCCAAAGAGCTAGATAAGGCGCTTGAGCTGTTGCGGGCAATTTTAAATGTTTTCTTAACATTGTTCTAAATTTGAATTTTCAAAATTTTTAATTTCGTCAAAATTTAGCTTTAATTGTAAATGCCGCCAAATGCGGCAATATTCACAATCAAATCGCCACAAATCAAATAGGCCGCCATAAATCTAATCATTTTAAAAAGAAACACACGCATACACATACACATACACATACACATACACATACACATACACATACACATACACATACACATACACATACACATACACATACACATACACATACACATACATATATATACACAGTGCTTAAATGGCGTTAAATGACGGCGCCGTCGATAAGCGAGGCAGCACTTAACACCGCAATGAATCGATTCGTATGTATGTACATATAGCGTATTTATTCAAATCCAATCCATGCTCATTAAATTAAATTGTGTGCCAAAAACAAACAACAACACCAGCAACAACGACAGCAACAGTTACAACAATTGCAACAAATTTACAGCCACAATTTACCGCGCGATCGTAAATCACAACTCCGGCAAAGGGTAATCAGCGGCAGCAGGGTAACAGCCCCGGCTCTGCGCGCTTTTATTGCCGGACAGCAACAGCAACAACAATAAAACAACAACAGTTATAAAGCATACAAACAAAAGATGTGCGATAAATATGCTAAAATAGCAGTTGACACTAACTAACCGCAGCGCGCTACAAAAGGCAACACGAGTCGAGCGTAAAGTGTAAACAAGAAAGCCAACTATTTGAAGCCACCCTCGCAGCTGACCCCATCAACAGTCGAGTGTGCACACACCCATACCCACACACTCACACACACACACACACACTAAATACATACAACCACAAAGATGGCCTGCTTTCCGCGACTCTTTCATCATCGAAGCAAAAACAAATTTACGCCCGCTCAAGATGAGAACACCGACACGATACTTAACACACAAGACAGTCCCGTGGTGAGTTTCCCTATTGCTACTCAACACGCTCGCTCTCCGATAGAGCGCTCTATCTGTGTGTTGTTGCACCGATAAGCAACACTGATAAGTTGATTAAGTGTTTAATTAAGTTAGGCGAGCACGAACGGGGAAAAAACACAATTCGCATCGTAAATAACGCTTCGGGTACACGACGTCTTAGCCAAGTACTGGAATTTGGCCAAAAACAAAATCGCGAGAGAGCAGCAACAACATGTGCATATGTAGCGGTAACTTTGCTGCGCTTATCAACACTGTTGCGCGCCATGACGTACGCTCTATCGTAGAACTATGAAAAGTAACACGCGATGCCATGAAAACTCATGCCAAATGCACGAAATAGTTCAACATGTTTAATTAAACTGGTCAATAACTAAGAGAAATTGCCTAATACCTGAAAATATGATAGATTTATATAAATAGAATTATTTTAAATCGTTTCAATCTTTTTCCTTACTTTAAGTAATTGTGGTCTTGATAAAAATACTAGTAGATCTATGAAAAATAATTCGATATGCAATGAAAAGTAACGACAAATATATAGAATAATTTAAATCGTGTTACAAAGTCTTCGTTCATACATCTGTGATATAAGGAGTATTATTGAAAAGTCTTTTAAATTTTGTAATTTTAAATAAAGAACATACATAGACATACATATATTGGGAACATTTTATGAAGTATGACAAAAATCGGGCGATAGGTTCAATGGCAGCTATACGATATATTGGTCCGATCCAGCTCGTTCCGGCTTATTTACAGCGTGCAGCAATAAGAAGCATGAATACTAAGATTCATCAAGATAGCTCTAAAACTGAGAGACTAGTCTGCGTTGCAACAGACGGACGGACAGACGGACATGGGTAGTTCGACTCCACTGCTGATGCTGATTAAAATTATATATACTTTGTAGGGTCAGAGATGTTTTCTAACGTGCGTTGAAAACTTCTGACCAAAATTAATATACCATCTGCAATGGCATAAAAATACAATGGAATAGTATGGATAATAACTATTAATTATTAGTTAAATTAAATAGTATTTAAAAATTTATAAGTTTAATTAAATTCAAATCTTCAAACAATTATAAAAATTACTAACGCTTCCTTTTATCTTTTACCATTTGCACAAACTTAGTATACCATTTTTGACCATTTTTAATGGCCGAATGGTACAAAAAAAAGGTTCTCCATAGTAAAATGTATATTAAAAAAAAAAAAAAATACTAGAAAATAGCAAAGATAGCCACGTTAACAATAATATCGCGCTATGTTATTAAAAGATATATTAAAAATGTGGAGTAATTTAACTTGATTTTAAGCAAAGTGTTTTAATGACTAAACTTCTTTGTTGCCTTAAACTTTTCAAAGTCTTTTTAATTAAAATTTAAATAAAATAAAATAATTTAATTAAAATTAATAAATAAAATAGCCCATGCTTATGTATGCAAATTATTTGTAGTTTTAAAATAGCCTATCATTATAATAATCTACAGCATTAAATAGTTAATGCAAGTTATTACTACGTAATATATCCCCTATTATTCAGCTATATCAATAAATAAATAAACGAAAATGGCAGCATGTTATACGCTCATTATGTTCGCCCTTATCGCCCTTTATCAGAGCAAAGCAAAGCACTAACTATCAATTTTTATCAATTGTGGGGGCAGACCTACTAGTCTATCTATTACAGTCGAAATGTAGTTCTACTGTGCTACCGATAAGGGGTGCGCGTTAGACTTTAATGAGATTAGAAAACATTAGCTGGAAGAAAGCTTTTAAGGCACATTAAGCTGGGGAAATAAGAAGCTCAAATTCGATAACCAAATTACCAAATTCATTTTATCAAATTCTGCTGATTGGAATCTTTGGGGACTAAGAGACAGCTGTTGGTCTCTATTCTTTTTGCTTATCGAAAACATTTTCCCAAAGTGCGCTTTATTCATGTTCTAATTCAAATCCATCATGGCATAAATTCTCTTCTATTTCGACCATTTTTGCTGCTTCGCGAAATTGTTTACACCAAATTGCCCGAAGACATAAAAGTCTCCCCTCTCTTTCTCTCTTTCTACCGCCCACGAAAATTCCGCAAATGGAATTCGAGTTGGAATCGCTGCAATCTCAGCACTTTATCGATGAGCAACATAACACGACAGACACAGCAACTTGATATGCAAAAATATGATGAGCATGCATATGAATAGCCGAGGGGGGATGGGGTATACCCATGCATAAAGTGAAGCAAACATATATACGACTCACTCTGTGTGTATAAATATGCAGAATTCGAGATGCGCACATCGCTATCTATGATAATATCTAAAGGAGCCGTACGTCCCTCTGTCCGGATGACAACGTGCTCAAGATCAAGACAGGATTGCTGCACGTTGTGGCCATATAAAATAACTGTGCATTGACATCGACAACGACACATCAAAGGCCCGACAGAATCGTGAGACAAACAACGCCCACGGGAGAAATAAATGCAATGCGTGCGGCATTCGAAGGAGGCGTAAAGAAGAAGCAGAAATAGAAGAAGAGGAAGCCAAAGGAAAGCAAAAACCAAACCGGGGGAAAAACAGAATGTTTATTTTTCTTGAGGACAAATGCGCATTGGCTTCTTGATAGCGATTAAGACCCTCGAAAATACACCTTCAATCGGAACCACTATCACAGCATCAAACCCCCCTTTCTCTTACTTTCTTTCTCCCTCTCCCTCTTTGGGCTTCCGTGGGAAAACGGAAAACCTGTCGAAAATGTCATCGTTTAGGGCTGATTAGCATATCAAAGCAGAGTCAGCCACGCGACCTGCATATTGACATGTGTTTATTGTGCGGCTTGTGTGCGGCTGCCACATGACAACAACAATAACAGCGACAAAACAACAGGCCAACAGGCAAGCCAACCAAACGATGCTCTGGCCCTGGAAAAAGGTTTGAATATTTTATTGCCCACATGGCCGTCTGCCAATTGAGCGATAAGATACACAGCGGACGCGGGTTTGCGATTCAGAAAAGCTTTTTAAAGTCAGACCTAAGCTGAAAATGAATAAGTCACTAATCGCTGGCGTCAGTTCAAGCAATAGCTCCGCTATTCCTATCCCTCTTCCGGGCAGGTCAAGAAGACACAACATTCTCACTTCCCTGGCTTCTTTTTTTCAACGCAATGGGGGCTGAGGATGGGTCTGGAAGTCAGTGTATAGTTTGTTGTGATACAAGTTTGTAGGGCAGCCAAAGAATAGAAAATTTAAGGCTTAGATTGTAAGAGAAACTTTTTATACCCTCACAAAAACAGAAAAAAACTAATAAATACATATACAAATATATACATATATATATATAATATATTTAAATACATTGTTAAGATCATAATTTGTTTGCATTTTCCATATTATATTCTACATTAATATTGGCTTCAAGCTCTTCAAATTCTTTTGCAAAGCGCATTGATTTCCCTTGTTGCATTGCATTTTCCTTATGAAATACGATTCTAATGCGATGCATAAGCTTCTTTCATCTTTTATTGCTTTGTGCGAGATGAAAGTCAAGAGAAAAACAGAGTTTCGACTATTTTTCTGCAACGAGAAGCTCTTCTTCTGCTGCCAAGTTAATAAACAAGCAAAGTCGCGTACTCTTTTAATATTTGTCTTTCCCTCTCCAGCTTTATATGAAAGTCAGTCTAGGAACAGAACGAGTGCACGAAATCAGAAGTAAAAATACAATCAAAACAGCGCAACTTTTATACCCTATAAAAGTTCTATCAAAATATTGTATAAATTAACACAAGTTTGGCAACTTCGAATGAGAAATGTGCAATAGAAATCTGTACAAATTTATTTCGTATTTTTTAAAGATTTTTCATATCGATTTCTATGCACAACTTTTTCATATGCGAATATTCTAGCTATAAACCCGCACGTACAGATACATTTATATCTTTGTATAGGAACATTCATTTATTATTTACTCTGTACATTGTGCGTGCAAATAAGAAAAGATAAATATAGAAACCGCAAGAGATAAAGTTGTGGGCCAAGTTGGAGGCTAGATATCAAGAGTCAATATAAACCATATACATATGTATTTATGTGCACATACAACGTGGTTGCTGGCTGAGTCATTCGAGCGCAATGAATATGAATAAAGATACGTATGAATAATAATTTTTAATTTTCATTCAAGCTCAAATCACAACGCAGCGCACATTAAAAGATATATTTCTGTGGCACACCACAGACCTATCAATCCCATAAAGCCCCATGAAAATACCCCCAACTGTCAAATATTCAAAAGTGTGGAAAGCTCCACACAGACACACTGATTCATCAAGCTTGGTGAATAAGAATCAAACAAATGACAGTTTTGTATGCAATGATGGAGGGCTGAATGAAGCTGAAAAGTATGAAAAATCCTTGCCACAATGTGTAGAAACATATTTATAAGATACCACGCCCGACACAATGCGCATTTGTTACCATCGCTGTTGTTGTTGTTTATCGAGGCTCAATGGATGGATAAACTGGCAAGTGGCAAGTGGCAAGCGGCAAGCGGCGAGTAGAGCGTCGGCAACATTAAACTGCAAAAACTTCCCGCATTTATCAGCAGTGTCAGCAGCAGATTGATTTCAAAGCCAACGGACAGTCAGACGAACAGACAGACAGATAGACAGACAAAAAGACAGACGCACAGACACATATCCAGCGAGCTGCCTTCGTTTTCCCACCCGACCCGGCCAGCATTATTTGCTTACTTTCACAGATTGTTGGGATTTTATTCCTTTATTTTTTGTTATATATTTTCTCTCTCTTTTGTCGTTATTGTCGGCACAATTCGTTATACCTTTTGCTGTCATATATTTATTTTATATTCTTATATTCGCTTCTTGTTGGCGACGACCTGTTGACGTTTGACGCGATTTGCCTTTTGCCAGGCACGTGAAAGAAGTTAAATTATGTCGGACATAAATTTCAACGACTGTCGAGAGAGAGAGAGAGAGAGAGAGAGAGAGTTAACGACAGGTGCGACGGGGTGAGCCATGCCAAACCAGGTGAGCCGCAGCTCAGTAGGAATTTTCTTCGGTTTATTTATAGTTTTTTTTTCGCAATGTATCATTTCACCAATGCATACGTGTATGTAGCAAACGCTATGCTACATGTACATTTTGTGGGCTTGTCTTGTTGTTTTTGAAAGGATTTGAAGTCTGCTTTTGGTTAAGGAAAGGTGTTCATAGGAGAATAGAAGTCATTACATTTCTATTAACAGAGCTCAATTATTCCGTGGAGTGCCTACATAACATACATAAGCAGAGCAAACTGTATTGTAACATCTGCTATTGCCTTAACATTTTCTTGAGCTTGGAATTCCTTTTTTTGGATTAAAATATATTTAAGATATAATATATATAATATATAAGAACTTAAATCCATTTAAATAAAAAGCTTAAATAATGAATTGACCTTTACGTATTATGTGTATTATATTTCTATATTGAAAACTATATAATAAATTATATATAAAAAATATTATGAAAAAGGGTAAACTAGATTTTAATTTATATTTAAGATTGAAATTTGTTAACTTTTAAACATATTACTATATAGGAACCTTAAAACTTTAATAAGAATTTTAATTTAATTACTGTCTTCCTCTTTAATTTTCTTAAATAAAAATATTTATTAATTATACTAATTTTATTCACAAGCCAATTGATACAAATTGATTTTAAAATTTATAAATAAAAAACAAAAATAAAAAAAATTAAAAATGTTGTAGATAGGTTTAATATTATATCCTTATAAATTTAATACTAGATTTAAACTTTAAGTCCCATTGAAAATTGTAGTTGGATAAATATTTGCAATGTAATAAACATATCTTCCATTCTACCCAATATAACTGTTAAATACTTTAAGTACTTCAATTAAATTAAAATCTTAGATTGGTATGCATAATAAATTTGCTTTAATTGTTTAACATTTCAGTTACCTCTTAGGAACCATTGTCATTTTATAGATACAAACATAAAATAAGTAAGCAGTTTAAACTTATAATAGTGCCAGTGATCCTAACTATGTTTTTAAAACTCAATAAAGAAGCTAAAAGCTGCCACTTTTTGTACTCCTCTCTGTGCGCTACTCTAAGCCTCAAGTTTACTTCGCATCAACTAGTTTTGTTTTTACACCTTATCCACCTTTTGATTTACCACACAAGCTTGTACACTAATCCGATTCTCTTCATTTGCAGCAAATTGGTCTTTACATACGCCGTGAGGAAAAACCACTCTACACGCCCATCGTGACGCCCAATGCGAGCGAGGTGAGTGAGCAAATAACGGTGCACCTGTTGCCATGACAACCCGAACCCCCCAACACCCAAGACCCAACCCCAACACCCACAACCCCCATTCGCGCTCTCTCTCCCTCTCTCCCCTCTTTCTCTTTCTCTCTCTTTCCTGCTCTCTTCGCTGCTGCTTGTCTTTGCTCAACTCAATTAATATTTGCACACATGTTTCTTATACTTTCAAACGAAACGATGCCAACACCAACACCAACAACAACAACAACAACACTTGTAAATATGTACACAATACACCTCCAACAACAACAACAACAACAACACGAAACACACACCGCAAACTATTCACACGGCTCGCTCCACTTGCACCTCGCACTTTTGTTTGTCTTTCTAAATGTTTTGGCTGTGTGTGTGTGTGCGTGTGTGTGTGTGTGTGGTGTGCCTCGCCTTGGGCTCGATTAGGCGCAACTGCAGCGCCTAAGACAACAACAACAACCCTCCAGCTCCGCAGCCCTGCAGCAATTGGAGGCTGTAGCCGAAATTGCCAGCAATGCCAGCGATGCCAGCAAAGTGGCCAACGGGCAACCCAAGATGTTTCGCTCACACCTCAGCCGGCTGCAGTCGGAGGAGCGTGAGAGGGAGCGAGAGCGAGACAGTGGCAGCGCAGTCAATGGCAGCGCAATTAATGTCGCACGTAGCAATTCAAAGTTGAAGCCCGTCAAAGAGCGACGCCCCACGGCTTTGCCCAGTGAGGCGCCCAACGTGGGCCAAGTGGAAAGCGACGAAGAGGATGAGGAGCAGCTCAGGGTGAATGTGAATGTGAATGACATAATTGATGAGAGCGGCGACAATGAGACGGCGGCACCAGCGACACCAACACCAACCTCAGCTGAGGCATCAAAGGCGAATGTAAAATTTTTCATTGGTCACACACAGGAAGCAACCGATGACACTTTGTCCAACCAGAGCAGCGATGCCAACAACAACAACAACAACAACAACAACGAAGAGAAGCTAACAAACGGCACATTACCCACAACTGTGGAACAGGAGCAGCGTCTAGCGCCGGCAGCAACCGCAAAGAGCAGCATTAATGTGTCACTCAACTATCTTCGAAGGTCCAGAAGCACCATGGGCATCAGCGCCTCGGAG
Organism: Zaprionus ghesquierei; assembly: GCA_018904095.1. Classification (NCBI taxonomy): domain Eukaryota; kingdom Metazoa; phylum Arthropoda; class Insecta; order Diptera; family Drosophilidae; genus Zaprionus; species Zaprionus ghesquierei. The sequence goes on along the minus strand of JAEIGP010000806.1, from coordinate 283,447 downwards.
CCAGCTGGGCAGCCGGCTGGCACCCAACGGCGTCGGGTCTCGACAATGCCCGATATTAACATACCACCGCCTCCGCCCCCGCCGCCCGCCGAACTCCTGAAGCCAGTCACGCCGCTACATTTGCGCAAGAAGCGCAGTGCGGAGCGGCAGAGGGAACAGGCGGAGAAGGAGGAGAAGCAGCAGCAGCTGGACTCGCCCACAGCGCCCACGGCGGATGGCTTGAACATGTCTGGCAGTGAGGTAAGTGCAGAAAACGTAGCGAGCTTCGTGTTTTGTGGTTAAAATGTTGACACACTGCGTTGCGAAAGTTTGCGCACAGGTGGGGCAATTAATGCAGTAAAGGCGCAGTAAAGTAAAGGAATTGAGGGGTCTCAGTTCTGTTAAGGTAGGGTTGAGGTTAACTGTACTTGGTAAAGTAGCCATCATGAGGTTATAAACGAAAGCTTGAAAATTTTCTGGAAGGTTGAAGATGAAATGGGTTAGGTTTTATTAATAAAGAATTTCATTCAATTAAGCGTTATAGCAGATATCTATATATAACTATACCTGGGAGCAAATCATTCGCCTTATAAAACAAGAAATAAAGGCTACATTCGGCTCACCAAAGATTTTATACCCTTGTAGCTATTCTAAATATAAATCAATTTCGGATTGCTAAAGATTGCAAAAGTTTCATTGTAATATCTTGAGAAATAACATAAATCGATCGATTGGTTCTATGGCAGCACTACGATATACAGCGTGCACTAAAAAGAAGCATGAATACCAAGTTTAATCAGAATAGCTCTAAAACTGAGAGAAAAATTTGCGTTGCAGTAGACAGACGGACAGTTATACAGACGGACCTGGCTAGTTAGACTAGCTTCCACTGATGCAGGCTAAGAATACTTTATAGGACCACAAATGTCTCCTAAGGTGCGTTGCACTCTTCTAGTCAAAATTACAATATCCTCTACAAAGGTATAACTTTTTAACTTTTTGGCAGCAATTATTTACAATATATGTACCTTGTAAATGTTTACTACCTACCTTTAAGACCCCGAGTACCCTAATTCAGTTGCAGCTTTCCCTTTGATAACTGTAAACAGAGTTTACTACATATCTAACTTTACAAACATAACTCTCTGCCCTGTGGGGGCGTGGCGTTAATTAAGTGATTCCTGCTAATTGAATAATTCCACATAAGCAATAACGAAATAGCTAAGCCAGTTTTTTAGACTATGCGCGAATAAGAGATGCCCTATTAGCTTTGCACTTTTTATAACTCATTTTAATGATATGCATAAAACATACAATTTCAACTGAAACCATGGACGAATTATAATGAAACTTTGCCAGTTTATAAAATATGCTTAAACTAAAGTGATCTACAAATTTCACTCATATAACTCAGCCAAAAGTTGTGTTAAATACATGTATAACATTTTGCATGTTTACCCAATTTCATACGGACAGCTTGCTGCGAAAGTCAGTGTAAAAGCTGAGCGAAAAAAAGTTTACATATTATTGCAGTTGGAGTATGTTCTGAGGGAGAGGTGATGGGAGAGCACCAACCACCCTCGACATGTTGCTAATTGCAACGACTACCAAACGAAATGTTAATTGTTTCACAACAGACATGAACTCCAACTTTTGCCCCAACAAAAACAGGCAACAGCTAAAACTAGTCTCCTCGCTCTCTCTCTCTGTTTCGCTTACTCTACTGCTTACTTTCTAGCTATCTCTTTTTTTACATATATTTATATATACGAATGTGTTTATCTGCCTTTCCGTACAGTTACAGCTGCTGCCAACACGCAGTCCAGCTATGGTGTCCATGACTTTTACCTGTATTTTCACTATCATCTCCTCTCTCTTTCTTTCCCTCTCTTTCCTCTCTTTCCCCTCATTACGCCCAGCGAAATTGAAACTGTTGCTGAGCCAGCGAATTATCCAGCCCACAAACCCGGCTATTTCAGCTGATGCTGCGACTTCTGCGCTATCCTATCTTAGTCCATCCCCATTCCCTAGCTATTCCTTTTCCTTAACCTTGTTCTACGTCCACGTCTTAAGCCCACTTTCGTCTCTAACCCTTCCTTCCCTCTACTGATTTCTTTGCTTATAATGCCTGCACTTCCACCGTCTAAATGGAGGTAAATATTTAATCACAAAACTCTGTGGAGTGCTGGAAGAGAAGGAGTTAGGGGGTAGAGCCAAGACTCAGCCATGTCCTGTCGCCGAGTGCATTGTTGTGGCTCGTAAAATCTTTAATTCGCCGAAATGCTGAATGTAAACTTCTGCGGCAAGTGGCAGCACTGGAAGCTGTCCCACTGCTTCGGTTTACTCAGCAAGTTAGAACAAACAATTGACTTGGGTTGCAAGACGTCGAAGCGATGCACTGACAGAAATCAAGGCAAGAACTGGAATTGTGTCAACCAAAAATAAAATCTTGAAAGAGAAGAGTGTTGAAACTCATTTTTATTTTTATTAGAAATAATTTAAAATTTCTAAAAATCAAAGTCTTTCTTGGACTTGGACGTCTTTGAAATATTTGAAGTCTTCTAAGTCTTAAATCTTCAGAAATCAGTGATAAGGTATCCCCAAAAGTCAATCTGTAAAGGGTTGTTAGGTACTCTTTCAAGATATAGCCTCATCAACTTAAGTTACCCTCATCAAGTTTTAACAACCCTTTGATTCTTTCCCTTTTATTTGCACTGCAATTTCTCTAAGTGCACTTAAAATCATAGCTCAGGGCAAACAGTTATTTGTGTGTTTCCACCACAGTGGCCAGACCATTTCCATTCGTAAGTTAATCCTCAATCTGTCAACAAATAACCACAAAACTGAGTTGAGTAATGAAAATAGTCGCTGAAAAACAAAGAACTAAATAATTCGCTATTTGCTTTCTACCAACTACTCTACTACACAACTGCAATCAACCACATCAATTAGGATGAACTGGCCAAGCTCGATGATGCGCCGGCAGAGCAGGTGGAGAGTTCGGCGACGAAACTGCAGCGCGTGGAGGGTGGCCTCATTTTTGTGCGACCCAATTTGCCCGTACAGCAGAATATTGAAATCGAATTTATTGCCAAGGACGAAGCGTAAGTAGAGAGTGAAAACATCATCTCGTAAGAGGTTAGCCAGATAAATTGATGTTCTTCTTGTTAGCACCCGCAATCTCATACTCAATGCCATCGAGCGCAACGACTTCCTGAACAACCTAATGGACAAGGAGCGCAAGGAGATGGTCATTAATGCGATGGCGCCAGCCAGCTACAAGAAGAACAGTTACATTATCAACGAGCATGACGAGGGCTCCGAGATCTATGTATCGGCCGAGGGCTACTACGATGTGATACAGGCGGGCCAACATGTGGGTAACTTCGGCCCCGCCACCGTCTTCGGTGAACTAGCAATACTCTACAATGCGCCGCGCAAGGCCACCATTAAAGGTAAGACCATGATAAGAAGGAAAAATTTCTAGTGTAGCTAAAGCTGTGGATCTTTTACCTTAGCTGCCACTGATGCGCGTGTCTGGAAGATCGCACGTGAAACCTTCCGTGCTATCATGCAGATCTCGGGTTCCAAGGAGCGCGAGGAGAATCTGCAGTTTCTGCGCTCTGCACCCTTTCTGCAGGAGCTAACGGAGAGTCTGCTCTGTAAGGTGGTCGATCTGCTGCAAAGGGTAAGCGTGTTCCAATAATATCGATTAGTTATCGATAACAATTAAAAGTTATTTGCAGAAATTCTTCGAGACCGGCAGCTGCATAGTGCGCGAGGGTGAGGTAGGCAACGAGTTTTTCATCATCCGCGGTGGCACGGTGACCATCAAGAAGAAGAATGAACAGGGCGAGGAGCAGGTTGTGGCCAAGCGCAAGCGCGGCGACTACTTTGGGGAGCAGGCCCTGATGAATGCCGATGTGCGCCAGGCCAGCGTCTATGCGGATGCACCCGGCACTGAGGTGCTCAAACTGGATCGAGAGTAAGGCTGATGCCGGTCCTTCTGTCTAAGCTCTACTAATTCCATTCTTCTCCTAGAGCCTTCATTAGCTACCTGGGTACCATACGCCAGCTGAGCGAGAAACCCAGCGAACTGAGCAACGTCAATGGGCGATCGAGCAATAAGAGCGCTGAGTTCGATAACGAACACGCTCACATTGCCATCTCGGATCTGAAGAAGGTGGTAACGCTGGGTGCCGGTGCATTTGGTCGCGTCGATCTGGTCACATATCAAAAGCAACCCTATGCACTAAAGATAATCAAGAAAATCGAGGTGGTCAAGCAGGATCAAATAGAGCACGTGTACAATGAGAAGGACGTCATGATCAAGTGTCGCTCCTCTCCATTCATAGTGCAGTAAGTGAAACCCTACATGCTACTTGACTAGGACTGCTTACACTTTTCACTTTGCCTTAGACTCTATCGCACCTACCGCAACGAGAAGTATGTCTACTTTCTGATGGAGGCCTGCATGGGTGGGGATGTCTGGACAGTTATGTCAAAGCGTCAGTATTTTGATGATAAGACAGCCAAGTTCATTGCGGGCTGCGTGGTGGAGGCCTTCGACTTCCTGCACTCCCATCACTTTATCTATCGTGATCTGAAGCCGGAGAACCTGATGCTTACCAGCGATGGTTACTGCAAGTTGGTGGGTAGTACAGGTAGTTGGTAGAGCCTTAGATGCTTTGCTATAGAAACACATTCTCATTTCACAGGTCGACTTCGGCTTCGCCAAGTACGTGCCACCTAACGAGAAGACCAACACCTTCGCAGGCACGCCTGAGTATGTGGCGCCTGAGATCATTCTGGATCGTGGACATGATCGCTCTGTGGACTATTGGGCGCTGGGCATACTGATCTACGAGCTGCTGGTGGGCAAGACACCCTTTCGGGGCGTCAATCAAATCAAAATCTATCAGAATATACTCAGCGGCATCGATGTCATTCACATGCCCTCACGCATACCCAAGCCAGCGCAGCATTTGATTCGCCATCTGTGCAAGCAGCTGCCTGCAGAGCGTTTGGGTTACCAGCGCAAGGGTATTGCGGACATCAAGCGACACAACTGGTTCGACAGCCTGGACTGGACACGACTCAGGCAGAAGCAACTGCAGTCGCCCATTAAGCGCAACCTGAAGAGCACGACAGATGTGCAATACTTCATACACCTCGGCGGGGAGAGCGACTACGAGCCACCCGAGGAGCTCAGCGGCTGGGATAAGGATTTCTAAGTATCTTAAGTATTTGCGCTCTCCCCCATCGATATACTCTATACTCTAGCCTAAGCCTGGTTAAGTATTCTTTGTCTAAGTTGTACCACATAAATTGATATTTCAATTATGGAAACTCGCTTTCTCCTTTGACTTCGCTGCCGGCGTTTGGGTGGGGCAATCAGTGGGTTTATTTGCTTGCTTATTTTCCACTTCAATTAAAAGCGCAAACTTGTTGTTGTTATCGACCCGCACAAACACACTCCTACAGGCACACATATACACTTACAGAGGAAGTCACTCACCCACACTTGAAAATAAATAAACATTTTCAATTAAGCCCTTGACGTCTTGGAAATGCTAACAAAGTTGGAGCATCCTATGCTATCTCAAAGCCGAGCCGAGCGCAGTGCGCAAAATATTTTTAAAAAATTTTTAAAATTTTTTACGCATACTAAAGAAACATTATATCAAGAAGTTTAAAGTATATTAAATATTCTACATAGTTTATTAAAAACACAAACCCAAAAAGAAATTATAATTATGATAATGGTTTAAAAAGCTGAGGTGAGAGATGAGTTTTGTTGTTTTGAGTACGATCTATGTTTAAAATTTGTTGGAAAAATATTAATTTAATTTTGAAAATTTACTACTATTTTTTTAAAGTGTAATTCTTTATCTAGTTCACCCCTATGTAGAATAAAGATTCCTTAATGAATGTAAAACTATATATATATTTATTCCATCCTTCAAATTTGCCTTTTACATTCCAACTTTTAAAATTGAAATCACTACTGTCGGTAAAATTTCTCTCAGTGCATTGCATGCCGCTTTAAGTGGCAGCAAGTGCCCGTTTGGCACTGTTTCTTTGGCCACTTTGTCTGCAGTCTAACTGCCGGGACACCTGTCGTCTTATTGTCTGCCTTGTCAGTACTTCTCTATTCAGCTCTCTTACTCTCCCACTCCCACTCTTACTCCCTCTCACTCTTCTCTGTGCTATTCTGTCTGTTATGTTTTGTTCACTTCTGTTCTGAATGCACAACTGACAAAGCTGTCGTCATCATTATCAGGCGACAGTTGCCATTGCCCACATGCAGTTGACATTCATTTGCAACTTTCGAGCGGGAGACGGGTGAAGAGAGAAGGAGAAGGAGGATGAAGACAAGAGCTGGAGACGGAGACGGAGACGAAGAGTTGCCTCCACCAATATAATTGCATTGTGTGGCTTTTCATGCAACGCTACCCAACGCAACGCAGCGTTGCACGCCCACGCAACATGGAAATGACACAAACTTTATTGTTTTTGAATAGAATTCTCGAGCAGCATAGGTGAGTCTCTTCTCCCCTCTCCCCTCTCTCCTCACTCACTGTCTCTCTCTCCCAGCCTGCTAACGAGTTTCGTCTCTGCTGCTTTCCCTTCTTCCCATCCGACTCTATTTGTGTTTGCCTGCAAGTTGCGCATGTTGTGCATGTATGAAACGGAGTCAAGTGCAATTACGCGAACTTATTATCTCTATTCATGCAACGCCAAGTGCCGCCTGCTTCGAGCAATTTATGAAACGTCAAATGTCGAACAAATCCATTATGAATTTCCAACCGGGGAGCGTCTTTGGGGTATAGCAAAGCCATTAGAGCAGCTATTCACATTAGAAAATATGCTTAACCCTAACGAAAGCTTTCATATTTAGTTCATAACTCGAGCAACTCGAATAAGTGCAAAAATAAGATACCATTTTAAATAGGTTATTAAAAAAAAAAGAATTCGCTACAACGCAGGTTTGACTAGTTCAGCTGTGCAAATACGAGTTTAACCTAAACATCAGTAGGTCAAATTTACATAAATAACTATGCTAATCTAGCAAGTGTTAGTTATAGATTTGGAGCTTGCGTATTTCATTGACTTTTTTCATGATCTAATCACAAGCATCGGTGGTTCAGTGGTAGAATGCTCGCCTGCCACGCGGGCGGCCCGGGTTCGATTCCCGGCCGATGCAATACCAATTCTTTTCTTTTTCCTTTTTTTTTACTTAATTAATATAAATATAAATAAATTTCTCTTTTCTTACTATGATTTACTTAATTTATGCCCGGCTGCAGGCATAATGGCATCAAAAGGAAATGAAAGCAATTTTCATTCAATCATCTCAAAAGGTAATCGCTCAAACCGCCCTCGCAGCTCGTTCTTTCTTTGGCTTCCTTATTTCGCTTTGGCCATTTTTTTCAGAGAGAGAATGAGAGAGAGAGAGAAGAAAAATAAATGCCAAAACACAAACCGACGTTGCACGAAAAAATGCCACAAAACAATAATAAATGATAATTGATAATAACATTTTGCTACCTTCCTTCCTGTAAGGAAGCTGCACAAAGCGATGCGAAGAAGGAAGCAGATCAAACCAAATAAAAAATAAAGTTCCTATGTAAAGGAAATCAATAAAAATGATGGCGACAACATTTGGCCACAATTTCAATTTTGCGGCAGCCAAGCAAAACGGCGAAGCATTTCAACAATTTCCGTGCCACGGTCTGTTTCCCTCTCGCTTCTCCTTCCGCTCTCCCTCCCTCTTTGTCTCATTGCGGGTGAAAATTTTCATTTTCTCAAACTGTCAGCAAATGTTTTCTATACATTTCCCTTAGACACCTTCGCCGAATGTTAGCCTGGCACCGCATTTCTATGCGAATGCACACGCCGCGCGCGGCAACAAAGTTGGACGAAATGTCATCATTTCCGCTGGGAGTGGTGCAAGGGAAAAGGCGGAGGGGTGGTTGCGTAGGGTGTGCCGTGAGCAAAACTCGCTCAAGCGTCAACGACGACAAGGATGACGTCTAGGAGCATTCGACGGTTATCAGCGACAGCGAAAAGGGTTAACTGAGAGGGAAACGTCATGGAAATCCTTCGTTTTCTTTCGTTTTGGCCACACACAAAAAACTTTTGATGCAAAAGCTACCAAAAATTAAAGAAGTGGCAGGAATGCCGCAATATATATATACATATATATATATATATATATATGTGTGTGTGTGTGTATGTATGTTTGTGTAGGTGTATATTTTGGGGTCGCTGCGACTCCAGGGCCCTCTCAATGCCGCTCACGGTTCTTAAACGAAGCGTGAAATTGTTAAATGAGTGCGAACGTCTCTCTCTCTCTCTCTCTCTCTCTCGCTCTCTCCCTCTTACTTTCTCCATTTCCATTTGTGCTAAATTATTGATTAAGAAACTTTCTCGACATGCACGTTTGGCCGCTTTCTTTTCTGCCCAGATATACTTCAATTCAATTCAATCGTATCGAATCGCCTCGACTGAAATTGAATTGAGCCCACTCGTATCACTTTGAATGCCAATTGCGTCACGAAATTTGCTAGGCACAAGAAAGAGAGAGATAAATAAATATGTGAATGAAAGAGATTCAATCAAAAAAGGCAGCCGAAAAACGAGATTAATGCGAGGTAATCAATTGAACACACAGGAGGGGAAATATTGAAAGAGTTATTTGTATTCAATAATAAGTTTATCTTTTATTATATGAATATAAAAAATTTGGAAAAATGTTAGAAGCTATAATTATAGTCTAACTTATATTATAAGAAACAAATTCTTTAATAATTATATTTTTGGCATGTTAAATAAAGATTTAAAACAATTTAAAATAAATAATATAATACAATTTAAAAAAAATCCAAATATTTTATTGGTCTATAAGAAACCTAATTATCTCTAGCCAACTGCTTGTATTTATGCTTTTAGAGGAAATCTAAATTTCTAACAATTCCACAATCAAATACTCACTGAAGTAGGAACTATGGCAACTACTAATTCTTATAATGCTCCGCGCCCGACATCAAGTACATTCTTACCAATTAAGTTCTGGTAATTTGAGCTTATGAGTTGTGCAATATTTTCTGTTAAAAGAAGAACTTGAAAGTTGTATTAAATGAGACTTTCGACAACATTTCGCATGAATTTGTAAGCTACTTAGGCAACTCTCCTTCAAGCAGTGTCGATAGTTTTTCCACACTCGAACTTTTGCTCGCATTACGCATACGCAGCGTGGTGCAGAACTCATCATTAGGCGTTGAGAGAATATTTGCATGTTTCATCGTTACACACACAAACCACAAGCCGAGTTCGTTGGAAAAAGCTCAGCGCATACTCAACTTTAACATTCTACGCAGTCAATACAAAAGACTATTCTAAGTGTGTGTGGAATTGTGTTTGTGTGTGTAAGTTTGTCTTCAAAATCTTTTGAAACAAGCTGCCAAAGCAGGGCTAACAAGCAATTTACAACTTGTGTGTTTGCCAAGAGAAACACGAAACAAAGAACCAAATTCTTTTGCTACTTGACCCAGAACTATAAATAGGGATAGGTCTAGCTACACGTATAGGCCTAATATATACAGAATTGACCAGGCTGAAGAGAGAGAGAGAGAGAGAGAGCGGGGCCCGAGCAAATGCAAATTTCTTAGTCTAAGTTAAAGGACATAAGTTCGCAGTACACAATCTGATTGGGGCAATAAACTAAATTTGGACCCTAATCAATGCGTTCATTGTTTGCCTTAACTTTCACAACATCAGCTGCTGCAATAAAAATAGATATTTTAGTACACTCTCCGAGACTCCCATACATATGTGTGTTTGTAGGAGTTGATATGACAGTCAGCTTGGGCTATCGCAGATCTACAGAGCGCAAAGGTTTACGAGGTAAAGTGCGTGGGTTTTCAAAGGAATTATGCATAAATAAAAGGGAAATATATTTAAAATATAAGTTAATTAAAATTTAAAAATAACAAATATTATTTCTGCATAGTTTTAAATTTTGAAAATATACAAAAATTAAACTAATAAATAAAGAAACAAATAAATAAAATACCTCAAGCATTTAAGTTACATTTTAAAGCCAACTCCCTTTTCAGGGACCTCTCATCGTGCCTGTCAAGTAAAATTTAGTGCACCCCATGCGGTCTCATTTGACTCATTTGGTGTACCACAGCCTCAGAGTGACAAGCACTCAATTTGCTGCAAATCAGTTCCATCATTTCATCATTTGGTCAATCACAGTGAGGAATGCGGACTGGGGGAATTAGAGAGTTTTTCGCATGAATATTGGTTAGTGGGGGCCCGATTGGGGCACTTATATGCAGGCAAAAGTGCTGAGCAACAACTAAAATGCTTGCTGCGTGCATTCACTGAAACACAAAACAAATCATCGCTGGCCACCCCCACGCCCACCCAGGCCAAACGCCCACAGAGGACGTAGTGCTGACCATTTTACTGGGGCGAATCACACAAACGGCCGCCCTGGGTGCAATTTCAAATTTGGGCATTCAATAACGATTTACACAAAAGCGCACACACTTAAATACACGCACACACACACACATCTATTTGTGCGTACGAGTGTGTGTGTGTGTGTGTGTGTGTGGGTGTGCGTGTAAATAAGCTTTAAAATTTGAGCATTAACAGGAGAGCAATGTTTACAAATGGCAGACGACAAGCGAAAGCAATGCAAAGTTGTGAGAGTTGTAGCTCGCTTGTTGTTGTTATTGTTGTTGTTGGGTTGTTGTTGTTGCTGCTGTTGTTTGCAAGGCTGTTTTGAAAAGTGCGTTTAGCACGTAGAGATTTGTTGTAGCACAACAACAACAACAATCGATTGTCCCTTTGCCTTGGCTCAATTCAGATTCAGATTCAGATTCGAATCTAATCAGCTTCGTTGCAAAAGAAGCTGTTAACAATATTGTCAATTCTGTGTCCAGTTGAAAGACACAAGCGGAGAGGGACAGACAAAGAGAAAGAGTGGGAGAAAGAGAGGAAGAAAGAAAGAGAAAGAGATGGGTGTAGGGGGTAAGGAAGGGTAGCTAGGACTCACAGAGAGACTTAGCTAGTTTGTTTTTATGCTCAGGGAAAAAAAGTGAAATTTGCATATTTTTTGTGGCAGCTCCTTTTGCTGTGCCCCTCTATCCCTTTGTGTGTGGGTGTGTGTGTGTGTGTGTGTGTGAGTGTGTTTGTGTGTCCTTGCTGCCTTGCTGCCGGCTCTCAATTCTATGATGTTCATTTTGTGGGCGAGCCTCGGCGGCACTTGCCACATAAACACTTTCCTGCTGAAACACTATGAATAATTAATGAGTTTCGTGTTGCTGTCGTTTACGGTCAACTTGTTGTTGCTGCTGTTGTTGTTGTTGTTTTCACTCGTTGTTGGCAACTTTTAAGCAGGCAACCCACAATTGTTGTTCTTGCCGCGCTTGGACAATGGGGGTTCATGCAATATTTGTACGGCATTTTAGGGAGCTCAGCAGGAATTTGCTTGTGAAATTAGTTCGCAATTGAAGCGAGAGCGCAAAGTGTGCCTAGTAGCGACGGAGTGGACACCACTTGGCACCCAAAAGAGCATATTTATTTCTTGCAGCCGCCTAAAAGTATGCAACAGATTTTTGAGCAGCTTGATTTGATGCGACAGCAGGAATTAGATTTGTTGCTTTATTTGCACAGGCCACAGCTCAAGAAAATATAACAAACAAGCAAACAAACACCCGCACACACACACACACACTCGCACGCTTACACTGGCACATACTGGCACACACTGACATGGCCACAAATCACATTACCACATGTTTTGCTCTCTCTCTCTCTCTCTCTCTCTCTCTATCTCGTGCGCTGGAATCAAATTATGTTATTTTCATGAGCAGCCCAAAAGTATGCAAATATTTGTTATGCACAAACATATGATTCGCCGCGCAAAGTCAACGTTTGCTGGCAGCAGCAGCAGCAGCAACAACAATAACAATCAACACAGCAACAACAACAGCAGCGCAGCAGCGCCGTCAAGTGGAAGGGCTACGTGGCATGTGGACAGAGAAAGCTGCAGGCCGCCAGGCAAGGCAAAAAGGTCGTTAGATTGTTAACAAGTTCATAAAAAGACGCCGGCAACCCACACACACACACACACTCCCACACACATGCAGGGGACAATTACAAAAGCAGGAAAGAGAGAGAGAGAGAGAGAGAGAGAGAGAGAGCAAGCAGTAGCTGGTCGACTGAGACGAAGGCACTTTAGCCAGTCTAAATACTACACGAAGTGACTCGTTGCCTATTTACAGAGCACTTTTTCCAAGCCGCTGCTGCCTGCGGTGCGATGGCGATGGCGACTGCGACGGCGACGGCGACTGCTACGGCGACTGCGACGTAGCAGCGCAGTGCAAACAGCACAAAAGTATGCTATGAAAATAATGCCGAAGCTAGTCAAGCAACGAGGGAGGAGGAAAGCCGCCTCAGCTGCTGTTTGAAGTTTGTTATCGTGTGTGTGTGTGTGTGCGTGTGTGTGTGGGCGCAGCCAGCTGGCTGCGCTTTCGATTGCATATGCTAAACTAAATTAAAGCATAAACAAATACGCAAAAAATCGCAGCCAGGCGACAAACGCGACCAAAGCAAATCCGCTTTAATGCAACGCGACGCCGCAAATGCAGCACAAGCGCAGCGTGTTTTCTATTTTTTTGTTTTCTTCTATCCCTATTTAATGCATAGCTGGGCAGCAACAACAACAACAAAGCGAGTCGCTTGTGCGGCGGCAACAATTAAAAGCAATTTGTAACCACAGCGAAAAGCGCTTTAATTTTATTGTCGCCGCTGGGCACATATTAGGCGTGTGTGTGTGTGTGTGTATGTGTGTGTGGTATCTAGCAATTTTAAAATTTAAACAATGCCACACATATTTGATATATGTTTGGCCAAATTAATTAAATTCCAATAAGGCTGACATTATTAATTACATTGATTACAAAAAGCAAAAAAAAAAAAAAAAAAAAAAATTCGCTCGCCTCGCTGCACATATTGATTATCTTTGGACGCGCATTTTATTAATTTAATTTTAATGCGCATTATTAGCCCAATTTTATGATTTATTTACACAGCAAATATAAAATATTTTCTAATTAAAAAGCCATTGTTGTCATTAGCCGCCGCGTAATCAAAGTCACCTTTACTCAAATTATGTTACGTTGATTTTTCATAGAGTAATTTCTCCCCTCATATGTCTGGAATAACTTCTGCAAAGTAATTAATAAAACATTATTTCGAACTTGTCATGTTTGTTTGACAACTTTGACTGCAACATTTAGCATAAAATTATTTAGAATTTCTAAACTTACCTTCAATCATATTGCCAGGGAGCAGCACTTGCTGTTAGGTATCTAAAAACGAGAGAGAAAGTTTTAATTAAACGGGAAATTTATTTATGCAGCACTTAGGCAAAAGGAAAAACGCAAAAAGAAACACGCAAAACGCGCTGTAAAATATTAAACAATTAGCTGGAATGCACAAGTGTTAATAATTGAAATACATGCGCAGAACAAATAGGCGAACAAACTTTTTGCCTGCGGCCAATTAATAATAAATCGTCGGTGTCAGGAGTAGGGCGAAATCAGGAAGGACTGCCAACTAATGACGCGCTCCATTTGTGGGGCCAACTCCACGTGCAACAACAAATTAGCGCAAAGAAAGTTTTCGACCCTCAAACCGTTAAAAGTCAACGAAAGCGAAGGCGAAAGCGAAGCAGTAACAAGAAAGAAAGGCGATTTTCGGCACGCCGAAGGTTTCCTACCCTTACAGTTACTCCACATATTAAGCTGTTTAATTTCTTTCTTAAGAAAGCAAAAGTTTTAGAGCGATATCTTAAAAAATATAAAAATTCGACCAATAAGTACAAGTATATATAGGATATATTGGTTCGATTTTGATAAAACTTTTGCAGCTTTTAAAGGACATACTTGCCCATACAGCGGAAAAGTTTCATGGCGATATCTTAAAAAATGATAAAAGTCGGTCGATAGGTTCTATGCCAGCTATACAATATATCGGTCCGATCTGGCTAGTTCCGGCCTATTTACAGCGTGCAGCAATAAGAAACATGTTTACCAAGTTTCATTAAGATAGCTCTTAAGCTGAGAGACTAGTTTGCATTGCAACAGACGGACAGATGGACAGATGGACAGACGGTCGGACGGATTAAGAATATATACTCGTACACTTTATACTGTCGGAGATGTCTCCTAAGGTGCGTTGTAAGCTTCTGTCCGAAATTTAAATACCCTATGCAAGGGTATAAAAACAGCAGAGATAAAAGGTGCAAACGTGAAACTTTTCGGCAAAGGGTCCTACGGCGGCAGCAGCGAGTCAAGGGTTTCACGCCTGATTGAGCGTATCCAAATGCGCCCACTTTCGCGTCACGCGCTGATTGATAAGCCAAAAGTTGACCTCTGCCCCCTGTATATAAATTATGAACGGGTAGCCACGTTTTCTTAAATTAAATCAAGCTGCCGCCGCAATTGTATTAGCCAATTATGCGTTGAGTTTCAGGCAAAATTAATTGAGCTGACTTTAATCAAAAGGAAACCAGGGACACCTTCAATTTCTCGGAGACGGCTCTTCCATCATCGCAATTTGCGTGCTTCAAATTCCACGGCAATTTTCAATCAATTTTCAACAGGCCAACGTTGCGTATACACAACAAAAAGCTAATCAATCAAATGCGCAGCCTGTTTCTCTTTTTGGGGTAATAAGTAAGGCAACACCTCGAGAGAGATGCGATATAAATAAAAAATAAAAGCGCAAAACTGCAAAATAATATTCAACAGAAGCCAACAGGGCAAATTTTGAGTTCGGTTCAAGATTAGCCAAGCCCGAGGGCTCAGCCCAGCCCTCCTTCTCTCTGCAATGCTGCCATTTCAAATATCAAAACTCATTCTGACACGCATCAAAAGTGAAAATTGACAGCGCGGAGGGCGGAGTGCGGAGTGCGGGCGCAACGTCTTGTGGGCTGCGTCAAGTTTTCGATGCATACCTCAAGGCGCCTGATTGATTTTGAATGTTCTTAAGCCGAGATAAAAGCGCGACTGGCCGCAAAACTCAACTCAAAGATTGCTTAATCAATTGTGAATTGTTTTGCCAGAGAATGTGAAGATTCTAATTAAATTTTCTAATTGAGTCGTCGCCGTAGCATCGTGAGGCAACCGCGAAATTGACTCAGTCTGATTTATTTCGCTCTGCCATCGCAGGCCATGTGGAACGCTGCGTGTGCTAATAAATTATTTGTACTAGATAAAGAAAAGAGCAACAACAAAAGCAAAACACAAATAAATAAAAACAGTGCGCCGCATAAAACACAAACTCGACTCGCACTCGCATTCGCATTCGCATTTGGGCCTAAAGGCAGACCTTTATTTCGTGTTCTTTATGCGAAAATTGTTTTTTCGCTTTCCTAGAGTTATGATTTATGCTCCCAACTGCCACGCCTCGCTGTAATTTATGCCTGTGCCTTGCACATAAAGCACCACAGTGTGGCAAGCCCCAAAATACATTTGTTTAATTAGTAATCCCATCAACGGCAGGCGCGAAAATCGCTTGAGTAATGTGCCCGACACGGACTTAAGAAGTCCCTAAGTCACCGCAGTGTGGTGGATTTTAAATTATAAAGCTCAGAGAGTTATTTAAATACCACAATTGAAAATGAAATATACTGAAAAGTTGTTTCATATATAACGTTATATATTTTAAATTAATAATTGTTTATTACACTTTTTTTTGTTCAGTTCCATATATTTTTTAAAAATATTTTCTATGATCTCCACTTTTCTAAAATCTATTAGAAGTTTTCTGCTAAATGAGGTCACATTAGTTAAGATCAGTTTGGAATTTAAGTTCAATAAATAAAATATATACAAAACATATAGTTAGGCTGAACAAAACAAAATGTTTTAAATAGTTGTGACCCGATTGATGAACTTATGCGTAATTTAAAGCGCTCTAATAAAACCAGCAATTATATTTGAAAAAAAGAAAAATTTTATTCAAAACAAGAAACGAACAGCTGTACAAATATGCGAATTTCAAAAAAAGGCCTAGCAAACTACCAAAACAAAACGATCCAATTTCTTGTTTACATTTACGCACCTCTCCGGGCAGATGGCAAAATCGCGAAATTTCAGTTTAACCCCAAAAAGCTGAGCAAACAGCACGCACTATTGGTAGATGGTATAAAACTCGCTGAATGTGCCAAGAAGAGTATCATTTTCGAATCATCAATCGATCGAAACAACATGAGATCTGCGACAATCTTTTTGGTATGTGGTCTCCTGGCAATTTGCCTCTCCTATCTGCCATCAAGCGAGGGAGCTGCCTGCACGGCCCCAGATACTCCAACAGGATGTACGGATTGTTCGGACGCCACTAACGCTTCAGACCCCGACTGCGCCACCACAGTTGCTGATGCAACCACAGCAGCCACTGACACTTCTGACACCACAACCGCAGCCTCCGACAGCTCAGCCACAACGACAACAGCGGCCAGCTCCACTGACACCACCACAGCGAGCTCATCTTCGAGCAAACCCAAGAAGACCAGGACGAAGCGCAAGTACAGCAGGAAAATCAAACGTGGCAAGAAGATCATCAAGAGGCGTCGCAATGGTACCGAGAGCAAGAGCAAATGGGACATTTTATTGAAAAACTAAAGCTGGAAACTGAAAAAATGTTGGCAAGAATTGGAATGCCTATGGAAATAACTGTTACTCTATTTTTATTATTAAGTTTTAAGATTTGTTAAAGTGTGCACAATAAAAATATCTTCTCATCAATTTTTATTTCGTTTCATTTAGAATTTTCACGTTTACCTTTTACCTTTAAATAATTTTATAATAGTTTCATTAAAAAACTAGTTGAATACATTAAATGTTCATGTCGTTGTGTAAGATTTATTTTATTTAGATAAGTAAGTTTTAAACCAAAATACAGTACGTTATCATATTTTATATCAAAGGAAATATATGAAATTGATAGTTTGACATTTATCAATCTAAAGCTGGAAGATCTCTCAGGGCATGATCTATCTGTATAAACCAAAAGAATGTTATTGTTAGAAGAAAAGGAACATTGCCTTAGACATGATTGTGTTCAGGATACCTTTCTAAATATGCTGAGTTCTAGTAAACATAATTTAGAAAATTATACAATATTTTTTTGGAAAAGATAAATATATAAAGTGATTTTATGTGTGAAATTTTTCAACAGCAATTTTGAATTCTTTGAATAGAATTTTTTAATTTATTTCCATATAACACCAAAGTTCATTACTCTTCTGTCCCAAACCATTTAAAACTGCAGGAATCAAAATATCTAAGAATTGATCGTCAATATGTGATTATATACTCTTTGCCGGGTGCTTTAAGAATTATTTTAAACACTTTCTTTAATCTTACTGTCAAGTTTAGTTACTTGCCTCGCCCACATCAAGTGAAAATGCACATGGTTTATCTAACATCATATGCAATTTCCAAAAAAAGAGTGTTTTTCCAGTCCCAATATATTTTTGTCGCTATTTTTATATAAACAAATACAAATAAGTTATTCAACTCTTGGTAAACAATCAAACATAGGTAAATTGGAAATATTTTGTCATTTGAAGCTGAATAAATATGCGAATTTTACAATAGTCTCAACAAACTTTTTGTTTGCATTTACGCACTTCTTCAAGCAGATGGCAAAATCGCAAACTTCAGCGAGATCTACAAAAGCTGAGCAAACAACATGCTCGATTGATGGATGGTATAAAAACCTTTCAATCTTCCAGTGAAATTATCATTCCGGTATCACCAATCGATCGAAACAACATGAGATCTGCGACAATCTTTTTGGTCTGTGGCCTCCTGGCAATTTGCCTCTCCTATCTGCCATCAAGCGAGGGAGCTGCCTGCACGGCCCCAGATACTCCAACAGGATGTACGGATTGTTCGGACGCCACTAACGCTTCAGACCCCGACTGCGCCACCACAGTTGCTGATGCAACCACAGCAGCCACTGACACTTCTGACACCACAACCGCCGCCTCCGACAGCTCAGCCACAACGACAACAGCGGCCAGCTCCACTGACACCACCACAGCGAGTTCATCTTCGAGCAAACCCAAAAAGATCCGGAGGAAGCGCAAGTACAGCAGGAAAATCAAGCGTGGCAAGAAGATCATCAAGAGGCGTCGCAATGGTGCCCGCAAAAGCAACACATGGTTCAAGAAATTCTAGTCGGAAAAAGTGAAATTTGACATGGCTAACCAAACCGAAGAGAACATACGAACCCAGTTCTATTTTATAATAAGCTTTAAGAACTTTACTAATGTGCACATTAATTAATTTTTCTCTACTAATCAATCAAGCAAATGACATATTCCGCATTTCCTGATAATAAACAGTGAAAAATTACTTATTCTATTTTATTTTTCTACTTTTTGTAGAATTATTATGAACATATTTTTAATGACCTTTCCTCATTTGCTTTACTTACATTGCATGTGAAACAAATTAAGTGAACTAAAGATTTTTTCGCCTGAGCCTATGCAGCAAGTTTAAAAGAAAAGCTCTCTCTCACTCTCTCCCCCCCCTCCTCTCTTGCCTTATTCTTCCACCTTAAACTTTCCAAGCCAGTCGGGCATGCATAATTAGAGCAACCTGTCTGCCGGAATGAATAAATTTTCGCCCTGAATGCGATTCACATGCCTTGTACACTTGAACATGAATGCGCAAATGAATGTGGTGTGCAAAAAATACATCTCCATAAATAAATATATATGTGTGTGTGTGTGTCACTGTGTGCATGTGCATATGTGCAAGTGGGCAACTCCAGAGATAAATGTAAAGAAATACATTCTGCGTCAACAGCTCGCAAAAAAATAAAAACATTCAAAGAAAATGCAACAGAAATGCGCATCTTTAAGTTGAGAGCACAGTAATGTTGTGTTCTTAACTATTTGAGAAACTTGAATGTAAAAATATATTCGACTATTCTAGATTTTAATTTCTTTACGGTATTTTATGTTGTCACAATGTATATTATTTTTTAGAAACTTAAAGGGCTTTTCCTCCTCGCTTACTTTACAAAATAAAATTAAAAAATATATAAAAAAATTACAATAAATTATACTTTTATTTCTTATTTAAATTTAAATACAATTTACTTTAATTATTTTAATTTTTTTACATTAAACTTGTTATATATTGTTTTATAAAATATTTTGTACAGTTTCCCCTATGGCTTTCAAATCTGCCAAAAGCGCGACAAATTCGCCAAAACCTGCTTTAGCGTGTTGGCACTAAAACTGCTGTAAAATAAACACTTACACACAAACACACACACATTTACAAAGACACCTAATTATGTATAATTATTTTTACAGCACGCCATAAGCCATGAAATTTTGCGGTCTTTAGCCCTAAGCTAAAAGCCACGTTATGACCGCGTTTAGTGCAGCAGCGAAAACAAGGCAGAAGCCCCAAAACTGCGAGTGGTCGCTAAACTGACAGATAACTGCGAGGGAGTGTGTGTTGGTGTGCGTATGTGTGTGTATGTGCTATCTGATTGCATCAGTTTATTATTTCACACACACACACTCGATTGCGCGTTCAATGCACACTGGGTAATTGACAGGGCAACGGTGATTAAAACTCTTAATGCCTTGCCACATTCTGGCCAAGCGCACGGGGCAAAAACTTTCCGCGCCTCTTCCTCGCTCTCTCTTTCTCTCTGTCTCTTTCTCTTGCTTTTCCTCTCTCTCTCTCTCTCGCTCACTCGCTCTTGGCATAACTAGTGCTGCTTTATTGAGTGATTATTGATATTTATGGCCTGCACGGCCAGACTTGGTCGGCCACTTAATATGTTTAGCTGGCCAGCAAATTTATGACTTAGCCTAATGGCTAATTGTGCCCGAGCCGAGTCGATCCAAGTTGCGTCGCGTCGAGCTTTGTCGCGCTAAGTCAAGTGCGTCTCAAGTGCTGCATGGTAAGAGGAGTTTAATGGATTGGAATACAAGGTAGTTACAAAGAAAGGGTTTTTGAAGATGAATCATTTGAACTTTAATTCAAAATTTTAAATAAAACAAAAAAGAAAGGCTATCTTCGGCACGCCGAAGATTTCATATCCTTGCAGTTACTACAAATATATAATAGGGCGATAGGTACTGTGACAGCTTAACGGTATATCTGTCCGATTTTAATAAAATTTTCACAGCATTAAAAAGACATACTTAAAAATATATCAAGAAAGTTTCATAGCGATATCTTGAAAAATTACAATAAACGGCCGACAGGTATGGCAGCTATACGATATATCGGTCTGATCCGGTTCGTTAAGACTTATTTACAGTGTGTAGCAAAAAGAAACACGTATACCAAGTTTCATCAAGACAGCTCCAAAACTAAGGAACTAGTTTGTGTTGCAACAGACAGACGGACGGACGGACAGACAAACGGACAAAAAGACGGACAGAGATGACCAAGGCCAGTTCAACTCCCCTGCTTATGCTGATTAAGAATATATGTATGTATACCTTATAGGGTCGGAAATATCTCCTAAGGTACGTTGCAAGCTTCTGGCCAAAATTAAAACACCCTCTGCAAGGTATAATAAAAAGTAGTAGGCATGGAGCAGATTTACGATTACGCACAGAGAATACCCTAGTAACCATTGAAAGCGCTATATTCTACATCTTTTCAAACAAAACATAACAGTAGCTTTATTATTGGCATAGCGTATTTAAATCCACCTACAGTGTATACCAAAGACATGATCATTTGCCACTCTTACCAGAACTTGGATTTTGCCCTTTAATCTTTATCGTGTTGGAATTTCGGGCGGCTTCACTTGCATGTGTAATATAATTTCCATTATGAGTTATGCACAAAAGTATTTAATAATAATTTATGCAACAAATTAATTAATTTGCGACAAAAGTTAACTCTTTCCATCTCCCTCTTTTTCCCTATCTCTTTTGCCCTTTCTGTTCTTTTAATGCCCTCACAAAATAAACAGACGCTGGAGACTTTCCGTGCGAATGTTTATTAAATATAAACCTTATCGTTATTCAAAAAACTCGGTCTGTCTGTTAAATTGTTCACATCACGTTGCCTATTGTTGACATTAATTGCCAATTAATTTGGCTGCAAACAGCGATGGCGTTCAATAAATTATTAATAATAAATAAATGCACAACTTTTCCAATTGAGACGCAAAAATGTGAAGAAGGTTTGCCAGAGACAGCAAACAGAGGAGGAGAATCCCATAAATACAAGGCAACATTATTATCAAAAGGACTTTTCATTTCTCATTTAGGGTTTTCAAAAATTTCTGCAAGAGTTTCAAGCGCTTCATAATAGATTCCTAATAGAAAAGCCGCCAAAACGGACAAAAAGTTCAGACTCGGGGGTCAAACATGCGTGAAAAATGCCAAACATTTGAAGTCAACACATTAAACTAAAAAAGAGATAGATAGAGAAAACAGGGAGAGAACGAAACTTGAGTAAATAAATGCACAATTCAACAAAGCGCAAAAAAGGGGCAAAAATCACTCATACGCACTGTCTAACAAACAGAAGGGGAAGCAGCTCGAACACACAAGTTAGTTTCCGCTTCAATGCAGTTATTTGGCATCTGCTTTGTGGCCGTGGGTAGAAGAGGGGAGGGACAAGGGGAGCGGGGCTAGTGCAGGGGCTTGGGAGGTGCTAAGCTTTGTTTCATTGTGCTTCCTCTTTTTGCTGCCTCTTATGTCCTTCCCGAAAAGCTGAGTGGTACGTGAGATCAAAGTATGCGAAAGAGCACAAAATGTGTGCACAAACAACAACAACAAACAACAACGCAAACAGAAACACAAACACAAACGAAGTTATGTAATACGTATATAGAGCACACACACACACACACTCGCAGATGCGCATATAGGAAACAAAAGTTTCGCTTTGCTTTGCTTTGCCTTGCTTTGCTTTGTTGTTGTTTGTTCTGCTTTTGTTGGGCCCAAAATCAATTTATGGTTTGCAGCTCGCATAATTTTATTTCGTTGTCTTCGACTTGATTTTATTTTCAGTTGGGCCCATAAAAAATTATGCCACATTTTTATTTTATGTTTCTACTTTAGTTTTCATTGTGTGTGTGTGTGTGGGTTGTGCTTTTTTATATGCAGCCTCATAAAATTGAAAGCATAATTAAAATCATTTTTATGGCGTCAACATTTTCAAAAATATTCAGAACGTGTCAAGAAAAAGTTGCAATGATTGAATGAAATTAACACTCAATATACGAATTGGTATCCAAAGAAAACAAATTTTGCGTTTCAGTTGATCGGGCACACATGGCGTATGCGCAATATTCTGCAAATTCTTCATTACCAAATTAAGCATAAATTAAATTCTTGGGTTTTAATGCAATTCGTTATGTGGTCCGGTTCGATAGTCAACTTTATCGTGTGCCTGTCCTTTATGCTGGCAGAATTTATTTGTAAAAAAGAATTCTGAGCAACTCTTTTTTTCGCTGGCGTTTGCTTTAATGGTTTTAGTTGCGCCATTCTCCCTTTTTTATGACTTATCTATAAGGCTATTAGTTTTGATAAATGGCCTGGCCGATGCCCCTTCTCTTTATTCCCTTCTTTTTGTCAACTCGGCAGTAGTTTACCTGCAATATTTTTTCGCCCCTTGGTGAGTATAAGGTGAAAAGGAGAGGCAAAGGGAGAGGAAATACAAACATTTCTATAAGAAAACTTACATAACGAAGTGTTTTAAAACTAAAGGTTTCTATTGACCCCATTGATACAAATTGATCTCAATTTCAAAAATTATAAAAAAAAGATTATTTTAGGTTAATAGAAAAATGTCTTAAATTGGGTCCGATCAGCTGAACAAATACGCAAATTTCAGGGTAGGCTTGAAAAAGCTTCGATACAAATTGTTCCAATTAATTGTTTACATTCACGAGCCTCTCCAGGCAAGTGGCAAAAACTTAAATTCAAAGCTGAGTAAACAACACGTACTATCGATATCGTTGCTATAAAACCTGTCGAATCTGCAACAAAAAGTATCATTTTCGAATCATCAATCGATCGAAACAACATGAGATCTGCGACAATCTTTTTGGTCTGTGGCCTCCTGGCAATTTGCCTCTCCTATCTGCCATCAAGCGAGGGAGCTGCCTGCACGGCCCCAGATACTCCAACAGGATGTACGGATTGTTCGGACACCACTAACGCTTCAGACCCCGACTGCGCCACCACAGTTGCTGATGCAACCACAGCAGCCACTGACACTTCTGACACCACAACCGCAGCCTCCGACAGCTCAGCCACAACGACAACAGCGGCCAGCTCCACTGACACCACCACAGCGAGCTCATCTTCGAGCAAACCCAAGAAGACCAGGACGAAGCGCAAGTACAGCAGGAAAATCAAACGTGGCAAGAAGATCATCAAGAGGCGTCGCAATGGTACCGAGAGCAAGAGCAAATGGGACATTTTATTGAAAAACTAAAACTGGAAACTGAAAAAATGTTGGCAAGAATTGGAATGCCTATGGAAATAACTGTTGCTCTTTTGTTATTATTAAGTTTTAAGATTTGTTAAAGTGTGCACAATAAAAATATCTTCTCATCAATTTTTATTTCGTTTCATTTAGAAATTTCACGTTTACTTTTTACCTTTAAATAATTTTATAATAGTTTCATTAAAAAACTAGTTGAATACATTAAATGTTCATGTCGTTGTGTAAGATTTATTTTATTTAGATAAGTAAGTTTTAAACCAAAATACAGTACGTTATCATATTTTATATCAAAGGAAATATATGAAATTGATAGTTTGACATCTATCAATCTAAAGCTGGAAGATCTCTCAGGGCGTGATCTATCTGTATAAACCAAAAGAATGTTATTGTTAGAAGAAAAGGAACATTGCCTTAGACATGATTGTGTTCAGGATACCTTTCTAAATGTGCTGAGTTCTAGTAAACATAATTTAGAAAATTATACAATATTTTTTTGGAAAAGATAAATATATAAAGTGATTTTATGTGTGAAATTTTTCAACAGCAATTTTGAATACTTTGAATAGAATTTTTTAATTTATTTCCATATAACACCAAAGTTCATTACTCTTCTGTCCCAAACCATTTAAAACTGCAGGATACAAAATATCTAAGAATTGATCGTCAATATGTGATTATATAATCTTTGCCGGGTGCTTTAAGAATTATTTTAAACACTTTCTTTAATCTTACTGTCAAGTTTAGTTACTTGCCTCACCCACATCAAGTGAAAATGCACATGGTTTATCTAACGTCATATGCAATTTCCAAAAAAAGAGTGTTTTTCCAGTCCCAATATATTTTTGTCGCTATTTTTATATAAACAAATACAAATAAGTTATTCAACTCTTGGTAAACAATCAAACATAGGTAAATTGGAAATATTTTGTCATTTGAAGCTGAATAAATATGCGAATTTTACAATAGTCTCAACAAACTTTTTGTTTGCATTTACGCACTTCTTCAAGCAGATGGCAAAATCGCAAACTTCAGCGAGATCTACAAAAGCTGAGCAAACAACATGCTCGATTGATGGATGGTATAAAAACCTTTCAATCTGCCAGTGAAATTATCATTCCGGTATCACCAATCGATCGAAACAACATGAGACCTGCGACAATCTTTTTGGTCTGTGGCCTCCTGGCAATTAGCCTCTCCTATCTGCCATCAAGCGAGGGAGCTGCCTGCACGGCCCCAGATACTCCAACAGGATGTACGGATTGTTCGGACACCACTAACGCTTCAGACCCCGACTGCGCCACCACAGTTGCTGATGCAACCACAGCAGCCACTGACACTTCTGACACCACAACCGCGGCCTCCGACAGCTCAGCCACAACGACAACAGCGGCCAGCTCCACTGACACCACCACAGCGAGTTCATCTTCGAGCAAACCCAAAAAGATCCGGAGGAAGCGCAAGTACAGCAGGAAAATCAAGCGTGGCAAGAAGATCATCAAGAGGCGTCGCAATGCTACCGGGAGCAAGAACAAATGGGATATTTTATTGAAGAACTAAATCTGGAAATTTGAATTGGAATACCGACAGTCTGTTGACGAGAATTGGAACATTTTTGTATATTACTGTTGCTTAATCATTATTTAGTTTTAAGATCTGTTCATTTGTGCACAATAAAATATTTAAACATTAAAAAGTATAGGCAACTGTCTAATTGGAAGTGGGCGAAGCAAGACTTAATAAAAAAGAGCTACCCTCGGCGGTTTCATACCCTTGCAGTTATTCCAAATATTAAATAGGCCGATAGGCTCTTTGGCAGCTTAATGATATATCTGTCCGATTTCGATAACATATTCACAGCCTTTAAAGCACATACATAAACATGTATCGGGTAAGATTCATTGAGATATCTAGAAAAATGACAATAATCGACCGATAGGTTCCATTCTATACGATACATCGGTTATCGATATATCGGTCCGATCCGGCTAGTTCCGACTTATTTACAGTGAGCAGCAATGAGAAGCATGTATACCAAAATTTATCAAGACTAGTTTGCGATGAAACAGACAGACGGACAGACGGACATGGCTAGTTCGACTGCTCTTCTGATGCTGATTAAGAATATATGTATAGCTTACAGGGTCGGAGAAAAACATTCTTTTTATACCATTCGACCATTGAAAATGGTTAATATGGTATTCTAAGTTTGTGCAAAAGTATGTGAGATGCGTGGCAGACCCCACAAAGTATATAAATTCTTGCTCAGGATTACTAGACGAGTCGATTGAGCCATGTCCTTCTGTCTGTCCGTCACGCCGTTTCGTGTGTAAAGCTGATTGCTATGACGTTTTCATATGTAGATGGTGATATTCAAAGATAGATCTAATTTAACAATAGGTGGCATATGAATTTTTGCAGAGGAAATAAAAGTGTGATCATTTCTTTCGAAACTGGGCGAATAGTATCTTACTGTCGGATGCGCTCAACTGTAGCTTTCCTTACTTGTTTTCTCTTCAACCAGTGAGAATCTCTCTCTATAAAATCGAAATAAGTGGAATCAGTGGCGAAACCAGTAGGCGAGCGAGCGAAGCGAGCGTCTCGAATCGATGCGGTGGGTGCCTAGTATTTTTTTTTTTATAAATTTAAACTTAATTTAACACTTGTTTAAACAGAAAACTACACCTCTGCACCATAATTATTGCTGTGTAAAATGAAAGAAAAATAGTGGTTTTACTCAAAATAGGGGTTTTGTAAAATATAGCCTATTATTAGGCTTAAAACTTTTGTAGCAGCTTACTACGCACAGTAGTCGGCGTTGTATGGAGAGCGCGGCCATAAATACTTCCAGTTGAGGTAGAGGCTTGAAACTTTTTACAAAATTGTCTAATAATAGCTTTAATATCATATATAAAAATTAGATTGGACTACTCTATCATATAGCTGCCATAGAGCCATCGGTCTGCAATAAAGTGGTTGTATGGAAAATTTCTAATATTTCATAATAAATCATGTTTAGTGTTTCTGTTAGTTTATATCAAAAATAAAAAATTATTTTACAATACAAAATAACATAATTAATAATAATATTAATAATATAAATTCTAATAAATGTAGATATAGTAAATCTATGTAGTCATATTATTCTAGTAGGTTTATTGTTGATTTTAAGAGTTTTGACTTTTGCTCACATGGAAGTTGTCTTTGACCAGAAATAAAAGGGTCGGAGCTTAAAAACAATCTATTAAATAGGTCTGTGTTTGTTAAGACCCGTGAATTTAACGGGTATGCTTAAGCCTAAACATTTTTATGTCTATATTTCTGCATTCTGCAGCTTCTTCAG
Organism: Zaprionus ghesquierei; assembly: GCA_018904095.1. Classification (NCBI taxonomy): domain Eukaryota; kingdom Metazoa; phylum Arthropoda; class Insecta; order Diptera; family Drosophilidae; genus Zaprionus; species Zaprionus ghesquierei. Next base: position 256,582 of record JAEIGP010000806.1, on the reverse strand, counting down.
AAAGTTCTCCGATTGACACTTTACAATTTATAATAATTGCAGGAGCGTGAATTAATATTTTATGCACTGAAGGAGAAAAGTATGGATATTTGGATGGATATTTTTGAAAAAATCCTTTTGCAGTTTCCAATGCATAGACATAGAATTTTTCTGGATTTATACAATATCTTGATGACAATGCTTGCAAGAGTGTTGCACATCTTAAAATTAGTTCTTTATCAAGGCCTGTTATATTAGCAGACAAATCTGGATTACCAAAAAATTTTCTTGCCGTATTCCCGTCGTTAGATGTTCCACTTCCTCCAGACTTAGGTTTATCCACTATAAGGCCCATTTTTAAACGAAACTCAGACTGAATAAATTGTTTGTGTATTAAAAATTGGTCTTTTGCTTCCTCAGAAAGTATCTGCCAAATTTTAAGATCCAATCGCTACGACACGTGGATGAAGTACTTAAAATGCATGCAACGTTGAGGGCCCAAATTCAAATCGTTCTTCATATACTTTTCTAAAAAGGCATTCCTCCAAATTATTCATCTGAGTTGGGCTTGCTTCGCAAATGTAACACTTTGCTGATGATGTTTCGGTTTTCCCCATTTCCCCATCGAATCCCCACTTTCCTATTAAAATAACATTGTTTACTGAATCTGCTTCAATATTATTGATTATTGAAAGTTCGAATCAACAAATATTGATGTTTTGTTAAACCGACTTCAACCAACAGAGACAAGACTTCTTCCACATTTGCCTCGGATTGTTCTCTTTGTGATCGCACCTTAGAAGACCGCAAAAAAGAAGCAGCAGTCCAGTTTGGAAATTTCAGCTACCCGTCTCCGTTTTGTCCTCTTTGAGCAATCATCAAAGTCAACTTTCGGCCGTCCTCGATCCACATTAGCTTTTCCAATATCATTTCCACATAACAAAATGCTCTCCTGATTATTGAGCCATTTAGAGTGTACTCCGACAGTCCTCACCTTACTCCTTCCACATTTCGTCCAAAATACGTCTAATTTTTTGCAAATATAATTAGTACAGTTTGTTATTCTTCAAACTTCTGTCACTTTCTCCATATCTTCAATAAATTTATAAACGCGATTTGCGACATTTTGCGTTTTTTGTGCATTGATACCCTTTGCCTTTTCCCTTTACCTTACACTAGTTAAGGTTTCATTAAGGGAATCGGGGGGGAACACAACTAAATTAATTTAAATGTCACATAAATGTATTATGAATAGAAAAAATATTACAAAAATAATTTATTAAAGTAACTACCTTTAACTTTGAAAACCATTTAAAATTATTCAATTTAAACAATAAAATTAAAAACGGAGAGTTAATGCTTTAAACTTTGAATTTGTCAGCTGTGAAATGCTGTTCGTGCAATTGCGCGCAGCAAAAAAACACAAGCTGGCAACTTAAGTTTTATTTTCAGAAAGTACCATTAGCTTTGCAGAAAAAACCGGTTTGATCTTGATATGTTTGCACATTTTAGAGATGGTTTGGCTACTTTATGAGCTACGGCCGAGCTACGTTTTTTGATTTTTGGCCTATGGGCGCAACCGTTGTGCTACGGCAAGACGAAGCCTTGATACTCTTTCAGCTAATGACATAGCTCTATCATTTATTTTTATGAAACTTTAACTGATAAATTGCTAATAAAATGCATTTTTATGTGATTTAATTGCATCAAAGCTCAGATGATCTGCTTATGATATACATAAAAATGACTTCATACATAGATATTGCATTAATGTATTATTGGTAACTTGCATTTATGACCAATTGCCTTATATAAAATGGAAGAATATTGTGATCCGATTGCGATAAAATATATAAGAACTCCCACGGTCCTACATAAGCTACAGCTATACTTTAAGTATAGGCGCCGCTAGGTGGCCTATAGTATAGTATAAGCCATCTAGCGGCGCCTTCATCCAGATAGTCGGCTAAATCGAAAAGCTGCCGACTCTTTAGAAGAACAAGTTGTTAAAATGTTTGGACATATATCCAAATAAGAGACTACCCCAAGGAACATATAGATATATTTCAGGGTACAAAGAAGATTAAAGGCCTATTAAAGTGAATATTAAGTACTTAAGAGATTAAACAGGTTATGTATGTTTATATAGATATTGAAAATAATTTAAATGCGCACAGTTTAAAAATGCCTACAACTAAATAAGTACAAAATATCGGTAGTTTTTAAGTTTTGCAAATGCTCGGCAATCAGATGTGGGTAGAATCAAGTTCATTCTTTACCACAAGGACCCGAACAGGCTGTCCCTGTCGCTATTGATCTTGCGATGTCTCTTAATGATCTTCTTGCCACCCTTGATGTGCCTGGAGTATTTTCGCTTCCTTCTGGTCTTCTTTGCATTGCTGGAGGAGGAAGAGGTCGTAGAAGTAGTGTCAGAGCTAGACTCAGTTGTAGTTGTGGCTGAAGTGGTTGTTGCCGCATCTGTGGCTGTTGTGGTGGTGTCCGTGTCGGTGCAGTGGCTCGACGTGTCGGTGCAGTGGCTTCCTGCCGCACACCAGGAAGATTGTTGCAGATCTCATGTTGCTCGGATTGATTGATAACTAGAGAATGATACTTTCCCACTGGCTTCAGCATGTTATATACTGTAGGTCGAAAGTGCGTGTTGTTTGCTCAGCGATTTGGGCCTTGTTTTGCGAAGTGCGTAGAAATTTGGAACTTTTTGAAACTTTTGCTGAATCCACTGTAAGATTCGCATATTTATTCAGCTTTCCGATTTTTTTTTTTATTTATTATTTATTTATTTTTCCCAAAATACCAAATTATTTCTAATTTTCATGTTTCTGTTTATTTTTTGGGCTTAATTACGAGTCAACCGGGTCACAGCTGAAAGTCTTTCTGTTGTTAACTAAATTTGCAATTGTTTTTGCAAGTTGCATGAGCCTTAATATTTTCAAGCCCTTAGGTCTTTCAAATACGCAATGCTTCAACTTGAAATACCGTACATTTCATGCATTACGTCAAACTTTGTTCAAAAATCAATCAAAAATGTGGAACAACATTTTGTGTATTTATTAATGATATTTATAATGTTGTAGGCGGGAGGCCTCCATTTAATTTTCATAGCCGCTACTCATAGAGTAGAAGGGTATTATAACTTTGTTAAAACCGAAAATGTATGTAACAGGCAGAAGGAGCCATCTCCGACCCCCTAAAGTGTATTCTGGCTCAGGATCAACAGCCGAGTTGATATAGCCGTCTGTCCGTCTGTCCGTGTGAAAATCTAGATCTTACCTATTATAAGAGCTAGGACTTCCAAATTTGGTGACAATATGTGTTATTTTTGCACGCTGATCAAGTTTATTTTGGAATTTGAAGCCCCCTTTCGCCCCGTAATTTGAAACAAATTGATTACAAGTGCATTTTGATGCCATATTGTTAATTTTTGGGTTATATGATAACTATAGCTAGCCAGATGATCTCTGGTAACAATCGCATAATAAACACAGAAGTTATTTAACTCAATGCGCTGCCTGCAATATTGTGCAGAATAGTGCGTACGTGTACGGTGATCAAATGGGTTATGTGGTGGACTGCAAAATGAGCAGTACTATTATGCATTTATGGGTTCAAGTGCCGCCGGCGTCAAAAATTAAATGTGTGCAAAAACTTATTATTTGAGATTTTGGTTTTGCATAAATATTATAAGTACATGGTCTTTTACAGTCAAAATATGATTGTGGCCAAGCAGCTGGGTAGCGGTCGAGCACACTCGACTGTAGCTTTCTTACTTGTTAGAATTTACTAAGTTGTATCTTTAAAATGTATTTATTGATTGGCTTATTTTGTGAATAGAACCCTTTCTACCTAATTTCGTGGCTCTAGCGTTAATAGTTGCTAAGATAGACACGTTCATACAAAACATACAGACATGCCTCGATCAAGTCAAATTCAAAGACATGTAGGCAAGTTCTTAGCTTACACAGATGTTTTCTCTGTGGCTCTTGGATCATGGGTAGCGCAGTCATTTGAAGTCGCATTTGGACTACTTGCAAGACGTGAATGGAGGTAGACTAGGCAAACATGTCTCGATCCAATGTATGTATTACAATCTCGAAATGTTGTTTAGCTTGAATCAGTCAGGTTCGATTTGAAATTTTAATTGTTAAGTAAAGAACAATATTTGTTAAGCTGTGTATAATCAATATAAACATATCTTATGCAAACGAATTCACACCAACCAGTCGAGAAGAAGATTGAATAGCAATAGAAAATGAAGCTCATACTCTCATACTCAATAAAATGTATGAAAATAAAATGGTCAAAAATGGTATACTAAGTTTGCGCAAATGTATGTAACAGGCAGAAGCAGGCGTGGCTGAGTCGATTGAGCCATGTCTGTCTGTCCGTCTGTCCGTTTGAACGTGTAGATCTCAGCTATTAGAAAAGCTAAAGACATCATATTTCACATGAAAGTTCCTGTATACCATAGGTAGATCGAGTTTATTTTCAATTTTTGATGCCACGCCCACCGCCCACGCAAATCGATAGTTTTCGATTATGAGGAGAAGTATTACAGCTGCTTTGGTATGTACATAAATAATCGCAATATAAATCTATTCCCCAAATTACAATCCAATCGGACGATAAACACAGAAGTTATCTATGTTTCCGTTTTCCGTACTTCCACTGCTTGCGCCTGTGGTGCGCGTCGTGACGTCATCGTCACGATGCTTCGTTTCAGCCGTAGCGTGTGTACAGCTGATTGCTATGTTGTTTTCACATGTAGATGGCGCTATTCAAAGATAGATCTAATTTAAACAATAGGTGGCGGATAAACTTATGCAGAGTTTTTTGATGGAATTAAATGTGTGATAATTTGTTTCAAAACTGGGCGAATGGTATCTTACTGTCGGGCGCGCTCGACTGTAGCCTTCTTTACTTGTTTTTAGATGATCTATGTATAATATTCTATTCTTTGCTTTAAAATATGTACTGCTTAGAAATTCTTAAAAATAATTGTTTAACTGAAATCGCATTGCATTCCATTTTCAAATTGGGTTCTCCATTTAAAAGAAGCTTTCAAAGTTGCGCCTACTCCTGCCATTGCGACGACGCCTTTTGATGATTTTCCTGCCTCCTTTCCTGCGCCTAACGAACCTGTGCCTCCTTCTTATCTTTTTCTTCTTCGAACTTGAGGAGGAAGAGGTCGTAGAAGTAGTGTCAGAGCTAGACTCAGTTGTAGTTGTGGCTGAAGTGGTTGTTGTAGCGTCGGAAGCCGAAGTCGCAGTGGTTGTCGCTGCATCTGTGGCTGTTGTGGTGGTGTCCGTGTCGGTGCAGTGGCTCGACGGCAGGTAGGAGAGGCAAATCGCCAAAATGGCGCAGAGCAAAAAGATTGTAGCGGATCTCATCGTGCTCAGATGGATTGGTCACTCAAGAATGATACTTTTCTGGAGCCTTCAGCGGTTTTTATACTATTTGCGCAAAGTGCGTGCTGTTTGCACAGCTTTTAAGGCAGACACCTAAATTCGCAATTTAGGCCTCTATTTTGCAAAATGCGTATGGAATCTTTCCTAAGTCCATTGTAAATTTTGCATATTTATTCAGCTGGATGTCCAAAAAACACAATATTTTAAATTGTTTCCTATATTTTAAGAAGCTACTTAGGTGGGTACATTTTGACTTAACAATCCCAATTGCTTGGAACGCTGTGAATTCAGTCTCCAAAAAATATAAAATATCATCATAAATTACATTTGAAAAATGGTTTTTATTGCCTTAATAAAATTGAGCAGTTACCAAAACACAAAAGATCCTTCAGGAATCTCTATATTAAGGAATTTTTTTTACGATATCTCGAAAATAAACAAAGATCGACCGATAAAATTTGTACGGCCTTTAGAAGACATTCATGGCGAAATCTTGAAAAATGACTAAATCGGCCGATAGGTTCTATGGCAGCTATACGATATATGTAGTTTGCGTTGAAACAGACAGACGAACAGTCGGACGGACGCACAGACAGACATGGCTAGTTCGACTGGTCTGCTGATGCTGATTAAGAATATATATTAAGGATTAGAGATGTCTCCTAAGGTGCGTTGCAAACTTTTGAAGAATTTAATATACCCTTTTTAGAGCTTTAAAAAATGTCGCCACTAACGTGTATGCGATCCCTTTAATGCATAAGATACGTTTATATGACCTTTTCTTTCTTAACTATTATTAAAGATAAGTTACTCTATTATTACTATTACTATTACTATTATTAAAGATAAATTACTCTAAACAAATATATTTATATATATTCCTTCTAATAGATAAATACGCAGATTATACGGTTATAGATTTTGATATATTTAATGTGCATAGCTTTAAAATTCTTATAACTAATTAAGTAGAAAACAACAGTAACTTTTAAAGTTTTGCAAATGTTTGTCGATTGGTTGTAGGTGTTCGATTAAGTCATCCCATTACCACAAGGAATCTAGCAGGCTGTCCCTGTCGCTGTTGATCTTGCGATGTCTCTTAATGATCTTCTTGCCACCCTTGATGTGCCTGGAGTATTTTCGCTTCCTTCTGGTCTTCTTTGCATTGCTGGAGGAGGAAGAGGTCGTAGAAGTAGTGTCAGAGCTAGACTCAGTTGTAGTTGTGGCTGAAGTGGTTGTTGTAGCGTCGGAAGCCGAAGTCGCAGTGGTTGTCGCTGCATCTGTGGCTGTTGTGGTGGTGTCCGTGTCGGTGCAGTGGCTCGACGGCAGGTAGGAGAGGCAAACCGCCAGGATGCCGCAGACAAGAAAGATTGTTGCAGATCTCATGTCGCTCGGATTGATTAGATACTAGAGAATGATACTTTCCCACTGGCTTTAGCGGGTTTTATAATGTTTGACGAAAGTGCGTGTTGTTTGCTCAGCTTTTTAAAATTCGCGATTTAGACCTCTCCACTACAAAGTGCGTGAGCAGTGGGAAATTTGCTAGGTTTGTCTTAAATTCCCTTGTTTGTTCAGCTGAGTGTTAATCAACCATATTCCATTTCGAGAACTTTTAATCATTTTTATTTTAAGTATAGCTTATTAACTTGGGTTATAGGAACATTATACACTTTAATAAGATCATTTAGAAGACTGACAATTAGCCTTGAAAGTGTCTAAAGCACATCATTTTAGCAGCAAATAATTGAATATGTTTGAATAAAAATTTCTTTGAAAAAGACAAGGAATGAAAAATAAGAAATATATCTTTAATATTGACATTAATATTATTGAAATACTAAAAATATTATGTATGTTAATTTGGCAACAACCATATACTGAAATTTGGTCACACTGATCTGAATCAGTTCTTTTTTGTTTTTCTGGAAACTTCCTTCTTCTTTTGTTAACTTCCGAACGACTCACAACGCTGTCACGCTTATGTCAAATAAAACAATTATTAAACTTTAGCTAAATCGCCTCGCGTTTTACTCCATCATTTCCAATAAATATTAATAAAATGAATTATGCATTTTATCTTCTATGATTTCGGCTCCGTGGAACCGACAAGAGCTTGAGGATTCAAAGAAAAAAAAGACGATTTATAGGACTTTAAAAAAATGGGCTGATCTATCTTTATCTAAAACTTCTATCAACGCTACGAAAGTTAACTTTAAATAACTTTAATGGATTTTGCTCTTGAAACAATTATTTGTTTAATGCAATAAATTAAAGGTTTTTAAACTTAAAGACATAACATACATTTTGACAAGAATGTTGTTGCTTCAAATATTGCATCTTATATTTGCCAAAATATTCTAATTGCTAAGCCGTTTTCATAGTGATTTTTGAAGAACAAGCAAGGCAGGCCTTTGAGTTCATAAGCCAGTAAGCAATAAATTAAGGCAGACAATACAAGCACACTGTTTTCTCCAAATATGTAGTATAACAGATTTGTATTATTTGTTTAGCTTCAATCATGATGCTCAATTCGAAATTTTAATTGTTGAATAAAGAACAACATTTGTTCAGCTCTGTATGCCCAATATCTATACAAATGAATCAACACCGCACAATCGAGCTAAGATTCTATAAGCAATGCAAATTAAAGCTACGAATTTTATTACCTTAGTATCTCAAAAAGGTGAACTAAGCATAATATTTATATTTAGACCATGGATTTTAAAAAAATACATGGTCTTTTGTGTTTGTCCAAATTTGCGTAACAGGCAGAAGAAGGCATCTGCGACCCCATAAAGTATATTTATTCTGTCTGTCCGTCTGAATGAACGCCTATATCTCAGAAACTAAAAAAGCTAGAGCCACCACAATTTGGTGACAACACTTATGTGAATCATACGCTATAAAATTTTTATTAAAATTTGGGCCACGCCTACTTCCGCCCCCGCAAATCGATAAACCGTATAGCAACCGCAATAATAAAGCTACAGTATTCAGTTATGGTGTGAATGATAGCTATCACCACCTAAACGATCGCTGAAAATTTGGTTCCGGTTCTGGTTCTGGTATCCGAACCAGAACATAAAAGTTATTCAAAGTTTCATTTAGATTTTGCACTGCGCCCACTGCAAGCAGGCAAGCAGTGTTTTTGCCAAGTGTTTTTTTTTCAACTGCTTGGACTGCTTGGCGCCTAACTGAAAATTATATGTGTTGTTCATTGTATTTCTTTAAAAAACACGCTTAATAACAGTTTTCTCAATCTGAATTTTTTCATTATCTTAAAAAATCCATGGTCTTATACAGTAAACATTTGACTGTAGCCGTTCTTACTTGTTTTTTTTTTTAAAGAAAGGCAAGTTAATTCATTTGTAATGAAATTTTAATAATGTGCACTGTTTAGAAATTCTTAAAAATAATTCTTTAACTGAAATCGCATTGCATTCCATTTTCAAATTGGGTTCTCCATTTAAAAGAAGCTTTCAAAGTTGCGCCTACTCCTGCCATTGCGACGACGCCTTTTGATGATTTTCTTGCCTCCTTTCCTGCGCCTAACGAACCTGTGCCTCCTCCTTATCTTTTTCTTCTTCGAACTTGAGGAGGAAGAGGTCGTAGAAGTAGTGTCAGAGCTAGACTCAGTTGTAGTTGTGGCTGAAGTGGTTGTTGTAGCGTCGGAAGCCGAAGTCGCAGTGGTTGTCGCTGCATCTGTGGCTGTTGTGGTGGTGTCCGTGTCAGTGCAGTGGCTCGACGGCAGGTAGGAGAGGCAAATCGCCAAAATGGCGCAGAGCAAAAAGATTGTAGCGGATCTCATCGTGCTCAGATGGATTGGTCACTCAAGAATGATACTTTTCTGGAGCCTTCAGCGCTTTTTATACTATTTGCGCAAAGTGCGTGCTGTTTGCACAGCTTTTAAGGCAGACACCTAAATTCGCAATTTAGGCCTCCATTTTGTAAAAATCGTAAGAAATTTGGACAAAATGGAAATTTTGGTAGGTCCATTGTAAAATTTGCATATTTATTCAGCTGAATGCCTTTCAATAAAGTATATCCAATAATCTTTTCTATTTTGCGTTCCTTAGTTAATTAAACTTTCTTTTATGGTTTACTTTAATCATTTGTGTCACAGCTGCTTTGTTTCTTTTAGATTTGATTAGAAGAGGTTATATATAAGGGCGGGTAACACAATTTGTCTTCATTTCATTTAAGTTCCGAGACCTATTCATTACAAGTCAGCTCGGGAATTCAGTTGAATTTGGTTATTCACTCTAATTGGGCATAAAAATTGTGTTAAGTATGCAATAATTTATATTACTAATCAGTAAATTAGCTCAAATGCTGCCAGAAGGATTTTAAAGTTACACACAGTAGAAACGGTAATTTTTAAATTCTAAAATACTCTTGAATATCGTTTATTGCGATATGAAGGCTATATTTTTTAGCCAATATTTTGGAAGCAAAGTCGATTGATGCATGTTCGTCCGTCTGTTCTGCTGTGTTGCTGTTTGTCTGACCGTGACGCGTCTATATGACCAAACAGATGTCAGCTATTATAAAAGCTAAAGACATTACATTTTCGATCAAAGTTTATTGATATCACACGCTCCTAATGTGTATTTTAAACTTTAAATGCCATGCCTGATTTTAAGCTGAGTAAATTACATTACTTGGTTATACTTCGACATGCACAGAGATAAGTACTTATGCTCCCTTCTTTTCAAATATCAATCTGATCAGACAATTAGCACAAAACTTATTCAAGTTCAAGATCTGTTGCCTTTACTCAAGTGTGCGAGAGACAGGAATAGGAATAGAAGACATTGTTGTTGAAAATCGTGTGCGTATTTGTTCCGGTTTTTCAAAGTATGGCGAAGGGTGTCTTTTTGTCGGGCATGGTGGATTGTAGTTTTTGTACCTTGCTTGCTTATTAAAGATAACTAACATAGATTAGGATCACTTGAGTCGATTTAAGCTACATAATAATATCGATTTTAATTTTAATTAACAAACAATCCAACTGCAGCTCTTGTTAACGAAAGCACCTGAATATTCTGACGGCTACAATTATTGAATGTGTCCAGACATTTCTAAAGATCATAAAACATTTGGTTTTTCATTTTCAACATAAACAAATATTTATTTAATGTGCACCCTAAAATAATGTCCTATACTAAATAACCAGGTAAATAACAACAGCAAAGTCCAGTGCGTTTCCGTTTCGTAAATCCGTTTGAGCTTAACCACGACGACTCCTTGACTTCTTCGATCCCCTCCTTGAGTTGCGGCCTTTGCCCCTCTTGCCACTTGACATTCCACTTCCTTTGTGACCTCTCGACTTCTTCTTCTTCGATCTGCGATTGTTCGAGCTACTACCAAAGAGCTTTTCGAGAAGCGCTTGCTTCTTGCTAAGCCTCCTTTTGTACGTTGTGGTCTTTTTAGGATAGTATGTTGAGCGAACTTGTGTTGTAATTTTCTTCATCCTTGGACAGGTGGATGAGGATGCAGTCGTAGTGGTGGTGTCGCTGGAGCTAGCTGTCGTAGACTCCGTTGTAGTGGCCACGGTTGTTGTTGTCGTATCTGACGCGACCGTCGTGGTGTCCCCAGCCACTGTGGTGTCAGCAGCGACTGTGGTGTCTGGTGCTACAGTGGTATCTGTCTGTGCCTCGCCCAACGGCAAGTACGACAGGCAGATGGCCAGGAGAGCACAGCTCGAAATGATGGTTATAGATCTCATAATGTTCCAAACAGTTGGTGACTGATACCTTTCTTGGCACTGCCTCGTCTTTTTATAGTGCGAAATTTGTCTCAAAAGTTCGCAATGTTTGCACAGTTTTTTGCGAAATTTTTAACAGTTGCATTGTTTGCTTTGCAATAATAATTGGCACAGTGGGCCAATAAATGAGTTCTACTAGACTTGACAGTCCAATTCGCAATTTGAATTTTGGCTATTTATTCAGTTGGAACGTTAACCGATATATTAAACGGGCTCGCGTGGCTGGTAGAGTGATTAATATCAATTGTCAATATACGTATTAGATGTTAAGAGATTAATTGACCAAGGTTCAAACTTATTTTTTATGTACATAAGAAACATTAATAGTGGAAAAAGGTCCCCATTATTATTGTTTAAAATGTATTTATGAATAAACGGTTAACGAAGGTTAACGTTAAAAACTACAAAATCCAACGTACAAAATTATTCACCTGCTTGTACATTTTTTATACCGTTCGAGCATGGTCCAAAAATGGTGTAGTTAGTATGTGCAAATGTATGTAAAAAGCATACAAAGTGTTTGCTAAGGATCACTCGCCGAGCCGATTGAGCCATCCCCGTCTGTTTGTCTGTCGATTTGTCTGTCCTTTAAACCGCTGGATCTCAGCTATTACATAAATTAGAGTGACCAAATGACCTTTATATTATACGCAGATAGAGTTTATTTTATGCCACGTCCACCACCCATGCAAATTAATAATTAACGAATATTAAGATACGCATTGGGGTTATAGATTTTCTGGCATGGTATGCATATAGATAAATAAAATATATATCAAATTACAATCCGATCGGACCGAGGAGTTTATTAAACATTAAGATTTTCAGAGATTCGAGCACCGCAGCAGGCGGCATTTGAGAGTGTAGGGCGAGAAAGCAATAAATTGCAGATGACTTTGTTGTTGAAATTCTTAGACCATGGATTTTTAATAAATACATGGTATATTGGGTTTGTCGAAATGAGCGTAACAGGCAGAAAGAGGCATCTGCGACCCCATAAAGTATATATGTATATTCTTGCTCAGGAACACTAGTCAAATCGATTGAGACATGTCTGTCAGTCCCTCTCTCCGTCTGTATGAACGCCTGTATCTCAGAAACTCAAAAAAAAGCTAGAGCCACCAAATTTGGTGACTTGTGGGTCATACGTTGTAAAATGTTTATTAAAATTTGGGCCACGACTACTTCCACCCCCGCACATCGACAAACCGAATAGCAAGCGCAATAATAAAGCTACAGTATTCAGTTTTGGTGTGTATGATAACTATCACCACCCGAACGATATCTAAATATTTTGTTCCGATCGGATAATGAGCATAAAAGTTATTCAACGTTTCATATAAATTTGCACTGCGCCCACTGCCAGCAAGCAGTGATTTTCAAAGCAGTGTTTTTTTCCAACTGCTTGGCGTCTAACTGAAAATTATGTGTTTTTTTTTTTTTGTTTCTTTTAAAATCGCGTTTATCAATAAAAGTTTTTGCAATCAGATTGTTTTTCATGATCTTCAAAAATCCATAGTCTTATACAGTTAAGACTGTTAAGAGACTGTTAAGTAAGGCTAAGGCAGGCAAATAAGAAAATAAATAAATAAATAAATAAATAAAAATATAAAGTATTTAAAAGGTTCTTAGTTACTTTTTTTTCAAAAAAAAAAACAATATTTTATAAAATGTGCAGCCTTAAATAATGTTCTATACTAAATAACCAGGTAATAAACAATGTCCAGTGGAATTCCATTCTTGATTTCGATGATAGATTAGCCGCTCCTCCTAGATCTCTTCGAACCGTTCCTTCCTTTCGAATTTCGCCTGCCCGATTTTCCCCCTTTTCCCTTGCTGGAACTACTCGAATCACTGCCCATAAGCTTGTTAATGAACGCCTGTTTGGCGCTTTCCTTCTTCGTGTACGTCGTGGTTATAGTGGGTGTGTATTCGGATTTAACGACTGTGGTGATTTTCTTCATCTTTGGACAGGTGGATGAGGATGCAGTCGTAGTGGTGGTGTCGCTGGAGCTAGCTGTCGTAGACTCCGTTGTAGTGGCCACGGTTGTTGTTGTCGTATCTGACGCGACCGTCGTGGTGTCCCCAGCCACTGTGGTGTCAGCAGCGACTGTGGTGTCTGGTGCTACAGTGGTATCTGTCTGTGCCTCGCCCAACGGCAAGTACGACAGGCAGATGGCCAGGAGAGCACAGCTCGAAATGATGGTTATAGATCTCATAATGTTGCAAACAGTTGGTGACTGATACCTTTCTTGGCACTGCCTCGTCTCTTTATAGTGCGAAAGTTCTACCGAAAATTTGCAATGTTTGCACAGTTTTTTGCAAATTTGCGAACTACTTACATGTTTGCTTTCTAGACTAAAGAGCGGCAGTTTGTTTGTGTTTTTATTTGGCTTGCTTTAGTTTTATGCTTAATTTATTTAGGTAATTGGCAACGGACATCAGTTGCAAAACGTATGCACCTATTGGACCCACAGTGTCATGATGATCTTGCTGACTGATTTATAATGTTCTAGGAGACCTAATTTAGTTTTTAAGAATATAAAAAAATTCAGGAACACTTTAAAGTGCAACGATTAAGCTTGTATAGAAGTCTCCATTGTGCTTAGAATCCTATTGCAATTAAGTATTCGATCACAATTGAACTTTCTCCCAGTCTCTGCCTCTTTGCCTTCTTTTTGCCTTCTCTTGCAGTCCAAGTTAGATTGGCCACGTTCGTGCGTGCCAAATGTAGCGGGCAATGTGGACAGAAGTTAACTTCAAAGCCAACTATGACAAATTGCAACATAAACAACAAGGACAATGACAACAACTGAGTTGGCGTGGCGAGGAAAAACAGAGTGTGGCAGAGAGCTAACTAAAATGATTTCGCCTTGAAATTGCCGCAATATCCGCGACGCGACCAAATCAAATTAAAACACTGTCGCAATGACACAAAGTGTTGCATTGCCACAAGGCAACAAGATGCCCCAAGTGCTGAGAGGAGCACGTACCATAAAGGTCTGCGTAGCGACGTACAGTGTGGGGCTATGTCAAGTAATTAAGAAAGATAAAAACATGTAGATACAGGAGAAGTATACGTCCTAATACGCTTCTAACCTAGTGGAATAAAATTAAGAAATGAAATTGAAATATAATTTATGAAATTATTAATTATTAAGCCAAAAAATATGAAATATATTTCCTAAAAAAAAATCGATAACAAAAATCTATTAAAGATATGAATTAATTAGGGATTTATAGATTGATAAATTTTATTATAATTGTTTTAGAGAGCTGTAGACAGATCTACTTAATTGGCTTTGAGGATTATTAATATCACACAAAAGCCCCATCTATTTTTAAGTGTTAGTTTCGGTAATTTAAATTAAATGAAAGTCATGAAATTCGACAACTATAACCTTTTAATATCCTCGTTTCATTATGCCCCAAAAAGTGTATAGAACCTTTAAGAAAGAGTATAAAAAGTAGGGGAAGCACTGCAAAGGAGTAGCGTGCAACAGTCTCGTATCCAGGCACACATGTGAGAATTTGCCGAGAAAAACAGCGTATTTGCATGCACACGTGTGCCGCAACTTCTAGTGGTTGTGCTATGGTGGAACGGTGGAATGAAACGAAACGCCAGAGAGTATGCTATGCTTTTGGTACATTACTCGTCGTGCATGCGACGACGCTAATGTCTTTTAGATAATCGCTGGCATGCGGCGCTCTTGGCCGCCAGCTGGCATATTAAACAAAATGGCGACGACGAGTCAAACACACACCACACACACCACACGCAAACACACTCCCACTGACACCACATAAGGGCAGTAGCTTAGTGAAAACGAACGCCTCGAGCTATGCTAACATTTTCATGCCATTTGATTTTACTCGACTTCGTTATCTCGCGCCGGCTTCCTGGCAACACATGTCCTCGTAGTTGGTGGGAGCCCAGGCTATTAGGCTTATCGTTTTCATAATTTACTAAAAATAATAAGCAGCCTAGATTTGTTCGCCTTATTCGCTCGCATTTGTATCGCCAACAGCAACTAATACCGGGATTATGTGTCAAGATGAGACCGAATGACCACAAGGTCGTAGAAGGTGAAAATGAGGTCAGCGCGCGGCCAAGGGTTATTGTTGAAAATACAAATTAATCCTTTGCTGAAGCCAAAATCATGGAAGGTAATAAGAACACGCAACTCTGCTCTTCTGCTCATTTCGATCAACGCTGCTTAGCCAAATTGACCGATTTCATTTAGAATTTATTTTCGCTTAAATATTTGCAAAAAATTATGTTTGTCAAGTTGAACTTAACACAACGACAAACTGTGCCAATTTCAATATGAGCAAACAGTCTGTTAGCAAATTCACAAAGCACTGTGCAAACATTGCGAATTTTCGGTAGAACTTTCGCACTATAAAGAGACGAGGCAGTGCCAAGAAAGGTATCAGTCACCAACTGTTTGCAACATTATGAGATCTATAACCATCATTTCGAGCTGTGCTCTCCTGGCCATCTGCCTGTCGTACTTGCCGTTGGGCGAGGCACAGACAGATACCACTGTAGCACCAGACACCACAGTCGCTGCTGACACCACAGTGGCTGGGGACACCACGACGGT
The DNA here is from genome assembly GCA_018904095.1 of Zaprionus ghesquierei. Classification (NCBI taxonomy): domain Eukaryota; kingdom Metazoa; phylum Arthropoda; class Insecta; order Diptera; family Drosophilidae; genus Zaprionus; species Zaprionus ghesquierei. Next base: position 240,806 of record JAEIGP010000806.1, on the reverse strand, counting down.
CGCGTCAGATACGACAACAACAACCGTGGCCACTACAACGGAGTCTACGACAGCTAGCTCCAGCGACACCACCACAACGACTGCATCCTCATCCACCTGTCCAAAGATAAAGAAAGTCACCACAGTCGTTAAATCCGAATACACACCCACTATAACCACGACGTACACGAAGAAGGAAAGCGCCAAACAGGCGTTCATCAACAAGCTTACGGGCGGTGGCTCGAGTAGTTCGTCGAGCGGCTCAAAAAAATCGAAAAGGAGCGGCTGAGCTATGATCGTTGAAATCGCAAATGAAATTCCACTGGACGTTGTTATAAACTTGTTTCATTAGTATAGAAAATTTTTGTAATGTGCACTTTAAATAAATATTATTAGTTTATGTTTTAAATTTAATAAATTAATCTTTTACCCGAGACCCGCGTCTTCTCGCTCTAATCACTCTCTAAAAGAAAGTCCCCAAGCAACAAAAAAAAAATTCTAAAAAAAAATGTATAGTAAAGAACTTAAGATAAATTAAAAGAACGCCTTGAAGATTATATAAACTTAGTACAGATCGCATGATTAAGAAATTTTTCTTAGTCCTCATTATGTCTAGCTTTAATTTTCCATCTAACATAGTTAAATGTCTTTTTAGCCGTTTTAAATTTATTTAGCTATTAGAGCGATGACAAAGGGGAAAGTATACGTCAAGAGGCAAAGAACAAAAAGTTTCTCATTACATCTTGATGGGCAACAGACTATAAAACAGTTTGGTGAAGGCCGAACAAAACAGTCTCTTGTCCCATTTGACAACGTTTTGAATTCCCAAATGTGTCTGCCTACCCCATTCCCATCCCTTTGCTGTCTTTAATGCCCTGTGTTAACTGATTTTTCAAGGCGGCAACCCAATGCCAAAAAGGTCAAGTGGGATTAATTAGCTTTGCCGGTCGGCATCGCATTTCCATTGTTCCGTTCACAGTTTTTGCTCTATCACTTTTTTACACAATTTTTAGAATTCTCATTAGGCATAGGGATAGCTAAATTGATAACTTTAAACATTAGTTTAAAATTGGAAATAGAAAAAGACCAGAGAATGGCTTAAATTTATTTTTATATGGAGGAATTGAAATTCTTTTGAAATCCTTAAATAAATTTCCAGGAAATTATAAATAAAATTGAAAGATATTATTATGGAATATGTCTGCAGTTAATTCACAGCATACTCCATCAACATAATTCACGATTAGCCAGACAAAACGTGCAACACAAGTGCTGTGTCTGACGGGCCACTCAGACTGGCTGGCATTATTCGAGTGCTTCCCACGTTGTGTTTACTAAATATTTTACAGTAATAAAGTGCAGCAATCTGAGCACTTACAGCGTTAGCTGCGAAAGTGGAAAAAAGATAAGGCAGAGAGTGGGACAGAGGGAGAGTGCATCCTGAGCTATGGGTCAATAAAATATGCATGACAGCACCGGAGGACCCTCAACAAAGCTGACATATAATATGCGTTGTGCGCGTACTGTTTTGAGGCAGTGGGAAAGGTTAACAGTGAGTCAGCTTCGCACCTACGCCCACACACACACACGCTCAGATAAACGCATACAGAGCAGTCTGATCAAATATTTATGAAGATAAATCCAAGCAACATGTGGAAGGCGTATGAAATTACCAAAAATTACCCAAGTGCGAATGCGTAACAAGCGGCTAATTTACAAAATTTTCCCCTGTCTAACTTCGGCTTTGATTGACCCTTGGCTCTTGCTACACTATCAAAAAAATGTGCGGTGGAAAATGAATTATAACCAAAGCGATCACAGGGTAAGTCGAAAAGGCGCTTACAGCAGCGCCACCTGCAGGCGCATTAATGTCACCCATGTTCGCTGGGGTATTATGCAAATAGATATGTAGGTGTGCGAGTGTGAGTGTGTGCATGCATGTGAGTGTGTGTGTGTTCCCCCATTTCTTTTAGCTGTAGCTTTTTTTGTGAGAATTTTGCGTTTTGGGTTTAAATTTGTTTACGAATTTTTATACGCTTTGTGATGGTTTTAAAATTGTACATTTATTTTTATATTCATATGGGGACTATGTAGGTCAGAAAATTTTTAGACCATGGATTTTAAAAAAATACATGGTCTATTGTGTTTGTCGAAATTTGCGTAACAGGCAGAAGGAGGCATCTGCGACCCCTTAAAGTATATATATTCTTGCTCAGGATCACTAGCTAAGTCGATTAAGCCATGTCTGTCTGTCCGTCTGTATGAACGCCTATATCTCAGAAACAAAAAAAGCTAGAGCCACCAAATTTGGTGACAACACTTATGTAAATCATACGCTGTAAAATTTTTATTAAAATTTGGGACACGGCTACTTCCGCCCTGTGGTTTTCCATGCAGTGTTTTTTTTCCAACTGCTTGGACTGCTTGACGTCTAACTGAAAATTATATGTGTTTTTTTTTATTTTTCTTTGAAAAACACGTTTACCAATAACAGTTTTCTAAATCTGATTATTTTTCATAACCTTGAAAAATCCATGGTCTTATACAGTCAACGCTTGACTGTAGCCGTTCTTACTTATTAAAAATATTTTTAAAACTTCTTCTTTTTTGACCATGGATTTTAAAAAAATACATGGTCTATTGTGTTTGTCGAAATTTGCGTAACAGGCAGAAGGAGACATCTGCGACCCCATAAAGTGTATATATTCTTGCTCAGGATCACGAGCCGAGTCGATTAAGCCATGTCTGTCTGTCTGTCTGTCCGTATTAACGTCTAGATCCAAGCTATTACAAAGAGACCTCAAATTTCACATGAAGGTTTCTGTATACCATGGAGAGATTGAGTTTATTTTCAGGATAATAAACACAAAAGTTATTCATCTAAACGTTTTCCATAGGTATACTGCTTGTGCCATTGCAGCATTATGTGACGTCATCGTCATGATGCTTCGTTTTAGCCGTACAGCATGTGTACAGCTGATTGCTATGGTGTTTTCACATAAAGATGGAGCTATTCGAAGATAGATCTAATTTAAACAATAGATGACGGATGAACTTGGCTAATGTGTGATAATTTGCTTCGAAACTGGGCGAATGGTATCTTACTGTCGGGTGCGCTCGACTGTAGCTTACTTTATTTGTTTTGCCAATAACAGTTTTCTCAATCTGGTTTATTTATTTTTCGTGTTCCTCCATGTACACACTGCCATATCACAACTTTTTTTAAAATTTATAAATGGCTTCCTTTAAAGAAGCCAGTATGAATTTATAATCAACTATCTAAGCTCTTCAGTCAATTATGCTGGGAAAGTGAACCTCTTATAGGTCATAAGCTGCGCTTAGCTTTGTAAAGAAACCGCATTCTGTAGTCGATTTGAATTACATTTGATTTCCACTTGACCATGCAACAATACCATATACTCACACATACACACACAGTGGCACACACAGTTGCACATACACCGTTAAACGCAGCAAACCCTGAACCACATTTGCATAACCACACAAAAAACCATATCATGCTCTATTTACATAACCAAACTGTGCTTTGCACTCCATTGAAACTTTTGCCGTCCGGCCAGCAATGGGCAGCATCAAGTATACGCCATGTATACAATGAGAAGAGTGGAATAAAATAGCCACAAAAAGTGCAATAGAAAATAGAGAATAGCAAAGCAAATGCAGAGCAAAGAAACCAAACTAAGCAAAACGAAAAAAGAAAACACACACACACTAAAATGTTGCTAACGGCCATTAAGTGGAAATTGTTGAGCTGCTAGTGAAGTACTGAATACAGTTTCGAAAACTTGTTTAAAAATACTTGAACAATTCTGCCAAGCGGTTCACCCGAAATTCAAGTTGAAAGTTCGCTACGCAGTGAAGTTGCGCTTTGGGCAGAAAAACTTTTACCCAAACAGATAGAAAATATGTGAAGAGAAATTAGTACAAATGGGGGGGGAGAAACTATGCCATAATTCAAGGCATTTTACACCACAGGAAAATCCACACACAAACACAAGAGCCAGGCACCCAAATATGTGAAAAACTTCTGTTGTCACTCAAACTGTTATTGCAAGTATTTAGAAAATATTTATAAAATATGCCAAAATAAAATATTATCAAGCAAAAATTGCTATCAGCTGGCAAAACAATTCCCGAGAAAAGGAGACAACTTTTCTGAGGCTGAGAGGAAGTCGAGATTTTAAATTTATCTTCATTATCGCGACAGTTTCTCACCCAACTGATACTGCTTTACCTCAAGCTGTATAGAATACATTATATTTTCATTCTTGTGAATCTATTTCTATAAATAAATGTGAGCTTTCATAAATGTTGATGTTTTAAATATTCTTAAACTAAAATATAGTTAGTTTTCTAGCTCTTAAATAATTTATAAAAAAAAAATAAATTAAATACTTTTAGATTAAATTCTAAAACTATTGAAATATTTATAAAAGTCTTACACAATGAAAAAATCTAGCTTTATTTTAAACCAAAGTTAACATTATTGTTGACTTGATGAATGTGTCAATATAAACTTATTGTTTCATGCCAATAAATTCTACATTTGTATATATGCAAGAGTAAATAAGTTAAGCGTAATACTAATACCACAAATAAATCAGTAAAAGACAATAAATGTTATATTGCCTGTTAAATATTTATTTTTTTTTATATTATAACAAATAAAATTGAATTCACTTCAATGCGTCTTTGGTCGTCAGAATTTCACAACAAGATTGATGGACCACGCCATCAAAACTTAAAACTATCTTTTCTGCCGATATTGTCACGATACATCAATATTGCATCTTTTAGTCGTGCAAATCGATTTTTAGCTGTGACATTGACAAACTTTCAAAATGATAAACATATCAATATTCAACAAATAAATGCAGGAAATAAATATGTTGCATGAGAAGAATATAAATTTGTAGAACTTATTTATTATAAATAAACACACGACAATATTAAGTAAGGAACAAAGTTATCATGATTACTATAAACAACGCTTAAAACCATATTTCGGGACTGCCCGTTCTCATGCTGCCACGAGTAGCTGCCTCTCACCCGCTCCTCGTTAATGATCCATAAACGAAGCGTAACGAATTAAGGCAAATGTCTGCTTGAGTTTGAAGCTTACACGAGTGTGTCTGTGTGTGTGTGTGTGTGTGTGTGTTTGTGTGTGAACGGATGCCTGTGTGTTTAAAGGAGTCTTACTGAAAAGGTTCATCGACAACTTTTTCGACATGTTGCTTGGCATGTCGAAAACTGTTTAACACGATTCTACGCAGTGGCGCAAAATAAACCCAGAAGCGAAAAAGTTAAGCTTAAAGTGAAAACTCTCTCACATTCTTTCACTCTTTCACTCACACTCACACTTTCACTCTCTCTATCTCTATCTCCCTCTCTCTCTTTGACCAAGAGTTTAGCGTATTATGAGCGAAAGTTAAATTCATGCAGATTTTCGGGCTTTCGCTCGCTCACTCGTTTAGTCTAATTAAATTGCGTATACGTCGTGTGTGACACAAATTAAATTTCGCCAACACAAATGCGAGCAGAACACGAATAATGCGGCACACGATGTGGAGCGAAAATAAAAATTTACTTTTGGGCAATTTTTATTAGGCGACGCTGCCGTCGCTGCTGCCTCTGCCGTTGCGTCTGCCTGCTGCTGTTGCTGCCTCTGTTACAACTTCTGCGGTTGCCTGCCTCAGTGCTTCATACAAATTAATGTGTCTCAGCTTCTTACTAATGTTTGTGTATATGTATGTGTGCTGTGTGTGTGCTGTGTTTTGTGTATTGTGCGCGTAGTGTTGTTTGTCCCTTTCTCCCTATATGGCACGCGTGTCCTTAAGGCTATTTGCTATGCTTTGTGCATTAATTTCATGCTTTAATGCCTCTACAAACACACACACACACACAGACACACATATATAAGCACAAGCACAGTAGCAGCTCTGGCTTGCTGACGTCACAGTGTGTCGAGTGTAGTAATTCAGATATACCCAAAACGATTTGTCGTCTAATTGCGGCAGATTTTCACCACTCACACACGCACATGTGTGCGGTACACACATTCACACACTAATAGAATTTGAATATTTCATAGTGCATTGCGCTTGATTAGGCGCAGCCACAAGATTAATGAAAATTAATTTAATTTCAGACAAAAAAGTGTAAGTAAATTCAAGGCGGGGGATCAAAGACAAATTAAATGACATTTAAATGTCCGTGCAATGCCAAGTTATGTGTGGCTCTCAACGACCCTGTCGGCAAATCAACTCATCAAACTAAAGCCGCACTCATAAATGGCTTAACTGAGCCCTAGAAAAAAAAAGAGAACACCGTGAGCATCGCATAAAAAAGCAAACAAAATAGGGAGAAAAAAACAAACGTGGCAGACAAAAAAAAAAAAAAAAAACAAAAAACAAAACAGAAAAAATGGCCAAGCCAAACAAAAGCATTAAGAAAATCCAAGCGCTAAGCCGATGGAAATCAAATTGTGCCCCAACAGCTGCCAACAGTGCTGGAAATATAAATAAATACGTAAAAAGTATATAAAAATAAAATAAAGCGAATCGCCCGGCACATTGCAGCGGCACAGTGGGTCAAATCTTATGTGCTAGCTAAAGTTTTATTAAAGAATAATTTTTTTTTTTAATTGATGCTAAAAATATTTCAAAAATTAAATTTTTGCCAATAAAAATATGGCAATTTAAAGATCAGTCTTTATTATTATATATCTTTTTATTTAGGTTTTAAGAAATATTTTAAAAGGTGACTCTTTTTTGATAAGCCCTCAATAAATAAACCTTGTCGTTAAGATAAAAAAATAATTCCTTAACAATAAAATAAAATTTCTTGTTTAAAAATGAACAGAGTTTTTCATTCCTTGAATAATAAATAAATAATAAATTTAGTCATTAAGAAATATGTTAAAAATGTTAAAATATTTTAGAAAGTTTAAAACTATTTAAAAAAATGTTTAGTTTTCAGAAATATTTGTTATAATAAGTTGAATAATAAAATTCTTTTACTGTTTTTTAAACATGAATTTGCAACAACATATTCACTTGAAATTGGTAAATAGGTTAACCTCCCAACCTATTCGCCTTATTTCCTCACAAAGTTATTCAATACTTTGTTCGATATCAACGCAATTCACCCCATAAGCCCCATGTCCCACTGTACACTGCAGTTAGAGCTTAGCTACATGTACGTGTATATATGTATGTGTATGTTAGCGTTTCTGAGTGTGTCTGTGGGAATTTTGTTGGTCAGTAAGTTGATTTTATATGCAGGCGCTATGAATTTTATTATGGCATAAAAAAATCGCGCATATACTTTCAACAACAACAACAACGAGTAGCAACAGTAGCAGCAGAAAAAAAAGGAAAGAGAGAGAAAAATCGCGCGCTGTTAAAAAAATATCTAAAGCGGGAGGCAGTGTGAAAAAATGTCTATGGAGCGCGCTCGTTATCAGGCACTTTGTCTTGCCTCCGACACTAGGGGGTTTTTCTAAACTGCATTTTAACGACTCCCTGGACACGGCCAACAAATCGTATGCACATACTAGTCGCACAGAGCCTCCATTAAACCCAACTTCCTATTCCTTCTTCTCCCCCTCTCACCACATCCGACTCACACACACGTGTGCGACAAAATATTTTTAACGACACAACTCGATTGACCCGAAGCAACTTAAGCGTGTAATGAAAATTGATTTCATAAAATTAAATTTTCTTTCAACTTGACCAATTTCCATTTGGGACAACGCATGTGTTTCTGTATAAATATAAAATATATTGTATAAAGATATATGTGGGATAAATTTGCGAAAATTCAAATGCAAAGGGACGCCTTGTGTACGCATGTTGAGAGCGTACGGTCTACGCTTCTATGAGCACAATTTTCTATGCATTAATCATTCCGGGTTTCGGTCCCCTGGCAGGGAGTATTGCGTATCGTATATCATGGGATTTGCACTCAATAAAATAATAATGTATATAGTTAGTTATTCAACTAATAAGGGAAATGGAATGAAGCAAACGAGTCAATAGAATATGCTATAAATTCAGGAACATATTAGAATTTATATTAAGAGTTTGTTATGTTTCAAAAAGGTAATGAAATACTTTTTCCTATATACAAAATTTTGTACTTTACTTTAAAAATTAAATTAAAATTTCCGATATTATTAGAAATATTATAATAAATTTTTTTATATATATCTTATATTATTTTTTATTTCATAAAATTTTTGTTTAATTCGCCAGGGTATCTTCAGCACGAATCTCTTGTAAACCTTTTCTTTCTAATTCCTCCCCAACACACACCTATGTGTACTGAGCATGAGAAATGCTCCGAGCACTTTTAAATGTCACAGTTGTCTTTTATGTTTCTCTGAATCGCCATTGAGTCAACGGGTGACTCAGTGGACTGTCACAAATTAGCTTTAAGTTGCTCTCGAATTGTCTTCTCCAAAAAGGTTGCCAGTTCTCATGAATCATTGGGGCCCATATTAAGTGCACAATATGATTAATATATTTATTAATAAATAGAATGTGCGGACTATAAATAAGCAAATTGTTGTGTTAACATATCGCCAAAGGCTTTGGGGCTGCTGCACTGCGCGCCTCAAATGCCGATGATAAACAATAATTGCACGCTGATTATGACACTTTAAGCGGCATATATATAATAAATTCACAGCTTAATCGCAAAATAATTCATTTACTCACTCAGAGAAAAAATTAAATAAAAATATTGTTGTCGTTTTGTTTGAAAAGCAACATAGACAGACTGAAAAAAAACCTGTTTATTTCCATTAAAGTATTAAAAACAATTTATGGCGGCTTATGCGTTCGCATCAGTCAGATCAGTCAAAAAAAAAACCTCGCTTAATTTTGTTTGATATGCGAAAATTATAAACAAATAGTGTCATAAATTACATGAAAATAATATGATATTTAAATTCCATAATCATATTTAACTTTTTAAATGATTTACTCAACATATTGCGGAGAATTCAGTTGTAAAAACATATAGGAAAATATTCTAAAAATTCGTAATTATTAATTTTTTTATTTATGTACACGTGTATGATGTAAAAAGTATCTCAAAAATATTTTACAAAAATAAATAAAATATGTTCCTTCAACAATTATGCGCTCCTCTGCATAGGCCGCCTCAATTGCAATCTGCATAAATTATACGCAAATTATTTTAAAACTTTTGCTGGTAAAAGAAAAACGCAGAGAAACAAAAAGAAAATCTTCTGTAAGCAGCGACATGCAACTGCCATGACCAAAAATTGTGCAAATATTTAAGCTGCGCTCCGCCCTCTCCTTTTACTGGGATCAGGGCAGGGGATGCATGCAAGCGAATAATTCAATTACCAGCAAAAGTACCGGAAAACAGGCAAAGCAAATGCCGAAAGCGCTGGGAAAGCGCAAAATCAAAAAATTGCAATGCCGCAGCGGCAGCGAAAAGTAAAACAAAACAGAGCAAAAGACAAACAAAAATAATGTAGAAGCAGTCAAAAAACCAAAAAAAAAAAAAAAAAAAAAACAGAAGCCGGAACCAAATGGGCAATATAAAACGCTTGGGCCACTTAAGCATATCATTGTGCCGAGGCGGGCCCAAAACGGCTACAATAACAAAGAAATCCGAGAAAAGATGAGTAAGCCAAAAAACAAAAAAAAATTGAAGCGAAAACATCATAAGAACCGAGGCGAACAATTGAGCAAACGCTGAGCTCAGCGCCAGGACGAAGGACATCGCCAGCAGTCGACGCTGACGTGAGTCTGCCATATTTTCTATGTAAATAATTTAAAACGGAAATGACGTAGATTATGTGCTGCTGGACAGCGGAAGTTACTTCGGCCCCATAGCAGGAGCAGGCGCAGACTGTGACGAAACGGGATACAAACATGAATACAAATAATTTGCAAACAATGGGCAACCACTCCTCCCCCCCTTTTACACAATCTTGCCACTAGCTCAAGAAAAAAAGAAAAGCAAACCAAAGTCGAGGAACATGACCAGGGCCAGTCAACGGTTTTGCTGCTATTTGCATTTTGCTGGCCAACAACGGCTTTTGCTTACCAAAAATAAATTCAAATTACATTGGCCAAAGTGGACAAGCTGAAGATGGAGAAGAGATAAAAAGAAAAGAAAAGTAAGATGAAGAGCAAAAACAGTTGCGCATTTCTTTCCCATTTTCTGTTCTCTTTTCTGTGCATTTAGCCTTATTTAGGAACTGAGAAAATTATTTCACGGCTAAACGTTGCAGTAGTTTTTTTTTTTTTTTGTGTCTTTCTAAAATATGTGGAATTGAATTCCCATCGATAAATAAATTCGATTTGGATTTGTGAAATTCAAAAATATATTTTGATAGCCTAGAAATCGGCTTTTATGCACTTAGGGATAAATAATAAATTTGCATAGAAAATTCCATATGCAATTCACAGTTCTATTTGGCCTTGGTTTTCCTTTTCTTTTTTTTTTTTTGTTAGCAAAAATTCAAATTAAATATGCACAAATTCAAAACAATTGAATTTGTTGCAGTTCAAGGCAAACAGTGTTGGTAAACACTTAAAAGAAACATGAAAAGCAAATTAAACAAATTATTTTTTTTTGTTTTTTGCTTTTGCAAATTGAAATAAATCCGAGAGAAAATTCAGTAATTTCAGAAGCATAAAACATTATTTCGACACGGGCAAATCTTAAATGGTTTTACCATGTTAAAAGGCCGATTTCAACAGACACTTAAAACGCAGCCAGAGCTGCCAGAGTGTGTGTGTGTATGTATGTGAGTGTGTTGGCATTGCAGACCAGATAAATTATGTTGGGAACTTAATGTCCCCAGCTGCTGTTTGGGCTACATGCAAACGTACGGCGAGACACACACAGACACACAGGCACACACACACAAACACACACATGTGCAGTTGGTAATTGCGAGGAAATTCAGACAATAAGTTTATTTATTTACCACCTAAAAGCCTGCTATGAAAAGCAATAAGCATTGCTGCCACCCAAAAAGCTGTCTATAAATCGGACTCTGCTGCAGTCATAAAGCAGACGCGAAGCCAGGCCACAGGGATATGGGGAGTATAAGACTTGCGGATGGTCTGTACAAATTTCTAATAAATGAACTAATAATGCAGCTTATTATTATTTTATTATTATTATTATTTAATTATTATTATTATTTTATTTATTATTACTATAAATATTATTATTTATTAATTTTAATTTATTTATTTACATATTAATTACTTAATAAATTCTTTGCACAACAAGTATTGCTAACTGTCTATAACCTCCCTATTTACTAAATAATATTTGATGGATTTTTTCTATAAAATTTTAATAATTTAATTTAATAATGTTTAGACTAATATAATTTCTTTTTTATTTTTTTTTTTGAAATTTTTTTACGACTTTAATAATTTAAATAGATTTTTTAGTTCTTATTAACATTTCTTTTTAAATTTTATTTATACTAGTTTTAGTCTAAAAAAGTCTTTTTATTTCCTCCCTTCAACACATAAGGTGTACCCTCTACACTTCTTTGGTACAGGGTTTGCAAGCATGTGACCTTGAGTCACATACTTTTAAGCCGTATGGCGACAGCCTATGAAAATCGTATAAATATAACAGCAAAAACAACAAGAGACCGACGAAAAAAAACACAATAAATACTCAGGCAGCGGGATACGGAAGCGAGTGTGGGGGACAAAAAGGGGAGGAAGGAAAGATGGAGAGAGCGGCTGCGCTTCGTGACCAAATGAGGCCTAACGGGCTATAAAAATTACGAGCTAAATGGCGACGACAACTGCCAACTGGCAGCGCGACTGACTGGCTGCCAGACTGTCTGTCTGTCCGGCTGTCCGTCAGTCCGTCCGTCCGTCTGTCTCTCTGTCCATCCGGCGAATTCAATTTGCAGCAGAGGCGGAAAATTGATGTCAAAGGCGTAACGGGGCGAATTCATTGACACATAAATTTCTGGCACTGAAAATCGCTTTAATGAACGCCTGCCACGGCGCGAGGCGCCACACAAAGCCGCAGTCCGACTCTCTCCACTTGCCGACATCCTGCAGTTCTCATTTGGTGCGTTCCTTCTTTGCTCATTCATTCATTCATTGTCTGCGCGAAGAGTCAACAGTCGCGTCCACTTTAAAAAGGGCAGCGCAATCCGCAAGCGATTTCCAAGGAAATCCGTAAAATAGCGGAAACAATTTACTTAATAAACCTGCCCAGGGATCCTACGAAATACCTTTGAAAATTATAAGCACAAAAAGAGAGTGAAAGGAAGTGTGTGCAAGACAGAGAGAGAGAGAGACAGTGAAAAGTAAAGCGTAAGCGAAACCCTATAAAAATGTTTGCCTGGGAACCTCCATAAATTATAAATATTACGCAAAAAGGCAACGCCTGTGCTGAGGGGCCCATTCACTACTTACAACTAAACGACCCACTACAGGAGACTGTGTGTGTGTGTGTGTGTGGAAGTGCGTGTTGTCCTTTTGTGAATTGCCTAAAAGGATTTCGATAGCTACAACAAGGCAAGGCCACATACAATGCATTATAATTTCATCGAATTGGGGGTAGGATTTCGTTTTGGGATTGTGGATTGAACACTGCGTGTGCGCTTCATTATCTGGGGTTGGCTCAGAGAGTTTGAGAGTGGATCACAAGCCAGGGGAGTCAAATCGGGGTTAAAGGCAGCCAAAGCTAAAAATAATATTGAGACATTGCTAAAATTTCCGTTTGCGGATTATGTGAGCAAATATGTAAAAATTACAAATACCTGAGAAAAAAAAAAAAAACATAAATAGCCACAGGCTGCAGGCCATAAATGCTTTTAAAAGGAGAGTAGAGGAGAGGGAGAAGGGAAGCTATGGCAAAGGGTTTACCAAAAGTTGCCATAAATTATTGAAAACTGTTTTTCAATTTCACAGAAAAAGCCTCAGGCGAAACTTTAAAGCGTAACGAATGCGAGGTGCGTCGGCTGAACCTGCTACATAAATTGGACTTATCGGATGCAGCTAATTGAATTATCACCCAAGGGTCATAAAACTAAATAAACAGTAAGGGCAAGGGGGAGTCGGAGGTCGGAGAGGGAAGCCAGTTCCCTGTGGAGGCACATAAAAAGCGCAAGCATCACATTGAATTGTTCAGCTGTGCGTTGGGTCCGAGTACAGCAACAAAATGTGCTTTTATTGCATACACACGCATACGCACACGCTCACATGTGTGTGTATATATGTGTGTGTGTATGTGTGTGTGTTTGTGTGTGTGTTTGTGTGTGTGTTTGTGTGTGTGTGTGTGTGTGTGCGTGAGTGGCGTGTTTTTTGTTTTTATGCAAAGTTCTTTTGCACAAAACATTAAACTCGAATGACGCTGGGAGAGGGGAGCGAGAGAAAAAAGCGTAGCATACTTTTGTGCGCCGCCATAAAAATCATTTAAATGTCGCTCGTCGCTCCCCGCTCAATGCATGAATGTATTCATATGAATATTAATAATCAACATAAACATAAACACACTCGTAAATATAATACATGCGCCCCCTAATGCTGTTAAATGTTCCCCCTCTCCAATACTCTTGCGGCCTGGACGCACAAAAACAAAGCGGAAAGTGTGGGGAGGCAACTTGGTCGTTGCACCGCCGCGCTGCGCTTAATATTAAATTATTACTCACTTTTCGCTTTCATGGCAAAACATTTACAATTGAAAAGATTTTCTCGCACTCTCAGTGGCTCAACCCCGTTCCACTCTCTCTCTCTCTCTCTCTCTCTCTCTCTCTCTCTCTCTCTCTCTCTCTCTCTCTCTCTCTCTCTCTCTCTCTTCCAACTCTTTTCCTCTCATTCTACGAGCTGGCCAAAAGGTTCATTATGCTGCTCAAGGACATCTAGGACGGCGGCTTATGCAAAACATTGGGCAGCGCCATAAACTAAATTAATAGCCACAAGCCGCGGCGAATTTTGACGCGGCCATTAGCCAAAAAACGAGTTGTGTTTTTTTTATTTATTTATTCGCCTCGACGCTGGCTAAGGCGCTTCAGGCTGCAGCTTATCTGCCGTCGGCCCAGCGACAGGCAATTATCTCATCGCTTTGGCTGTTGACTTTGGGGCGCCGATGGATGATACCCAAGGCCAATGCACGCCCTGGGGGGGAAAAGATTTTGCTGTGAAATTGAGCAGAAGCAGTGTCCAGGGCGCTCAAAGAGATTTTGGTATACGTAGCTGTTGGTTTTGTCATTATTTGATGGGGAAAATTTATGAAATATTGAGGGAACATTTACTTTCATTCCCCAAGGTAGGGTAAGTCTTTTAAGTCAACAGATTTCCTGGGCAAGATATTTAAGCATCGCTAATGGGTTGATTTGTTGACTTAAAGAATTATCGAAGTAAAATGTATAATTTATTAAATATCGATTAATCGAAAGAAATTAGGCTGACCAGATTGCATAAAAGAAAAGAAGTGAGAAGCTCGAGACAGCTAGAAAAGTTCGGGAGAATGCAGCGAATTTAAATTTATAAAAGATAACCAAGAAGTTAAAGTAACTTTTATTGTGTTGTTGGTTTTAAAAATATTAAACAGTTTATTACAAAAATTTATGAATATAATATTAAGTATCGATAAATTGAAGAAAATTAGGGCAGAATCTTATAAGGAAACAAAAGACCTCTAAGAATATTAGGGAATACATAAATTAAAAATTATAAATGATGCCTAAGTAGATACAACAAATTTTAAGTGCAATAAAAACTTCCGAAATTTTTTAAATGGGTCACTACTTTGCATTAAAAGATTTCTGCTATACTTCAAGCACTTCAATAAGCTCTTCTGCAAGCACTTATCAGAAAACTGTGTACGAAATTTAAAGCTTGAAATCTCAGAGAGGCATCCACAGCTTGTTGTGCTACCAAACAAACCTCACTTACTTACACACACTTACACTCACACATACACACACCGACAAGAGCGAGAAAGCACTTAGGCCAAGCTGTCAAACATTTTAGACGCCTTGCTGCGATTAGAAGCAGCCGCAATTGTTGTAACGTTTATTGTTTTGCCATATTTTCTGCACAGATACCGAAAAACGTTGCTAATGCGAGCAATGAGAGGAGCCTCCCAAAAAAAAATAAAAGAGAAAACAATGCAGAGAATCCTCTTAGTAAAGCAGCCCAAGTCGAGGGGATTGGCCTGTACCCCAAGCCACAAATTGAGATGCTGACAATGTGTGTGCACTGATAGAAACGCGTAAAAAACATAAGCGGGGAAGGGCCTTATGGACAGGTCTTGTTGAGGGCAGATACCCTGTAAAATATATTCTTGCAGAGTGTATAGCTCACTTGGAAGCGCATTTTAAAAATTAATAGACAGATGACTTAAGGTATATGAAGACAAAATGCTTCACAGTTTCATTGAGATTTATTGTATTTTGTAGTTTTCAATTTAACCTCAATTTTTGTAATAATAATTTAAATGCATAATCGTCTATAAAACATATGGGAATATACATGCCAAATTTTGCGAATATAACCTTTATATTTACAAAGATCTATAGCTTTAAAGTTGAAACCGACTCAATGAAAATCTTAATTTTCTAGTTTTTGACTGAAACTACCCCTCACTGACTAATTTGCTATGCATACAGGGTGTTCAACAAAAAACTGTAATAACGGCATGCTGCAAAGCCATAGTCGGCTACATGGCGGGGGCATAGGCTATTGGCGCAGCGAGGCAAGTCGAGTACATGCTACAAATACCAAATAACTTCACTTATTTATGCCCAAGAGCGTTCCGTGTTTTGTCTAGGATACAGGGGAGGGGTGGATTTAGTCAGGAAGCTAGCAAGAATAACAAAAGAGGAGGGGGAATGGGGTGGAACAACACTTGTGTCAAATGGCGTAAACGCAAAGCAATCAGCGATGAGGCATCAATAATTCGCAACGCGTTTTCGACTTGGTGCTCGCTGTCTCCCTCTCTCTCTCTCTTTCTCTTTTTCTCTGTTTCAAGTGTTTTACGCTGCTGCCTCATTTGTTGCCATTGTTGTTGCTGTTGTTGGTCACATTTTTCTCCGGTGCTGGTCACATTAAAACTAAAATTGCTTTCAAGTTGCGGCAACGTCGCCTTTGACTTGACTTTTGTTTGTGGTGAGTCACTCCGCATTCGCTGTGGCCTGATTTATGGCGCCACTTGCAGCTGACAAGCGCCGCAAAGTATGCCACATTTTTTGCACTTCCCTCCGCAAGCTCCACCTCTGCCTGCTTTACTCAGTCTTTTTTCCTACTTTCTTATGCTAAACGCGGCCTATTGAAGCGTCCGACAACTCGTCTGTTGTCTAACACAGCTGCCTTTCTCCCACTCTCTCTCTCTCTCTCTCCCCCTCTCTGTCTGTCATTTTCATTTGGCTCGCTCTAGCTTTTTTATATTTTATGTTTTCGCGGTCACGTTTTTATCTTCGAGCATACAGGCTAGAGAACATGGTACACAAAATCGAGTAAGAGAAGCTATGGAAAAAAGAAGAGGCCGCAAATAAATTGGACCCGCTTTAAGTGCTCAAGTGTTTTCAGGTTGCAAAAAGGTCACAGTCTATAGTTTTTTTTTTTTTTTTTTTGGTTCTTTGGTTATACTTTAGTTACTTGAAACTACTCTCAGGGATATACATAATTTTTTTTGACAATTTTAATTAAATTTAAATAATTTAAGACAGGTCCTACTATCTGAATCTTGGGAATTAAATATAAAAAAATATTTAAATAAATCTAAAACAAGCTTAACTTTTTTGCAATTAAATTGAAATTCCAAGAATATCTCTTAGGCAAGGGTATTTACTAGTCGCTTAGCTCCTCCCACGCCATTCTCCACTCATATCTATGGCAACATTTGCCGGGCATTATTTATGGTTTGTTTTGGTAACCACACACACTGATCGCATGGCGGTTTACAGCCTTGACTTCTGACAGTATCAAAAAACACTGGACCAAATACTTTTGATGTCGAGTATATAATATAGTGTATATACATATGTATACATAGTATAAAGAGAAAGTCTCGTGTATATGCAAGATTTATTGCCCAGTTTTAGGTGCGCTGTACTTTGCCGAGTTGATTTACTGAGCAAAATTCTGCAAAGCCCGCGCGATTTCAAGCAACAAAAACATGAATAATATTTGAGTTTACTCACTAAACCGAATGACAGTGAATAAAGCGAGGCAGAGAGGGGAGTGAGGAGTGAGGAAAGGAGCCTGAATTCACAAAAGAATGCCGCAAACAACGGGCAGCTTTGCAACAGGCATTCGAAATATTCGTAAACAAAAAGGTGAATACACGCTAGACATTCATACAAACCAAATGAATACTTGCATTAGAGGAACAGCACGTCTTTCTTTTGCCTTTGATTGGACTGATCAGTGTGTGTCTAAGTGTGTGTCCTGTGCTGTAATTGAAATTGAAAATTGTTGTGACGGCTAACTAAGAAAATAACTTGTCTAGAAAACTTGTTACCCCTAGCTGCAATCTTTCCCCTTTGTTCAACAAACTTGTTAAGACAGCAAGTTTTCAACTGGTTCGGCAATTGGCTAAAAGTTCTGGTTTCTAAGTTTCGACTGCTTCTTCTTCTTCTTCTTAACCATCTGCCTGTTACACTGCTGTCATAGTCAGTGCAAGTCCAAAACTCCGTCTCGCTTTCTCCCCCTCAACATATTTGCTCATAGTGTGCACAGAGGTATGCCACAAAATCGAAGAAAAAAGTATTTAAATTGTAGCAGAGAATGTAAAAAAATAGATAAGACGAAGAGGAAGGGATCATGTTCAGCTTGCAGGTGTTGTCGCTCAGCTGTTTTGTTGCCCGCCCTACCATGACCATTTCGTTAGTTGTGTTCTTAGGTTCTTAAATGGTCCCTAATATCGGATCGACCAACTACTTCCCTACCTCGATTTCACTAAGCATGACCCCAACAAATAACTCTATCAGGTAATTTAGAATTTAAAAGTACTTTTTTTTTTGTTTTTTATTTGAAAGTACTAAATGTGCGAGAATGAGGCTCTTGAGGAATAATAACAGGGCATATATATAAAATTTTATTTTTTCTTTTTAAAAACTGTATTCATAAGAATAAAATTATACTAAGTGTATATATTTATTTTATGATTCTTCTTTGAATTATAAAAGGCGGGCATTGGGGTTTCGCACAAGTAAATGAAGCAAACAAAGCATAACGACTAAAGAGGGAGCTTCTTTAAGTTCGCTCTCTTAGCGAGCGTAAGACGAAGCACAAAAAGACAACCAGCAGACTGAAGACTGAAGAGAAGCTTGCAGTCTAAGTCTCTCGCACAATTCGTTTTACATATCCTTATAAAAAGAAATAAAAGGATTACGAGATCACTTACCACTTTAACGGCAGTCCATCGACGAAAGCGCTTTCGGCGTAGATGCTGAAAAAAGGGAATGCGTAGGCGTGTGTATGTTTGGCACCGTAGGCCAAATTACATCATTTATGGATTTTGTCTGATTGGCTTCTTCGTTTTTAAAGGAATATTTTTATTATTAGCTTATTTTTTTTGTCGATCTGACATCAAGCTATACTGTTATATGGGTTTTTTTTGTATGTTTTATGTATCTTTTCTGGTTTCACTTTTCTGGTTTCACTTTAATTAAATCTCCCTCCGTATATACATATATACATATGTTTCTTTTTTTCTGTTTTTTTTTTTTAACCAAAAAAAATAGAAGTAAACAATTTTATAACTTAAACTGTGAGACAGATCTCGAATGAGACATATTAATCATTTTTAGTTTAAACTTGCACAAAAGGGGAAAAGTCAAAGATTTTTCATTTTTCTTCATTTTACTTCACTTATTCCTTTATGGGAATTTTCCTTATACCGACACTGGAACTACGGGATTCAAACGCATTTTGGCGTTTGAGCGTTTATCCAACTTATTGCACAGCACAAAAAAAAAATTGGGCTTTCAACGAGGCTGCTGGGCTTCTGCTCGCTCCGCGTCTCACGAAACAACTGAGATGCGCTTGTTTGAAGCGAAGAGCGGTTCAATGAATATTGCGTTGAAATGCAAATGAGATGCGCAGCTGATCACTGATCACTTTTGCAATTTGAAGGCCACTTTGGTTAGGCTGATTATATAGGTGCTTTAATTTCTTTAATTTTGTTTGGTGTTCCCGTCCAAGCGTTCTCACTCTAAGGGCGATGTGTTCAGGTTAGCGATCTGACGGCAAAAGAGATAGAGCCAATGGCTTGAAGGAGCAAAAAACCTCCACTTGGCCTTTTGCAATGGCATCGGTTGTCAATGATGTGGCATTTTGCTGAGTTCCGCCTATTACATATATATGATATAAACGAATAAATCCGAAATAAATCCTTTTTTCTATTTTTTTAACTTTAATAAAAAAAAAAGGTCAAGTAAATAAAACCTATCCCTAGTTTTCCCAAAGAAATCCGAGTTTTCTCCTCATTTATTTAATTTTTTATTTATTTGTTTTTTATTATCTTTATTCAGTCTAAAAAGAGTTGACAGATACTACCAGTTTTAGTCGGTCGCAGTCTACTACTAAGACTAAATCAGAAGTCACTGCATACTTTCAGGCAGTGCCCTTCGCTCTTGTTCCATTTTCTTTATAGCGACAAGCGCCCCAACAATATATAAATAAAAATTGCTAACTGTGGCCACAACATAATGTTTAAAACCAAATTTAAGTGCTGCATGCTAGAAAAGTTGCAACAAAATTCTCAACATATTTGCAAGCAGTTCGAGCAAAATACATTTACGTTAGGCGTTTAATTGGGCAATAAATTCTATACAACAATTTTACACAATCCACAATTGTCTAGATGCAAAAATATTAACCGATTTAATCAATTAATCGATTTGTTTGGGAGATGCAATGTGCAGAATTCAAAAGACGCTGCTTTTTACAATGAAAATCAATAATTTCTAATTTTTTCTTTTTAAATATATATTATAAATATATATATATATAATAAAACAAATTATTATTTTTTATTCATTTTTTATTTTAAAAGGTTTATATTTTTTCACAAATTTGTACTATTTTTTTTATTTGTTTAATTGAA
Organism: Zaprionus ghesquierei; assembly: GCA_018904095.1. Taxonomy (NCBI): domain Eukaryota; kingdom Metazoa; phylum Arthropoda; class Insecta; order Diptera; family Drosophilidae; genus Zaprionus; species Zaprionus ghesquierei. The sequence goes on along the minus strand of JAEIGP010000806.1, from coordinate 220,715 downwards.
TATTATTATTTTTATTTTATTTATTTAAATTTTTTTCTTGCATTATTATACAAGAACAAAGTTTCTCTAGTGGTATCCATAAATTATCCCACGCTTAATTGTTAAGCAAAACAAATGCAGTTTCCTTCTCTGGTTCATAATACTCCCCTGCCCAAAAACGGGGTACAATGCACAATTCTTTCGGCTTGCCACGATTTTCAGAAAATATTTTGCAGCTGGTAAATAAAATTTAAATGAAAATACTAAAAAGCAGAAATCTGCATAAAAACGCGTGTACAAAACTCACGCCTGTGTAGGTGTGTGTATGTGTGTGTGTATGCTTGTGCATGTGTGTGGGGGAAAACAGTTTATCACAGTGTGATTTTCTAAAACATCGACAGCAGCGACAGCAGCAGCTGAGTTGCCTAAGGATGTCAAGGCCCAAAATGTCAAATGCATTTAAAATTCATATTTTTCGAGCAGGAATAATTGAACGGAATGCAACGGCAGAAAAGAGAGAGAGAGAGTAGAAGAGGGAGACAGGTAGACAGAGAACAGCTGCCAGCTGAGCGATTCGCATTCATCTGGCGTGTCGGCTGATAAAATTCCACAAGCAGGAGAGAAAAATTTAAATTTTCTACATAAAAAACACAAATGCAAATTGCGCAAATTCGATTTGATACGCAGCGCATACCCTGCACACAAAGTGGGGGCTGCTCGGCTAATAAAGCTGATAAATTATGACCAATTTCGTTTTGCTTTAATGGGTATGTGGCAGTCGAATTTAACTTTCGCTAGACAAATTCGTATGCTATGCAGGCAATTTAATTAAAATTTATGCATGTTGCATGCGGCATAGATTACAATTCTCTCTCTCACACAAACACACACACACACACACCAACACAAGCAGACGTGCAAGTGTTTCTTAAAAATCAAAAAAAAAAAAAAATCAATGTAAATTTTCTCTTTGTGTGGGCAAATGTAAAGCCAAGGGCTAACATAAATTGTCAGCTGCAAATCCCTGACAAATCTGCTGCATTGAGTTGCGCCTTCCCCTCTCTCTCTCTCTCTCTGATTCTCTCTCTCTCTCTCTCTTCTCCTCTTCCCTCTCTTTTTGGCGTACTTTTCAAGATAAATCTTTATTGCCTCATTTTGCTCAAAGCTGATTTCTTTTAGCCTCGGCCCCAAACTTACTTGCAATATTCGTTGCCAAACTAACTGTGGCTGCCTCGCGCTTTCCTCTGCCAAAAAGACAAAGGCTGAGAGATAACGTCGCTGCTGTGAAAAGCCCGCATCGTGGCAAGAAAACCAGCAGCAGCAACAACAACAGCTGTAACAACTACAACAACAACAACAACAACAACAACAACTTGAGGAATAAAACGACAAAAGTTTTGGTCGCAATGAATGACAAATAAAAACGTAAAACATTTCAAATGGAAACCGAAAAACTTTTCCGCTTGGCCATTTTCCTGCCGCCGCCGAAGCCGAAGCCGAAGCCGCCGCCACCGTTGTCCGTTTACTTGGCTTAAATTTTTCGCTTTCTTCATTTTCTTTTCGGCTCTTCTTCTGGTCTTTCGCTCACTTTCGCAAGTTAATAATTAATTTAGCCGCTGTCCAAGTTAAAGCTATGCGAACAATTATCGGCGTTGTCTGCTTGCCAGGCCTCTTAGGTTCGACGTCTTCGATTTAATGGGCCAAGCTCAATATTTGCTCAAGCTCATGATATGTTTGCTTTATATATGTATGTTTGAATGTACATATGTATGTGTGTGTATGCGTGTGTTGGCAACGGCTGAAACAAAGTGAAAAATGGCCGTACATGTTGCCTGACAAGGGTTCAGTTTTGGCATTTTTGGCTAATTTCAGCAAGCAAACAAATTGTGGGACTAAGTAGCCTCGGTGCAGGTGGTAAAATACAGACACTATATATATTTAAAAGTTTTTAATTTGAGACACTTAGGAAATACTATAATTATTTAAGAGGAAATGCTTCTGTATGTATATTTACATATTCCCTTGCAGAGGGTATATTACTAAGGCCAGAACTTTGCAACGCACCTTAGGAGACATCTCCGATCCTATAAAGCACATATATTCTTAATCAACATCAATAGGGAAGTCAATTTAGCCATGTCCGTCCGTCCGTCTGTCCGTCTGTCTGTCTGTTGCAACGCAAACTAGTTCCTTAGTTTTGGAGCTATCTTGATGGAAGTTGGTATACATGTTTCTTATTGCTGCACGCTGTAAATAAGTCGGAACGAATCGAATCGGATCGATATATTATATAGCTGCCATAGAACGTATCGGCCGATTTAATATTTGGAGTAAGTGCAGCGGTATGAAACCTTTCTTTCTTGTTTTAATCAGATTTGCATCAATTTTAAATGCCTCGTCAGTTTATTTAAAAGTTCTCCCTCTCTTTCAGCCTGCTCCTCTCTATTTTCCTGCATAAAATGCAAAACAATTTCCACAGCAATGTATACGAATTTGATTGCTTGTCTAAATTTCCCACTGGATTTTCGCCAAACAACATGTAAAGTCAACACACACTCGCTTAGCGCGAGATCGACTGCAAAATGGAGGAATAAATAAGCTAACATACCCCATACCCATACTGTACCCATATCATGTCATAGCAAGCGATAAAAAAAAGTTGGTCTATTACTCACATTAAGCATACGCCGCGTGGGCACGTTACATATACGCCGCAGTCACAAAACACAATCGTCGCTTTGCCGTTGCCGTAGCCGTTACCGTTGCTGCTACTGCTGCGGCGCACCGCCAGTGAAATTTAAATACAAGCTGCAACTGTAATTATGAAGTACCCGTCGCACTCTGGACACCATGAAAAGTCACACACACTCGCGCGCACACACACTCGCGTAGTCGTAACTTTGTGTTTGCTTAAACAGCAGCTGGCAGCAGCTTCGTCGCTCAGTCGCTCCGTCGCTTTGTTTGCTTTTCATATAAATTGTTTCGCACAATTTTCGCTACTGTTTTGCCCCGTTATTTGTGTTTTATTTTATTTTTTTTTCGCCCAGTTATTTTGTTTTTTTGTGTAGGTCTCGTTTTAAATTTTCATACGAATTTTCTGGCGTGTATTTTTCTTTTGCCCGCACGTATTTCATTTAACTTTTTTTCCGGTTTTTTTTTTTTTTTTTTTTGTTACATTTGCCTTCCGCTCGCTGAGAGCTAAGCGTGTTTTAATAAGCTACGCATGTTTGTTATGCCATTTCTGGTGCCGGCACTGGCCACAGTTTAGGCCGAGTCGAGTCGAGTGGAGTCTTGTATTTACTGCGGGTAGTCTGCAAAAAAAGAAACACAGAAAAAAGTTGCATAGTTTCAGTTTTAGTTTGTGTTTGCTTTTATTTTTGGTACAGTTCTTCTTCTTCTTCATTCTATTTTGATAATGTATAGCCGGGACAATCCGAACAATTTGAACTTTCAGCGCGCTGCAAACTTTTGGGCAGCAACATAAACAACAAAACGGCCGCAGTTTAAATAAATAAAAATATATAAGTAAACATACACGGCTATATATTTGTGTACTTTTGTGTGTGTGTATGTGTGTGTGTGTGTGTGTATTGATGTACCACTGCGCGTGCTGGCAGCGACTTGAAACTAAACCAGGTTAAGCGTCATGCTAGCCACGGCCAGGACATAAACAAGTAAACAGTGCGCGCAATTCAAGCGCATGCAGATACCCTGTAAGTGAATTAAGCGAATGGGGTGAGGTAGACATAAGTTAAAAGGTATGGTTCTACATTTTCAATAAGCGTAGAATACTTTGAAGCGAGCTGCAGAAAACATTGAAGTAATTTGCATTGGCACTGAAAAGTATGCTATGAAAAAATTTTAAGGCATTGAGAAACTTCTGTGTGATGGAACTGGCAGTAAATAGCTAAATAGGCCTAAAATGAAATAAAGAAACCGCTAGCTAAAATTAAATATAAAAAAAAAAAAATGAATTCAATTTAAACAATTAAAAAAAAATTTTTCCTAAAATTTACATGTAAATTTTAATTCAATGCAGAAAGCATCTTTATTTCTTACACATATATTTAAAAATTATAATTAAATAATTTAAAAGTTTTTAATAAATATTGTTTAAGCTTTTCCTATTAATTCTCTCCCCTCCCTCTACAATGCCATTTGACAGGGTAGAAATGCGTTAAAGCATTTGCTGTAGCTTCCGTTGAAGAAATATGACCAAATAAAAGTAACGGACCCTATAACTACATAAGTATGTATGTATGTAGCTACACACTATATATGTTTTATTTGAGTTTGTGGTAGCTGCTACGCAATTGCTGCATTATAAAAAGGTGCAGCAACCTCACAGGGCACAAGTGTGCGTGGCATAAAGCACTCCATCTACGCGTGAAACTGCAGACATCTGCAGCAACAACAACAACAACTGGTAGGAAACTGCAAAAGTTATGACAGAACATTGGAAATAAATCCCGGGCTGTGTGTTTAAGTCGTACTCCCAGCCCCCTTCCTGACAGAACTTAGACGACAAATCGAGTAGGAAAGAAGCGCCGGAAGCCGGACTGTGCACTGAGAACAGGCAAGAGTCGAAACTGAAACTGAGCTACGCATCAAATTGCCTGCCAATTGGATTTGCTTTTGATTTCGATTCAAATTTAGTTTCGGATTTTGATTTCGATTTTGATTTAGCATGTATTCAAGCGAGTCCCGTAATCAATTGAACACAATCAACGCTTGCAACATATGCAACTCGATGATGAAAATGTAATCAACTTGTTGCAAGTGCAATTCGATTTGCATGAGCCACGGAGCCAAGGTGCACAGATACACAGTAGATTAGACAAATTGAGTGCAAATTGCGCAAACAACAACATAAAATATTGGCAAAAGAAAAGGGTTTTATTTACATTTTTATATATATTTTAATAACAAACTGTGCAGGATTAAATAAACTGAGCTATTTCATGCGCAAAAATATTGATTACGAAATATTTACTCTATTTGCAAAAAAAAATATATACATATATGTATATAAATTACCTAAAGAATGCCTTGCTTTGACTATAAATTTTCTTAGAAGCCGAACAATTTGATTTACAAAAAATTTGTTTTTAAAAGAAATTATTTTAAAATTGTAAATATATTTCGTTGCAATAGACAAGCTGATTAAATATTGCAAATAAATATTAAATTTGATAACAGAAAATATATTATAGTGGCCAAGTGTCTTGGCAAAAATTTTATTAGTTTTATTGGGGAGTCACAAAAATAATTTTAAATTGGCAAAAATCTTGCATTGGCATTTAAATAATTTATTAACATTATTTAACTTTATGTGACAAAAGTGAAAAATATCTTCCACTCTTCCCCTCTCTCTCCCAGTTATTTTTTTTTTTTTTAATTTTAGTCTATAGGAATATTCTTACAAATTAAACTTTACAAATTTCCGCAAAAAATTAACTTTGATTGCAAGACAAAAAAGGGAGGCGAGCGTGATTGAAGCCTTTGTCACCAAAGCAAGATAAAAAAAATTACGAAAAAATGAAAAAAGTAAAATATAGCTGATAAATCAATTCTTTATATTGAAATTACACGGCCGATGGCAAAAAGCTTAAAAATGCGATTTTCATTTTTTTTTGTTTTGAGATTAACTGCAGTTCCTATAGAAACGCATTTTTCGGCGAGCCCTAAGAGTATTGAAAGAAATGCGGCATGTGAGAAATATACATATGCCACGCCCCAAAAACCCCAAATGAAGGCAACAGAAAATGGCCAAATATAAAAAAGAAACTGGCGGGCCAAAAAAAAAAATAGCAGAAAAATAAAAATAAAGAAATACATTCTGTACAATTTTGTGAAAACTGTCTGAAAAATGCGAGCGTATATTTTTCAATGGTAAACCGATATGTTGCTGCGCCTGACAGCATGCAATAAAAAAGCACAAGCACACACACACACACAAACACTTACACGCAGACATGCAGGGAAATACATAAAAGAGGGCGGGGGGTGGGGCGTGTGTGGCGGCTCAGTGGAGGCCTGGAAGTGCTCAAAACGCAGCACGCACCGAGCTTTGGCAAACCGCTGATGTGCAAACAATAAAGTTCAAGGATATAGCATATACATATAAGAATATGTGTGTGTGTGTGTGTGTGTGCGAAAGAGAGGCTGGCGCAATTTGTAATAGAGTTTGTTGCATACTTTGCGGTCGCATAGCCCCCGTGGGTCAAGTTGCGCCTGTGTTGACTTTAGTAGCCCAGTTAACAACACACATACATGCACACAGGCATACACACACACACACACACACACACACTCGAGTGCTGTGTTTGCCGTCAGCTTGTTTGTTGAGTTTTAATTATGCTAATGCAAAGTGCAAGCAATACGCGTGCACACACACACAATCGCATAAACAAACTCACACGCACACACACACACGCACACTCGCTCTCACGCCTGCTGCAGGTGTTGCGCCTCGAAGGCAGCTGCAAAAGTTCTTTGACTTCTGCTGCGGCTTCCCTTTTTGACCGTTTGTGGGGGTCATTTTTTGGGTCAAGTTTGGCAACAAAACATTTGCCGCATTTGTTTACTTAGTGCATTAATTAGTGCGCCCTCACTCGCACTCGCACTCTCTCTCTCTATCTCTTTCTGTCTCACTCTTTCCCTCTCCGTCTTGCTACACACATGACTGGCAGAAAAGTTCAGGCACGCATCTTCGCTTTGCTGCGCGCGTTGTTGTTGCTTTTAATTAAAAATTCAAATTGTGTGGCTCTGCTCGCTCTCTCTTTCTCGCTCTATCTCTTTCACTCACTTGCTTTCTCTTTCTCTCTTGCACTTTATCTTCGTGCAGCACTTGTGCATTGCATACTTGTTGGCGTATTTAATTACTTTTACTTTCGCGAGGCAAGGAGCCAAACACATTCCACGAGGGCAGCTCAACCAGTTGCCCTCTCTCTCTCTCTTTCATTTTCTCTCTCCCCCTCTCTCTCTCTCTCTCTCTCTCTCTCTTTCCCTCTCTCGATAATTGGCAAAGCACACAACTCTAATTAGTCCTGGATTAATGCTTAGTGCACTTGATTGTTTAGCACTTTGGTGGAGGGGACTAACCCATTTTTCTCTGTCTCGTAAAAGTTTCGGTTACATATTGAAATGGTTTAATTTGTAAAGCGAACGGGTAATTAAATTACACTTGTTTATTAATTAAAGAGCAGTTTAGTTTGATAATTGAAAAAACAAAGAAATAAATTTAAATTATTTTTGAATTTTAGTTGAAAAGAAAAGGTTTTTCCTTTTACTGTTTTTAATAGACTTTTTAATTTAATTGAAAATAATATAATTATATGGTAAATTTATGACGTATTATATAAATTAAATTAAATTATAATATAATAAAATTTTATTATTAAAATAAACGTAAATATTTTGAACTCAATTTATAATTAAATTTATTTATATAATTAGCTGATTTTAATTTTAACATTTTAAACAGAAATTATATTTAAATTTATTAATATAATTAATTGATTTTCATTTTAATCATATTAATATTGTCTTTCACAATAAATAATATTAAAAAAGGTTAAGTTCAATAATTTTTTAATATTTAACATTTTTATATTTTTATTGCCTAAAATTAAAAAACACAAGTAAGCGAATGACGCTGTTTCCAATTTAACCGAACATTTTGTAAAGTTAATATATTTATAATATTTTAAATGTATTATATTATAATATTTAAGAAACAAATCTGGCAATAATTTCTTTTTTTTTCATTTATTATTTCTTATAATTTTCTTTTAGCTAATTTTTTACTCTTATCAATATTATTTAAAATAAACAGTTTCAACTAAATTAAAGTTCATAAAACTTCCACTTAATTTCTGATTACTGCACTAATATATTGCAATTTTATTAGTTTCTCAAGAGTTTCACAATAATAATCTGCATATTCCTCAGTTAAACTGCCGACAAAAAGCACAGCAAACTTTTTTATTAATATAACAAAAAGCGTTAACAATTTATAAAGCCGCATTTTAATAGAAGTTGACAGTACAATAACGGCACAAAGACAGACAGAGAAAAAGATAGAGACAGCAAGACAGCCAGCCAGGCATTTGGAGCCCGTGAGATGGACAAGGCCTAACCAGAGAGAAGGCCACGACGCACCCCCCGTGGATTTGCGACTAATGAAGAGCGCTTATTGAAAAGGCTCAAGCTGAAGTGCTAAATCACGATGACAAATGATATTCTTATATAGTGAGTGTGTGTGTAGGTATGTATGTATGGGTATGTGTGTGTGTGTGTGTGTGTGTGTGTGTGTGTGTGTGTGTGTGTGTGTGTGTGTGTGTGTGTGTGTGGTGTGGGTGTTTGTAGCCAAACGCAATTATCAAACGTAACGGTGATAAATTTATTCATTATTTAGCAGGCGAAAGCTGCTTGAGATTCTCAAGTGCCATGATATGATAAATAATGAATTCATATTCATAATGTGGCAGGCACGCTAAGCTTTCCGTCTAAAGTTGGCGGAGAAAATGAGTCAAAGAATATAAGGCATATTTTGGGACTACACTTAAATGTCCTATAAATTTAAAGTGGTTTATAGGAAAACAGGAAATCATTTAATACAAAAAGCGAAAGAGCAGAAGATATACAAATTTAATATCAATAAGGAAAATTTTATTTCAATGTCAATTTATGAAATTTAGTTCTAAGAAGTAAGTTAAAGAAGTCGAAAAATATTTACGAAATTTATTATGAGCATATCCAAATACATATTTAATTTTTTTAAATATTTCAAATATTTCGAATATTTTTAATTTTCCAAATCGAGGGCAAAGCAAAATTCGATGTATACAAAATATCCTGGTAAATTTGTGTTTATAGATAAACATTGGTTAAGTGATTCAAGAAATATTTTAAAAAATATTTTTGGACTTTACTAGTGCCCTGTCAATATCAAAAAAGCTTATAATTTGAACAGCTTCAAATTATTTAATACAAAAAAGCCGACGAAAACACACGAAACATATAAAAAAAACAAATGAATTTTTTATAGTGAGTTTTTGCAATGCTTTTCATTAAACGAGTTTTCATGGATTAATTTATTTTTCAGCATTTAGAAAGCAGGAAGCATATAATATAATAACAAATAACGTTTAGTGATATATCAGTTGACTTTATCAATAAAAGGAAAAAGCATACTAATCTAATAGGAAATCTTTAGAAAAGTTATTGTATTAGTTAAGAAAAGCCACATGAATATCAAAAGCAATTCAATTTATTAAATAAAATAATTAATACAAATCAAAACAAAAACCATACAAATTTAAAGTTTAAGTAGAATTTAAGTTTTTTTTATACATTTTTACAATAGTTTTTTTTTTTTTTTTGTATGCAAAGTATCTGCTTCTGCCTGGATTCATCTGTACCTGCTTTTGGCCGCTTTGATTGGTTTTGGCTTATCGCAACACACAAATCGGCGTAAAACGCAGAGGTGCGACACCTGCTGCGGCACACGCATACGTTGCGCGCTTTAGCTAGGTCGGAGACGACGACAGAGTCAGAGATGGAACCGTAAATGACACGCGTGATAAGCAGAATGAGCAGAACTATTTGCATATGTAATTTCTTGTTTGCCTCATTTATTTAGGCGCAACACACGCACACACACACACACTGTTAATTGATATTGTAAATGTTGAAAATCTCGTAAATTTCACACGCGTGTCACAGCTCGAGCAGCTGCGCCTCGATGTGCAGCATGTGTGATGCGCGACTAACGAACGCGTTGGCAGACACAAATCAACTGAAAATTGAAACTGAGGCGGCCGAGTTTGATGCTGCGTGGACCCAGGCGCAACAGCATAAGCAGGCACGAGGCACGACAGACAGGGTCTGCACGGTCTGCAGCCGAAGCCGAAGATGCCTCGTGCCGGCTGCGCTCGGGATGCTGAGCTCGTTCTCTCTCACGCTCTTTCATGCTTTGCAGATGCAGCGTTGGTCTCTTGCAAATACGTTCCACATTGAGATAGGCCGGCAAGTTGCTTACTCGTTCACTGGGTCAACGCGAGACAGTGCTGCTGGTATGTTTGTGTATGCGTGCGAAAACGTGTGTGTGCGTAAACTCTTTGCCACATTTGGCCTGCCGGTTTTGTGGATTACTTTTTGATGCGAGCTTCTTCTTTTTTTGGTTGTTTGAGTATTTTTTTGTCGGTTCTCTGCCAGCTTTGACTTGGCTATCAAATTTATTTGCTGGCCGTTGCATACTTTTCGACTGCACTGTGCCTGCGGTTGCTCTTTAACTTCATTTTAATGCCCGTTCCCTCCTCCTCCTCTCCTCCTTACGTAGAGCGTTATACGGCAATTTAAGCTACAAATGAAATCAATGTGTTTATGGCGTGTATCGACGGAATCATTCAAGCAATAAAGCCATATTATCACGCACACACACGCACACCCAGACACACCTGTAGACCTGCATGTGAAATTCGCTGAGTTGTCATTCTTTTTTTTCGCACACAAGATTCGAATTTGCCGCTTCAACAATTATAAAGACATCGCCTGATTATCATGCGAGCTGCCTTTGCCTTTCGATAATCAAGTTATGGTTGTCCTTCAGAGTTTGCTTTCTTTCATCTCTTCGAGAGAGGGGGGGCGGAGGGCTGACCTAAGCACGCAATCAGCAGCAGCCGAGGATGAGGTCAAGTTTCTTAAGTTGGCATTAAGTGGATTTCTATAGACTTTTGTTGAGGCAACGCTTAGGCGAATCTTACAAATATGCCAGACAGACCAGGCATGCACAGCAAGTAAAGAAAGCTACAGACGAGCGCGCCCGACAGTAAGATACCATTCGCCCAGTTTCGAAACAAATTATCACACATTTAATTCCATCAAAAAAACGCTGCACAAGTTTATCCGCCACCTATTGTTTAAATTAGATCTATCTTTGAATAGCGCCATCTACATGTGAAAACGGCATAGCTTTACATGCGCTACGGCTGAAACGAAGCATCGTGACGATGACGTCACGACGCGCAGCACAGGCGCAAGCAGTGGAAGTACGGAAAACGGAAACATGGATAACTTCTGTGTTTATCGTTCGATTGGATTGTAATAGAATAGATTTATATTGCAATTATTTATGTTCATACCAAAGCAGAAAGCTGTAACTTCAATACCTCTCCTGATAATCGAAAATTATCGACTTGCGTGGGCGGTGGGCGTGGCATCAAAAATTGAAAATAAACTCGATCAACCTATGGTATACAGGAACCTTCATGTAAAATATGGTGTCTCTAGCTTTTGTTATAGCTGAGATCTAGACGTTCAAACGGACAGACGGACAGACGGACATGGCTCAATCGACTCAGCTAGTGATCCTGAGTCAGAATATATATACTTTGTGGGGTCTGCCACGCCTCCTTCTGCCTGTTAAATACATTTGCACAAAGTTAGTATACCATTTTTGACCATTTTCAATGGTCGAATGGTATAAGTCATTCGCAGATCAAGTTTATTTCAAATTTGGAGTGCCACGCCCACCCCCCACGCAAATCGATAATTCTGGAATATTAAGGAAAGTATTACAGTTACAGATTTTGGAACACGTAAAGATGCTAATAATATGCACCGAATCCCAAAACTCCAATCCGATCGGACAATAAATACAGAAGCTATTAAGGAAAACGTTTTTCAAAGTTCCGTTGCCCGCGTCATTGCAGCATACCATCATGCATAGCCCTGAAAAATATTATTTTTATTCCCGCTATTATAACTTTGTTCAACCGAAAATGTATGTAACAGGCAGAAGGAGACATCTCCGACCCCATAAAGTGTACATATTCTGGCTTAGGGTTAACAGCCGAGTCGATATAGCCATGTGCGTCTGTCCGTCCGTGTGAAAGGCTAGATCTTACCTATTATAAGAGCTAGAACTACCAAATTTGGTGACAATATGTGTTATTATTGCACGCTGATCAAGTTTATTTTGGATTTTGGCCACACCCCCGTCAATCGAAAAAAATTGATTACAAGCGCAATTTTGATGCCATATTGTTAATTTTTGGTTTATATAATAACTATAGCTAGCCAGATGATCTCTAAATTTGGTAACAATCGGATAATAAACAAAGAAAATATTTAACTCAACGTTTTCCATTGCTGTTAGCAGCGCTTCCTGCAAAATTGTGCCGAATAGTACGTACGTGTACGGCGGTAAAATGCGTTAAGTTTTGAACTGCAAAACGAACAGTACTATTATGCATTTACGGGTTCGAGTCCCGCCCGCGTCAGAAATTAAATGTGTGCAAAAACTTTTTTTTATTATTTTAGTTTTGACATTGCATCAATATTATAAGTTCATGCCCTTTTACCGTCAAAATATGATTGTAGCCGAGCAGCTGGGTAGAAGGTATATAACAGTCGAACACACTCGACTGTAGCTTTCTTTCTTGTTTTAGAACATTTAGATTAATTCGTAAACAAACTAATAACATGGTCACCCCAATTTAGTTTAAATTATTTAAAAAATTTATTGGAAAAAGGGAGCTATAGTTAAGCTAAAACTTTTAAGATATACAAAACCAATACAGAAGAATCTAGGGTGACCATATACTACAATACTAAAATGGTTTAAATTAAAGTTCAAGCTGTATTAAATAAGGACTAACCTGTATATACTCAACTTACGTTATCGTAATTATAATATATATTAAAAACCAAAAAATCTAGCTCGCTTTTCAAATTAATATTAAAAATTTTTTTTCAGAATTTTAGGAATTCCGCATCTACTCACATTTCAATGAGTTCCAAAACAAATATAATTTGCAAAAATTGTACTCGATTTGGAAGCTCAAAATTTATTAGAAAATTCCTGCGGGGCATAAAAAATATAACTTAAAACTAAAGTGAAATTCATTGAATTGTAAAATTTCAGTGGAAAAGACACACAATATGATTAGCTATCACGGGAGGCCAAAATAGGGGCGGGCCAAGTGGCTACAAGTCGAGTAAACAGTTACGAAACAGCAGACTAGAGAAGAAGACAAGGATAGAGAGAGGGAGAGCGGGCTTAGCTGACAGGCGAACTGCTTGACGGGGCTGTGAAAGACATTTACGAGCGTTTGAATTTGACAGATTTCTTTTATTAAAACGACGAAGACAGAAAAACAGAGACAGAGAGCGAAAAAAGGATACCTCGAGAGGAAGCGAGCGAGCATATTAAACTCAATTGCATAAGTGTGTGTGTGTGCGTGTGTGTGGAAAATTTAATAAAAACAAACCGCAATAGAAACGATAGAGAGCAGACAATATAAAAAGAAAATCACATAAAGACGTCATAAAACACGTTGCGCACTTGAGCGCATTTCCAAAGCGACTTAGTTGGGGCAGGGGGAGGGGAGTAGTGGGGGTTACGGGGGCACACGCCTATATCGATAGAGCAGCTGCAATATGCGCAGCACTTTCAACACTCGCTCGACATATCAATCAACTTCATCAGTCTGCGCGCGCCTAATTAATGAAATAATTAACTTGCAACTTTTATTTTTGCCTAAGTGCTTTCGCAGCACTTTCTCACACACACACACACACCTCGCTCGCACACACGCAAGCAATTAATTTCATCAGGCAACAATAGCGAAAGTAAACAAAAGGCTAGAAAACGGCTAAATTGTAGCACATTTCACTGCATAAACAATAAACACACACGCGTCACTCTCGTTTTGGAGGGAAACTTCGTGTGTGTGTGGAAAACCCGGAAAAACAAGACTGCTTCATAATTACAGAGCCCTAAAATCAGAGTTGGGAAAACTCAACTTCAAGTGAAATTCGAATTTTTTTTCTTATTTTGCTTAGTATACAAAAAGCTTTGCAGGATTTTTTCTTGATTCTAAGTTAAGATTTCTTTCGAGTCTTGAGAATACTCGGGTAGTTTGTGGCGAAATATTAGAAAATTACCGAAAAATATTTTAAAAAATTAATAAACTCTTTATTAAAAATAAATAAATTTATAAAGAATTTTAATATATTTTTTGAACTTTTCATTAATTTTAGAATTTTAATAACACAAAAATGGGAATTTTGTATGAGCCACTAAACCGAATTATTATTCTTAAAATTATTATTTTAAAAATTTAAGTATTATTTCTAAAATTTACAAAATATTTTTTAAAAAAAATATACCTAATTTTTGAACACAAAATACATTTTTTAAAAAACCTTCTCTATTTTTCCAAGCAACCAAAACATCACAGAAACTCTTCAACTGCCCCAACCAAAAGCTTCCCCAGCTAAGCTGCCTTGCCAAATATAAGGGCACTTGTGTCAGAATCAATAGCTGCGTAAGACCCTCTGTCGGTCGAGAGTTAAGCTCTACTCAATAAAGACAGAGCATACAAAAATCCATAATAAACTGAAGTAGAAATGCCTGAGCTGGCAAAAAAGAAGAAAATAGCAAAACGGAGAAGAAAACGCCTCAAATGAAAAAAGAAAATACAAGCGAAAAAAAAAAAACGAAAGCTAAAGCAAAGCTTGATGAGTGTGTCAGCATAAGCAGTTGTTGTAGGTACTCACAAACGTACGCACGCACACATACACCCATGCATAGTGGTAGAAGAAATAAATCAAGAAATCAAAGAACTTAACTAAGAAATAAACGAGTCTCGACGTGGCGCGCTGAGCACAATGAATTAACCCAATGTACACATAGGTTGGTCGCGGCGACATGCACAAACACGACAAGCTACACGCACACACTCACACACACACACACATATGCTTTCACATGTGTGTGCGTATATATATTCTAAACATGCCAGATTGTTGCCTGACAGCGAACTGACTGATTAACAAGGCTGACGAGGTGTGGGAAGAGGCAGAGGCAGAGGCAGCACGGCAACAAGGCAAGTCGCAGTAGGAGCAGGAGTAGGTGATGGGGAGGGGGAGGGGCTAGGGGGTGCCTCTGGAGACAGATGGAGCTGACGCGCACTGCCCCTGCCAATTATGTGGATTAGCTCGATGGCGACGTTGTCGACGACCAACTCGAAAGTTTTTGGCTGCGATTTGTGACGCGCTGCGGCAATTAGTCAAAAGCAGTTAACACGCCCTTAATGCGAATGTGGAGAGACAAATGAGAGAAAGGAGAAGAAAAGAAAAGAGACAAAGCGAAGAAAGTGTGTCGAAATTGTGCAGAGCACAGCAAGTGATAGATTACTTCAGCACTTGAGCACGCAATTGCTAAGGTTATGTTGTGCCTGAAGAAAGCTAAACATAATATTTAAAGAGCAGAGAAGCAACTTAAGGGCTTTGAGGCAGAAAAGTAAAGAAGTAGAAAGGAAAGAGAAAAAGGAAGAGAAAGTGTAAGCTGAAGAATAATCTGTGGCTTAGGCATAGTTACAAGGAAACAGAGAAAAAACCTAATGCAAATCCCTTGCAAACCCTTGCAAATCATCTCTGAAATGTAAAAAATTTAATAATATAATTTTGAATACTTTTTCTCAATTTAAAAAAAGGAGGCCCTAAATTAATACTTACTAGGAAAAAGACAAAGGACTTAAACCTTAAAAATCATTCCAGAAATTTTCAAAACTGATTTATAAAATATTAATGCGTTTTACTCGATTTAAAAAATATAAAATAAATTATAATTAAGACTGAAAGATGTATTGATAATATAGATAAAACTAACAACTAAGAACGGATACAGTCAAGCAAGACCAAGATTTTTAAAGATCATGAAAAAAATCAGATTAAGAAAACTGTTATTGATAAACGCGTTTTTCAAAGAAAAATAGTAAACAAAACATATAATTTTCAGCAGTCCAAGAAGATGGAAAAAAACACTGCTTGGAAAAAACACTGCTTGCTTGCTTGCAGTGCGCGCAGTGCATATCTATGTGAAACCCAAATTTTCAGCGATCGTTTCAGTGGTGATAATTATCGTACACACCAATACTGAATACTGTAGCTTTATTATTGCGCTTGCTATACGGTTTATCGATTTGCGGGGGCGGAAGTAGGCGTGGCCCAAATTTTAATAATCATTTTACAGCGTATGACCCACATAAGTGTTGTCACCAAATTTGGTGGCTCTACCTTTTTTTAGTTTCTGAGATATAAACGTTCATACAGACAAACAGACGGACAGACAGATATGGCTTAATCGACTCGGCTAGGGATCCTGAATCCATGGTCTAAAAATCAAATGATCTTCAGACAAAGACTTAAGCAGAAATACTTACCTAAGAGCTGAAAAATTTTAAGCTATAAATGAGCTCTGAAAACTTCCAAAAGATCTAGTAAAAAGGATTTATTTCGCCGAAGCCCAAAATTTCATTTAGTTCTATATAAGATACTCGTATAATTAACATAGATATGCTACTATATCCTTTTTTCTGTTATTCTTTATTCTATTTTATAGTTTTTTCCTATTCAATTTTGTATTTTAGTTTTAAAGAATTTCAACGACCAAAAGTCAGGCTCACTTGCTTTAAAGCAAAATGACCAACCCAACACAATGCTCGATCTGTCAATGAGCTTATTGCCCTCCTTTACTTCATAGTGAGTGGCGACAGCGGTCTAAATTATTGCAAAAAGCGCCAAGCATATCGAAAATCATTTGCTTTCGCCATGTTTGCATATCAATTAACCCATTTTGGCCCAATTTGCTCAGCGCTTTTTTCACTTGAAAAAATCAAAGCAGCTCGCAAAAGAAAATCAGCAGAAAATCAAAAAAAATCCAGCAAGGAAAGAGAGCGAAAATTCGAATGTATAAAAAAAAGTGCTCTCGCATTTGGGTTGGCCCTCATTGCCAATTAAGTTTAATTGCCTGGCAGGCACTGAATGGCCGCAGGCCCAACTACTTGAAAAATGCATATAAAGCGAGCGCTTAAAATCGCAAAGTTGGCGGCACCCACACACCAACACACACACACACAAGCCCCAGTTGATGGAGCCCAGCTGGGCCGGGCAGGTCCATTTAACAATCAATTTATTCCACAATAATATTTTGCCTTTGTGCACAGCAAGAGGGCGCGTGCTGCAGAGAGAAGAAGGCAAAAGGCTTCAAAAATTCAGAGGGGGCCACGTACAATTCATAAACGTTGTTGCCACATTTTGTTGCATATTCATTGCACTGGCGATGGCGATTCCGATTCTAATTGGCCTGATTTAGATACCGTATCAAAGTGCCTGTTGCACGGCAGCCCCTTCCCTCCTCTCCCCTTCGCAGCAGAAAGTGCTGCAATTGATTGGACTTCTCAGAAAATAACAAATTGTTGCACTGAGCTCGCTGGTGATACCCTATTATATAGTGCGTGCAAAAAGGGCATGATAAATTATAAAATAAATAAAAAATGTGTTCATTATTATTACAGGGTATTTTTGTGTAAGTCATGCAAATTCTTGTTGGTTTCCTATTCAAAAAGAAAGCAGTAATTTTTATACCCGCTACTCAAACCGAAAATCTATGTTACAGGCAGAAGGAGACACCTCCGACCCCATAAAGTGTATATATATTTTGGCTCAGGATCAGCAGCCGAGTCAATATAGCCATGTCCGTTTGTCCGTCTGTCTGTCCGTGTGAACCTCTAGATCTCAGCTATTATAAGAGCTAGGACTACCATATTTGGTGACAATATGTGTTATTATTGCACGCTGATCAAATTTATTTTGGATTTTGGCCACGCCCCCTTCCGCTCCTGTAAATCGAAAAAAATTGATTACAAGTGCAATTTTGATGCCATATTGTTTTTCATTTCATTTCGGTTTATATGATAACTATAGCTAGCCAAATAATCTCTGACAATTTGGTAACAATCGGATAATAAACACAGAAGTTATTCAGCTTAACGTTTTTCATACCTGTAAGCAGCGCTGCCGGCCTATTACGGTCAAAATATGATTGTGGCCGTTCTTTATTGTTCCGCAAATAATTTTGATGTTTAGCTTTCTTGCTTTTTTTATTTTTTTTAATATTTTTTTTAAATTATTTTTAAACTGTTATAAGCCAAGTTTTTTTCTACCTAAGACAGGGTATTTACCAGTCATCCCTAATACGTCTTTCGGTAGCCCTTCAATAGCTTTTGCATTTGGGGGCACACTCAACAAAGGCAAACGATTATTTTGTGTGTATTTTGATAGCTCCGCAATTGGCATTTGAAATTTTTATGTGGGCGTTTTAAAAAACCGATTTGTATTGTAAATAAATTGAGGTTTTCATTTTTTAAGTCATTTTCCAATGAAAATTCATTTAAAAGCAAGTAAGAAAGCTACAGTCGAGCGTGCTCGACTGTTATATACCTTCTACCCAGCTGCTCGGCTACAATCATATTTTGACTGTAAAAAGCCAGGAACTTACAATATTGATGCAAAGTCATAATCTAAAAAATAAAATAATAAAATGAAGCTTTTTCACACATTTTATTTTCGACGCGTAAATGTATAATAGTACTGTTCGTTTTGCAGTCCACCACTTAACCCATTTGACCACTGTATACGTACGTACTATTCGGCACAATGTTTCAGGAGGCGCTGCCGGCAGCTCTGCTTACAGCTATGGAAAACGTTGAGTTGAATAACTTCTGTGTTTATAAACCGATTGTTACCAAACTTTCAGAGATCATCTGGCTAGCTTATCATACAAACCGAAAATGAAATGGAATCAAAATTGCCCTTGTAATCAATTTTATTTTTATTTATGGGGGCAGACGGGGGCGTGGTCAAAATCCAAAATCAACTTGAACAGCGTGCAATAACACATATTGTCACTAAATTTGGTAGCTCTAGCTTTTATAATAAGTGAGATCTAGCCTCTCACACGGACGGACAGACGGACAGACAGACAAACGGACATGGCTATATCGACTCGGCTGTTGATCCTGAGCCAGAATACTGAATACACTTTATGGGGTCGGAGATGTCTCCTTCTGCCTGTTAAATACATTTTCGGTTTGAACAAACTTATAATACCCTTCTACTCTATGAGTAGCGGGCATAATTACTTAATTATTTTAATTAAATTTCTTAAATAGTTATTATGCATCAAGCACATAAAAATATGTAGTTGATCAAAAAATCATAGCATACTTTAAGCGCTGCAAGAAATTCAACCTATGCAGAATGTCAGTCACTTCATTTCACTCGTTGGTGTTGCCACCAAGTGGTCTATACTGCACTTTAAGCACACGCAAATATATATGTTGCCTAAGAATGCGACTCTTGAGCAGATTTCCAAGTCCCACGAAGTCCCGCGCAGTCGACTAAAGTCACGTTCTCCCGTTGTGCAATTGCAGAGCTTCAGCTGCAGCTCTGCGCACTCACACACAATCGAATGACATACTACCTCACTTTGGTATATGCATACATACACACACACACACACTGACACAGTCACAGCCACAGCCAAATGTATTTACTTACACTGTTGCAAAAAATCAAATATCCGCAAGTGTGTGCGTGTGCGTGTGTGTGAGCGTGCGTGTGTGTGAGCGTGCGTGTGTGTGTGCGCGCACAAATCATATGGCTGTCAGATCGTTTGCGGCATGCTTATGGAACACACGCCACACGACGACGAGCATGTCTGCCTGCTGCGTATACGTAATGTCACGTGGTCACGTAGCGCATACGCACTGTTGCCAATGCCGCAACATGCAGGGCACAATTTAATGTTTGCTTTCGACAACATTTCCTTTTATTATTAAGCATAAAAAATACTGCAAATTACACATAGTACAAAAAAAATATATCAAATCAAATACGCTTGTATACTATTTGGTATAAAGTACATAAACACATACACATATCGTACATACATATAGTATAGTATAGTATAGTAGAGTATAAAATATATAGAAAACATAAAATATAAATCACATTTGACACACACGAGCGCGCAGCTACAAAGCATGAACTACACACATGCATACGCACTCTTATACACACACACACTGAGTATTGCTCTCGAAGGAGGCACAATTAATAATTATGATATAATCAAGTAATATTTCCTCTCTCTGCGCTCTGTCTGGCCTTATGCAGCAGCGCATAGAACAAAGAGCTCGCGTCCTGCTGTAGCTGCCGTGGATTGCCGTCCTCGACGATCCGTCCCTGTTCCAGCACTATAATCCGTTCGTAATCCAGTATCGTGCTTAAGCGATGCTGTAAATAAAGCAGAGAGGCCAAGAGAAGTAAGTAAATAGAAAATGAAAAATGCTTGGGATAATGGGCATACGATAAAATAAGAAATTAAAAACTATAAAATGATTTAAATAATATAATATAAAATATAATCGAAAGTTTAAAATTTTGTCCCAAGTAAATCTGATTAGGAACAATCTCAAATTAATTTTCAGCAATACTAAATTTATAATGATAATGAAATTACTATAATACATTTTTAATCAGTGAATATAACATATAATATAATAACGATTCAAGTTTTTATGGGTTCTTTAATGTTTACTATCATTATACTATTCGACCATTGAAAATGATCAAAAATGTGATACTAAGTTTGTGCTAAAGTATGTAACAGGCAGAAGGAGACATGACACACTCCATAAAGTAGATATATTCTGGCTCAGGATCAACAGCCGAGTCGATTGAGTAATGTCTGTCTGTCCGTCTGTCTGTATGAACATCAAGATCTCAGCTATTACAAAAGCTAGAGATACCAAATTTGACATGATGCTTTCTGTAAATCATACGTAGATCAAATTTATTTCAAATTTGGGGTGCCACGCCCACCGCCCACGCAATCGATAATTCACGAATATTAAAGATAGTATTTAGGATACAGATTTCTGCTCTGAACACGTAAAGATGCTGATAATAAGCACTCAATTTCAAAATTACAATCTAATCGGGCAATAAATACAGAAGTTATTAAAGAAAACGTTTTTCATAGTTCCGTTGCCCGCGTCATCACAGCATATCATCATGCATCGTTTTAGCCTTTGTGTGTGTGTCTGTATGTGTGTGTGAGAGAGAATTAGTACTAGTAAGTGCAACTACGAAGTTGATCGAATGGTATCTTATGGTCGGGCGCGTTCGACTGTAGCTTTCCTTACTTGTTTATAATATAAAATTGTATCCAATAATATGGAAAAGAGCTTATTAGGTTGCTATAAAATTTTGTAAAATAACCGATTAAACAAATGAAGTTTGTATTCTATTATACAGTTATAAGTCTATTCAAATATTTTTTATTAGTTTCTTAATTCCTTATTAATATTTATTTTTTTATACCATGGATTTTAAAAAAATACATGGTCTATTGTACGGAAGGAGGCATCTGCGACCCCATTAAGTATATTCTTGCTCAGGATCACTTGCCGAATCGATTAAGCCATGTCGCTCTATCCGTCTGTATGAACGCCTATATCTCAGAAACTAAAAAATTGGAGGGTTTTGGAAAGAAACTAAAAAAGCTAGAGCTACCAAATTTGGTGACAACACTTATGTGAATCATTCCGCCCCCGCAAATTAATAAACCGTATAGCAAGCGCAATAATGAAGCTACAGTATTCAGTTTTGATGTATATGATAACTATCACCACCTAAACGATCGCTGAAAATTTGGTTCCGATCGGATAATGAACATAAAAGTTATTCAACGTTTCATATAGATTTGCAATGCGCCCACTGCAAGCAAGCAAGCAGTGTTTTTTCCAAGCAGTGTTTTTTTTCAACTGCTTGGACTGCTTGGGGTCTAACTGAAAACTATATGTTTTGTTTATTATTTTTCTTTGAAAAACACGTTTACCAATAACAGTTTTCTCAATCTGATTATACCCACTACTCATAGAGTAAAAGGGTATTATAACTTTGTTCAAACCGAAAATGTATGTAACAGGCAGAAGGAGACACCTCCGACCCCATAAAGTATATATATTCTGGCTCAGCTATACGATATATCGGTTCGATCCGGCTCGTTATGATTTGTTTACAGAAGCATGTATACCAAGTTTCATCAAGATAGCTCTAAAACTGAGAGACTAGTTGGCGTTGCAACAGACTGACGGACGGACTGACGGACATGGCTAGTTCGACTCCACTGCTGATGCTGATCAAGAATATATATAGGGTCGGATATTCTCCTATGGTGCGATGCAATGGTATAAAAAAAATCAACTCACGGCAATTGTTATAATTGTGCGACCCTGAAATGCCTTGTCCGCCGCCTGCAGTAGCGCTCGCTCTGTGCTGCTATCCAGGGTACTTGTTGCTTCGTCCAGGACGAGGCACACCGAGCCGCGCAGTATGGCACGTGCCAGGCAGAGCAATTGACGATGGCCGGCGCTGAGGCTGTAGCCGCCGTCCGTGATTTTAGTGTCTGTGCAGGAAACGGAAAGAAGAAAGAAAATGGAGAAAAGAAAAACACAAACAGAGAAAAAGAGATAAGTAAAGGTATACGCGGCATTGAAAGTGCGCTACACATACACACACACACACACACACACACACTCGCACACTTGCGCAATAAAAAGCTGTTTTAGTGCGTAATTAAAGTTGTATTTAATAAGCGTGAAGTTCTGGCCGCCTGGCTAAGCACACGCATTTAAGCCCTAACGAGGCGTATTAAGCGTGGTCATCCGGCCAGCACAATGCCTTTTTTCCTGAAAGGAGGCGTGGCACTGCACTGCAAAGTACAAAAAAACGATTAATGCGGTTGCAGCGTAAATGCCACGTGGCATGTGCTCGTGTAATTGATTCAATTAAATGTGGAGGAGGAGGGTGATCAAACCAGGAGCATGTTAAGACTCGCAACTGCTTTAACTGGCTGACTGAAGCAGGTCAGGATGGCAAATAAATCACAAGTGATGGTACTTCTTGAGAGTCTTTAACTTGCAGAGCTATCTAACCTTAAGCTCAGTACTGCATTTCGCTGGGTCTTTGCTACTACAACTTCCAGAGCGTTTACTTTCACTACTTATACTGACCATCTACTACAGTAGGTGGTCTCGAATACTTATACGGCTAGTATAGTTTATAGCTTTCTGATTTTATTAATTTGATTGCCAGATATTAGTCTCCTTCTACAACTTTTACTTAATTTATGTGTCTATTACTGCTACCTATGCTAAAAAGTCTACGACTTTAGGTATACTACTTCTACGTCCACTACTTCTACAACCACTACTTTAGGTCTGTTAATTTAGGTCTACTACTTTACGTCTACTACTTTAGGTCTACTTATTTAGGTCTACTACTTTAGGTCTTCTTCATCTACTACAATGCGTCTACTTTATTACGTCTACTACTTTACTGTCTACTACTTTATATCTACAACTTTAAGTAAGTAAAAGAAAAGTATTCGTTTACACTTTACATCTACTTCTTCTACGTATAGTACATTACTACTTTTGAGTCTCTTACAAATTAATTCCTCTTCAACTAACTCTTTCACTTATATTTCTCCTACTATTATACATATACTATTGTAACTTCTCCGACTACATCTATTACTACTACTACTCTACTAATCATACTTATACTACCACAGTAACTACTTTTACTTCTTAAACTCCTCGCAATGCAACTCTACTATTATTTTATATACTACAACTACTTCTACATGTCTACTCATTCCATCCCCATCAACTTCTAATAACTTCAACTTCTTCCTTTACCTATACTTCTCTAAAAACCACTCCCTCTTCTAATACTACTACAACTTCCGCTTTTACTTTGAGTCCCAATATTAATTCGTTTACTCCTTCTATAAGAACTATTTATAAAGGAGGTATACACTTAAGTCGTAAACTATAACTTTTAAAAGTCGATTAAGTTTATTAAACAACTAAAAATACAACTTTCACTACTCTTGCTTTATTTAATTCCTACTTCTACTTTTACTACAGCGAAATACCAACTACACCTCTTACTTCAACTATATAACATTCTACTGCCATATTTCTTATACCTATGTCTTCACTTCTACTACTAAATCTTTTTTGCACCTTTATCCAACCTTTCGCTTTTCTTGACAAAATCGCAGTACAAAGTTGCATCTATGTAGCAGCAAAACCATTTCTCAACGAACCCCAACAACCCCGTCCGTGACTAACTCAATATTTATAGATACATTCATCGACCATCGGCTGGCGGTCGCTACAGATCCATCAACAACACCTAAACGGCATTTAGACACCAGTTTTATCAGTTAACATCGGTGTATGGGCTATGGGCCGACAAATGGCAGTTATAGAAGTATTTGCCAGCGACCCATAGATATATCTATGTCTATGCCTGACTGTCTGTCTGTCGTCCTATCTGTCCGTCTGCGCCGAGTGGCTAATCAAGTTGGATTCACGCAAATAGACTCTCTCTCTCTCGTACTTAATGGATACACATGTACGCGCAGATGCCACATGCGAGCCAATCAGCACAAAAAATCAAACATGCATGAACGTTATATCCTGCGCTTTTCTTTTTTTTTGCGCTTTCCCGCAAACATCAAACAGTCTGTCAAGGGGAAGGGAGAGGGAGGGAGGCAGAGAGGGGAGTAGGGCAGCAGACGCTGGGGCGGCCAAGCCAAACGTCATGTTTGCTGCCAAAAATAAACATGATTTTTTCATAAGGCAAATACGCACACACAGGCACGCACACACACACACACACATACACAGACGCACACACATGCACATGCAGAAGCAGCGCAGCTTAGCGAGTCGCAGTACCCAAAAAACTGACAGTCAGATTGCTTGTTTACACAACATGAACAACAAAAACAAGTAAGGAAAGCTACAGTCGAACGC
Source organism: Zaprionus ghesquierei (assembly GCA_018904095.1). Classification (NCBI taxonomy): domain Eukaryota; kingdom Metazoa; phylum Arthropoda; class Insecta; order Diptera; family Drosophilidae; genus Zaprionus; species Zaprionus ghesquierei. The sequence continues at coordinate 195,984 of JAEIGP010000806.1, read as the reverse complement.
GCCCGACCATAAGATACCATTCGATCAACTTCGTAGTTGCACTTACTAGTACTAACTCTCTCTCACACACACATACAGAGACACACACAAAGGCTAAAACGATGCATGATGATATGCTGTTATGACGCGGGCAACGGAACTATGAAAAACGTTTTCTTAAATAACTTCTGTATTTATTGCCCGATTAGATTGTAATTTTGGAGCAGAGTGCATATTATCAGCATCTTTACGTGTTCAGAGCAGAAATCTGTAATCTGGGCGTGGCACCTCAAATTTAAAATAAATATCATCTACGCATGATTCACAGGAATCATCATGCCAAATTTGGTGTCTGTAACTGTAATTTTTTCCTAAATATTCAAAAATGATCGATTAGCGTGGGCGGTGGGCGTGGCACCCCAAATTTGAATTAAACTTGATCTGCGTATGGTATACAGAAATCATCATGTCAAATTTGGTGTCTCCAGCTTTTGTAATAGCTGAGATCTTGACGTTCATACAGACAGACATGGCTCAATTGACTCAGTTAGTGATCCTGAGCCAGAATAAATACACTTTATGGGGTCTCCCATGTCTCCTTCTGCCTGTTACATACTTTTGCACAAACTTAGTATACCATTTTTGACCATTTTCAATGGTCGAATGGTATAAAAACGAGTTAAAATAACAGTAATTCAGTGCAGTCGACTAGAGATCCCCTGTAAATAGCTTAAATGTGAGCAAAGCGTTATTTTGGGAGTCCTTGTCAATAGGAAAGTCTACAGATTTTATCGAATGATAACCCAAAGCAGGTGTCACAAACAAATTGGATTATAACTCTGATATTTATGGATCAAATTATATGAAGTTTTGTGTAGCAGATGATATTGAAATTATCTTTTAGCATCTATAAACTTATTCTTCTTTTCCAATATATAACGAAGTTACACATTAATAACCTTTGAGTTGTTTTTTTCCCAGCCAAATATTAGTATAACAAAGGTATTTTACCCCCATTAACAGTGTCCTTGCCTGCATAGTCTTTCAATCAAATTTGCTGAGAATAGCTCAAAAGGATCCTGAGATACAGATACTCAAATATACATATCTTTTAAAAGAGTTGACTATTAGAACTCTACACTCAGTGATCATTCAAAATACATATAAGCTTGATAAACTATTATACAAGAAAGCAAAGACTTGCTTATATAAACTTCACCCCAACTGATCCTTCTAAACTAATATAAACTTTTTAGCCTGCCTATGCCTGCCACTTGCTAACTCCACATACCCTTGGACTCACTCACTATACTGAGTAGAGCACACTAAAACGAGAATTGCATTGTGGCGGGGACTTGAACTCACCCAGACCCAATGGCAGCTGCACATTGACAAACTCCTTGAGCTGTGCCAATTCGAGGCAATTCCACAATTGCAAATCCGCATAATAACCATGCGGATCGAGATTTTCACGTATTGTTGCATTGAACAAATGCACATCCTGTGGTATTATCGATAATCTGGTACGCAGCTCATCTGGTCGAATTTGCTCAATGTCCACATTGTCGATGCGTATGTGGCCACTTGTCGTCTGAAGTACGCCAAACAAGGAGAGGGCCAGTGACGATTTACCGCTGCCTGTGCGGCCACAGATGCCAATCTGCAAAGGACACGGAGACAGAGAAAGAGAGAGGGAAAAAATGTGAGTGAGAGTGGGAGGTAGAAAATGAATCAGTGAGTGAGAGCGACAAGGTGAAGTTAGAAAGGGAGCAAATAGTCTGGACTGGTTATCATTTGCAATGAAAATGGATGTGTGCTTACAGGTGCAGCACGCTATGAGGAACTTGTAGGAAAATGAGAGAGAGAGAGGGAAAGCAATAAATGTATATTATACAAATCTGCTATTTCTATAGTAAACTTAAATAAGCTAAGCTAGAAAAAAAGAGATGGGAGAACAATGAGTATTGTAAGTCTAAAGAATCAAATAGTAAGAGATCCAGAAACAGATTATCAATAATTTGTAAATTTAGTTGTAATCTAATTAATTTTTTAATTTAAAATTGAAAATGGTCAAAAATGGTATACTAAGTATGTGCAAATATATTTAACAGGCAGAAGCAGGCGTGGCAGACCCCACAAAGTGTATATATTCTGACTCAAGATCACTAGCTGAGTCGATTGAGCCATGTCCGTCTGTCCGTTTGAACGTCTAGATCTCAGCTATTACAAAAGCTGGAGACACCATATTTTACATGGAGGTTCCTGTATACCATAGGTAGCTCGAGTTTATTTTCAATTTTTTATGCCAGGTCCACCGCCCACGCAAATCGATAATTTTCTATTATCAGGAGAAGTATTAAAGTTACAGCTTTCTGCTTTGGTATGAAAATAAATAATTGCAATATAAACCTATTCTATTACAATCCAATCGAACGATAAACACAGAAGTTATCCATGTTTCCGTTTTCCGTACTTCCACTGCTTGCGCCAGTGCTGCGCCTCGTGACGTCATCGTCACGATGCTTCGTTTCAGCCGTAGCATGTGTAAAGCTATGCAGTTTTCACATGTAGATGGCGCTATTCAAAAATAGATCTAATTTAAACAATAGCTGGCGGATAAACTTGTGCAGCATTTTTTTGATGGAATTAAATGTGTGATAATTTGTTTCGAAACGGGGCGAATGGTATCTTACTGTCGGGCGCGCTCGACTGTAGCTTTCTTTACTTGTTAAAACATAAATATGTTAGAGAAGCAAAAACGGATTTTGATTATTTTTAATATTTGATTTTATTTAATTAAAATTATTTATAATCAATAAAGAAAGCTACAGTCGAGCGCGCCCGACAGTAAGCTGTAACTTCAATACTTTTCCTAATAATCGTAAATTATCGATTTGCGTGGGCGGTGGGCGTGACATCGAAAATTGAAAATAAACTCGATCTACCTATGGTATACAGGAACCTTCATGTGAAATTTGGTGTCTCTAGCTTTTGTAACAGCTGAGGTCTAGACGTTCAAACGGACAGACGGACACGGCTCAATCGACTCAGCTAGTGATCCTGAGTCAGAATATATATACTTTGTGTCTGCCACGCCTCCTTTTGCCTGTAATACATTTGTACATTTGCACAAACTTAGTACACCATTTTTGACAATTTTCAATGGTCGAATGGTATAAAAAATTATTATATTGTTGAAAATTCTCTATAGCCCAGCTATACTGTATCCGTCAAGAACATATCTATTTTTCTATATCTTGCAAGCACTCTCATATATATATATATGTATATATATAATACTATATGCATATATATCAGCTAGATACCGAATTCAATTCAAATAGAATATGTGGTGACTTATTTGTCCAGCTGCAGCAGGGTTCAAATATGCAACTTCTTGACACTCTAAATAAAATTTTATTTGAACTTATAAAAGCTTTAAAAATTATTTACATATAACAATAAATAAATTGAACTAATATTATCAATATTTTATACAATTTTAAATAACAATAAATATAGTGTTTTTAAATTTTGTACACACTTAAAATAAAACCTTTAGAAAAGATTACTCGCAATTCCGTTAAGTGTACCTCTGCTTGCCCTAAAGCCAAATATACTGCGACTGCGACTGCGACTGCGACTGCGACTGCGATACCACATTGTCATGCACAAATTCATCAATTCTTTCATTCACAATTATAAATTAAGATTACCTTTACGATTTTAATTAAGTTCAGGCATTTCTTTCTTATGTCAGCGAAAGCAATTGCAAACCATGAACAGAATTTAATAACATTTTCGTCTTTGTTGTGGTCACAATTTGTTGTGATTTATTAATTTGATGTTTTGCATTGAAATCGAGAGCAAAGTGCAGCAATAATATTTCAATAAAGTGTATTTATTATTACCCAAAATATTATTTTGAGCTTGTGCTGCATAAATGAGAGTATTTTATGCGCTTACAAGGGAAAGTACTTTAATAAATGTTGTAATATAAGTGGGATATAATAGTGAGCTTGAATTATTTGTAAGCAAATATTAAACAAATAAATCGAATAAATTGTTTAATAGCTGAGTTTCCAAATTTAATAAATAAATTATTATAATTTTAAAAGACAAAAAATTTGATTCAGAAATGTTTAAAATAAGTTTCAAGTTCATTAATTTTTTATAAATTAAATACATTTACGTATTAAAGTTATAAGTGGGTATCACATATTCTATACTTCTCTATTTTACTGGTTTATTAATACAAGCACAATGTAAATTGTATTTATGTTTTTTCTACCGATTGCACATGTATTCGCTGTTGGCAAATTCTTTAGCTTTATTTGTTGATCCATTGTTGTTAATAGTCTACTGACCACATTGCAATACGAAAAGGTATCATATTTTTTGCAACAATCGAGCACAAAGGTTAAGCAAACACCTGACAGTGCATGACCTTTTATACATTTATTTAAATTGTTTAAATACTTTCGTTGGTACTTTCGTAGTCAACTTTATCGATAATTTCAACTGTTTAAACATCCATGTGTGCACTCGCAGTTGAGTGATTCGTAAGCACGTTTGTCTACATAATTCCTCACACACACACAACCACACAGCACTCTTTATATTTACTTTTTGGCTTGCTGTTGTTGTTGTTGGCAATGTGTTGGGGACTCTTCATTCATGTCTTGAAATCGATATATTTTATTTACAAATACTTGGGTAAATTTATAATATTTGTTGGTACAGACACTCATGAGAGAAATGAAAGGCTAAAGGATATCCTTTAAAAAATAAAGTTTTGGTGGCATGAAATAAAATAAATATAAAAAAAATGATTTTTAAAATATAAAATATAATATTAAAAATATATAAATACATTTAAAATGAAAAAATAAAAAAAATATATGTATATAAATAAATTATAATAATACATAAGGAAGAGATACGAGAGATACCCTATAGAATTAAGCTTTGTTGTCATGAAATAAAAATACAAATAAATTAAAAAAAATTTTAATATTTAAACAAGTAAAGAAACCGACAGACGAGCGTGCCCGACAGTAAGATACCATTCGCCCCGTTTCGAAACAAATTATCACACATTTAATTCCATCAAAAAAATGCTGCACAAGTTTATCCGCCAGCTATTGTTTAAATTAGATCTATTTTTGAATAGCGCCATCTACATGTGAAAACTGCATAGCTTTACACATGCTACGGCTGAAACGAAGCATCGTGACGATGACGTCACGACGCGCAGCACAGGCGCAAGCAGTGGAAGTACGGAAAACGGAAACATGGATAACTTCTATCGTCCGATTGGATTGTAATTTGGGGAATAGATTTATATTGCAATTATTTATGTTATGTTTATACCAAAGCAGAAAGCTGTAACTTTAATACTTCTGATAATCGAAAATTATCGATTTGCGTGGGCGGTGGGCGTGGCATCAAACGGACAGACGGACAGACAGACGGATATGGCTCAATCGACTCAGCTAGTGGTCCTGAGTCAGAATATATACACTTTGTGGGGTCTGTCACACCTGCTTCTGCCTGTTACATACATTTGCACAAACTTAATATACCATTTTTGACCATTTTCAATGGTCAAATGGTATAAAAAAATATAGTTAAATATGTATATAACATAAATAAATACCCTGCATTCATTTATAAATAAAAAGGTAAACAAAATAAATCGATATTAAAAAATATCTTGAATATAATATATAAATTAAAACAAATCAACATCTTTTAACTTTTATAAATTCATTATCTATATCGTACATTATAGTAAACGTCATTTACTCCTAAATATTTACGACTAAAAACATTATAAAAAATAAATATCAAATTTAAACAAGCTCAGCTACCCCGTAAGTCACATGTCATGTGTACAGGGTACAGGAAATAACTTAGTCGTGGCTTTCCGACAATGTCTGTGCACTTTGCCATAATGTGTAATGGAAGGCACAGTAACTATTCATGTTTTGGAGGGGAATAAGTCTATATATACACACATGATATATATTTACACATGTCTACATGTACAATATCATTGGCTGACTTTTCAATCAGTTGTTGACTTTTAACGCCATCTGCTGGAAACGTAGTTCGCTTAGATTGGTTTGGCTTCGGTTGGTTTGTGGTCAAAGTGCAGCAGCAACTTCTGTTACAGTTTATTGGTTACTTACTTACTTACACACACACACACACACACACACACACACACACACACAGAGCACACACACACAAACATTTATATCTGTGAACTGTACTTTCTTTGATTGCCAGCACTTACCCTTTGGCCTGCTGGTATCTTCAAGTTCAGGTGCCCGATAACATTCTGCCTTTGTCCCTCATAACGCAGACTGACATTTTCGAAGCTGATGTCGCCGCGCTGTGGCCAAGAGATCGGTACAGTTTGGTCTGCCAGAGGTAAAATAATAATATTAAAAACAAAATGTAAACAAATTGCTTAAGACTCATCTTGCAGAAATCAGAAACCAAATCGACAGAGCATGAAAATTGTGACCTTTCCGCCAGATTTATTTTACACCCGCAACTGGGCAAAACAAAAAAATATAACATTTAAAGAAAAATCAACCCTGCTAAGCAAAAACTGATGAGGGCAACTGACAAACAAAAAGTTAATGAAAAGGGTTCGTTTTTAGCTCAAAACATTTGATAAGAACTAGTTCAGAAACTGTGTGGTTGCCTAAATGCTCATTTAATGCCCGCCCCAATCCCCCAGCATTATCCACTTTCTACGTACGAAAAACATACTCAGAAAATGTCAGAACTGATGCGTTAATTGTGGAATTCAAATGTTAAAGTTATCGTTTAAAATCTGTTAGTTATTCAAGCTTTTAATGTATCTAAGGGGTGTACTTACATAACCTATAATTATGCACGCTCGTCATACTTTAATTTAATAAATCAAATCTAGCAATTATCAGATGCTAAACAAATTGGCAAAGCTAACTTGCATAAGTCACCTTGATAAAGATTTCGAACCATGCAATTGGACTCTGTCTAACAATACTATAAACACTATAAAAACCCAATCCATTTTAATGTATCTAAGGGGTGTACTTACATAACCTATAATTATGCACGCTCGTCATACTATAATTTAATAAATCAAATCTAGCAATTATCAGATGCTGAACAAATTGGCAAAGCTAACTTGCATAAGTCACCTTGATAAAGATCTCGAACCATGCAATTGATTGGACTCTGTCTAACAAGGCAAAAGACTATAAAAACCCAATCCATTCCAGTTTAAGTAGGACTCTAAAAATTTGAATTCTTTAAAATGAATCTGTTCCTTATTCTTTTAGCCATCTGTATTGTGTCTGAGGTTCCCTCAAACTCGAAAATTATTAAAAAACCAAATTAAAAATGTAAGAAAAAAAAAATAAAGGAGACATATAATGTCTCAAACTTGGAACTTTTAATATATATATATACATACCCTTCAATAATTAAAACAAGTTAAAAAGCTACAGTTGAGTGTGCTAGACTATTATATACCCGCTACCCAGCTGCTACAATCATATTTTGACTGTTAAAGGCCATGGACTTACAATATTGATGCAAAGTCAAAATCTAATATAATAAAAAAAAGAGTTTTTGCACACATTTAATTTTTGACGCGGGCGGGACTCGCACCCCCTTGCACAATAGTACTGTTCATTTTGCAGTCCACCACTTAACCCATTTGACCATCGTACACGTCCGCACTATTCAGCATATGAATAATATGGCATCAAAATTGCACTTGTAATCAATTTTTTTCGATATACGGGGGCGCGGTCAAAATTCAAAATCAACTTGAACAGCGCGCAATAATAACACATATTGTCTCTAAATTTGGTAGTCCCAGTTCTGTAGCTTTAATACCTGAGATCTAGATTTTTACACGGACAGGCAGACGGACATGGAAATATCGACTCGGCTGTTGATCCTGAGCCAGAATATATATACTTTATGGGGTCGGAGATATTTCCTCCTGCCTGTTACATACATTTTCGGTATGAACAAAGTTATAATACCCTTCTACTCTATAAGTAGCGGGTATAAAAAGTCAAAAATGGGGTATACTAATTCCTTACAAATGTATGTTACAGTCAGAAGGAGACGTGGCAGTCCGCACAAAGTAAATATATTCTGGCTCAAAATCACTAGCTGAGTCGATTGAGTCATGACCGTCTGTCTGTTCGGCTGTCTTTCCGTCTGTCTTTCCGTCTGTCTATCCGTCTTTCCGTTCGGCTATCCGTCTGTGTGAAAACACAGATCTCAGCTCTTATAAAAGCTAGAGATACCAAAATTGATATAAAAATTTCTATAGTTGGTCTGTTTCATAAGTTTATTTCAAACTTAAGATGCCACGCCCAACACCTCCGCAAATCGATAAATATGAATTTAAATTTAATTTGTAGCGAAAGTTACAACTTTCTATATTGCCATTGAAACAGATATATACTATATACACCTGTGATATAGCAATAAAAGTAGAAGACATTGTTGTTGGAAAGTTGGGAGAAGGGTATTTTACTGCCAGGCAGCTCGATTGTAGCTTCCGTTACAATGGAAATGCTATGGAAAACTGAGAACTCTCAAGGTTACTTTCAACATACATTCTTAAGATTTCATCTTTTATCAAAGTCCTTTGGATTATGCATATAATGTGCATATATAAAAATAGTACAATATATATACATTAAAAAGGTTTTATTCGGAATCTTAATTATATTGCTACCAACACAGAAGAGAAACACTTTTCTCAATACGATATTTACTTAAGCATTTTTATATTGATATATTTTGTTGATATCTAGTCCAATCCGGTATGGGAGGATTAGCCATAATAACGGTAAGCAAAATAATAAATAAATTCATTTTAACTGAACTCAAATACTTTAAGAACAAAATTGTGCTTAGGTTTTATATTGCTTCGGGGTTTGAGATTTCTCAAAAGCTAAAACTAATTCACTTTTCTATGCTAAATTGCAAAGGTCACGTATAGAAATTAGACACAATATACACTAGTACATATGTATTAGGATGACGAAAGCTCAAATGTGGAATAAGGCATAATCAAGGCTATGGAAAAGTAATTAAATAAAATGAAAGAACTTTTTTATAGTAAATGCGTTGCGTTTTTTAATTGCTATCTAAAAAATATACAAATATATATACACTTTTTTTTATTTTATCGCATTTTTTCTTAAAAATTCTTTAATTTTTTTGTAAGTGATCCAATTTAAGCTCTGTCCCATTGTGTATGATTATGGGCGATCCCAGAACAAAGATGGTACAATATAGTGCAAAGAGTAGCTTCATTTTTGACTAATAAAAAATAAAGTCCAATTTAAATCTTTGCTTTGCTTTTATATTTGTAAAAATCCGGAAATATTTACAGGTCGAAGATAATTAAATTGGTAACGCAGCTCAAGAATAGAAACTAATTTTTGGCATAACGAAGGTTGTAAAACAGTTCCTAAATAACTACAAAAGGGTCCACTTATATTGAATATCTTTAAACTAACCCATGAAAATTAGTAATTTTTTTTTTGGTTTTAGACCATAGATTTTTCAAAAATTCATGGTCTATTGGGCAGAAGGATGCATCTGCGCCCCATAAAGTATATATATTCTTGCTCAGGATCACTAGCTAAGTCGATTAAGCCATGTCTGTCTGTCCGTCTGTATGAACGCCTATATCTCAGAAACTAAAAAAGCTAGAGCCACCAAATTTGGTGACAACACTTATGTGAATCATACGCTGTAAAATTTTTAAAAAAATTTGGGTCACGCCTACTTCCGCCCCCGCAAATTGATAAACCGTATAGCAAGAGCCTATATCTCAGAAACTAAAAAGGCTAGAGTCACCAAATTTGGTGACAACACTTATGTGAATCAAACGCTGTAAAATGTTTATTAAAATTTGGGTCACGCCAACTTCCGCCCCCGCAAACCGATAAACCGTATAATAAGCGCAATAACAAAGCTATATAGTATTCAGTTTTGGTGTGTATGATAACTATCACCACCTAAACGATCGCTGAAAATTTGGTTCCGATCGGATAATGAACATAAAAGTTATTCAACGTTTCATATGGATTTGCACTGCGCCCACTGCATGCAAGCAAGCAGTGTTTTTTCCAACTGCTTGGACTGCTTGACGTCTAACTGAAAATAATATTATTTTTCTTTGAAAATCACGTTTACCAATAACAGTTTTCTCAATCTGATTTTTTTTATAATCTTAAAAAAATCCATGGTCATATACAGTCAACACTTGACTGTAGCCGTTCTTGCTTGTTTAATATTATTTTATTTATTGCATTTTTTATAGACCAAGAACCGTGTTATTATGCTTGAAAACAGAAACCTATGCAAATATTAAAAGGTAAAGAAAGAATAACATTACTTTTAACTGATATTATATATTATATATATTATTTTAATTATTAATGCAAAAGCTAGCAAAACTGAAAAGAATTGTATGTTTTAAAACAGTTTATAGCAAACATTCTCAACTGTGCTAATTTTATATAACAGATCGCTTTGAGAACAATAAGGCATCAAATATGTATAAAAAGACGCAATAGAAATTTAAACAAAGAAGTTAATAATTGTTTGCATTTATATTTTATTTCATCATTATACTTTATTATTTAGCTTTGTTATATTTGGAGACGTGCCCATAATGCAGATAGCATACACAATCCAAAGCAACTTCATTTCTAAAGAGTTAAAATTTTTTTTACTAATCTTTCACTTTTATACTCTTTCAGGTCTTAAGACAAAACTTTCTAAAATTTTTCCGCTTTAAATTATTTATACCAAATCGTCTATTATTAATGTCGTTACATTTGATAACATTTTTTAACCATCGTGAAGGTGACTTATGCAACTTGGCGTTACGAATTGGTCGATTAGTCTCATTTGTTTTAAAATTTCAAAGTCTTTCCATTCAGATTGATATATAAGCAGCACGAAATCTAAGCGTAGCATTTCAAAGTCAGTAAAAATGAAACTAATCCTAATTTGTTTGAGTATTTTATTAATAATACACAAACCAACTAATTTTCCGCACAAAGACTAATAAATTACACCATTAGCTCCAATGATTCCAAAAAAAATAAAAATTGACCAAGAGGCCATTACAAGTGAGAACTATCAACGTCAATCGGAAAGGGGATACAACTGCTCTACAGACTCGAATATCAAAGTTTTCATAAGTTATATGAAATTACCTTGAAAATGAATAAAATGTTATATCCAAAACTGTAAAATTTAAAATAAAAATTATTATCGATCAAGCAAGCCATTCTTAATACATTAAGGCGCATAGCATCTGGGAAAAAAGATTTTTTCATAACTACACCTTGAGCGAATTTAACTGAATTTTGTGCTTTAATCTTTGCTGGAAAATGTTTGAATTGAAATTGGATATGAATCCCGCTACGTTAAAGCAACAGCAACTGTGTGCCCTAGAGGTGCTCGGAGTCGGGCGCATGACTGGCAAGTATTGTTATCTGGTCCTTTTTGATGATCAAGAGAAAAGTCTATTAACCTCGGCAGAGGCACAGAATATTTGCACTCGTGAAATCATCGAGTTCTACACAAAGAAATGCTACTGGGAAGATGGTCGCATATTTGTGCCAAGCGAATATGTAATTGGTAAGTAAGGGGGAGGTTCCTCATGAAGAATACTGCATTTTATAAACTAAATTTAATTATTATACCCTACGACCATTGAAAACTTTGTGCAAATATTTGTAAGAGGCTTAGAAGGCGTGGCAGACCCCACAAAGTTTATACATTCTTGCACAAGATTCCAATGTCCATCTGTCCGTCTGTATGTATGAATGTCTGGATCTCAACTATTTGAAATTTCATAGAATGATGATTCCTGTGCACCATACGCAGCTCAAGTTGATTTCAAATTTGTGATGCCACGCCTACTGCCCACACAAATCGATAGTTTCCAAGCTTCAGGCCAATAATAACCAATAACCTTTAATTTCTTACATGCTTATAACAGTTTTTTGTATTCGGAAGAAGGGTATCTTAGTGTCCGAAGCGCTTCACTACTGCTTTCATTATTTGATTTTTTATATATTTTAATTTTACTCTTCACTTTATAGAAACGGAAACTGAAGTTAGCTAAGTGCAGAACGTAGATCTCTTAAAAAACTACCAATTTATTAACGAAGCTCCCAAAAAGGTCTCCAAGAAAACAAAATAAAAAAACCGTATAAAGATTTTAATGCACATTGCTCACTAAATAAACTTCCTATTATATTGAATTTTAAATACAGAACCCTTCAAGCCACCCGCCTGCATAAATAATTCTAAAATTTGTCAATTTAATTTTGGTGGAGGGATGCAAATCGTAAATCAACTCTGCAATTTAGCCCCCTGGGAACCGATGGTATATAAGATATTCATTTACTCACAGATTTTGTTGCGCCTGGCGGGCTCATTAGATAACGCGGCCCTGTCAGCTGCAGCTGCTGCCACTTGCCTTTGCCTACGTGCATCTTTAATCGTTGTCAAGTTTAAGTGATGCACGTCTGCCTCCTCCCGCTCCTCCTTCTCCACCTCCTCGTCTTCCCCCTCGGGTGCATTTAATTTACCCGAATCTTCTGGCAGGGCAAGTGCGGTGACAGCTGACGTTGCGCTCGGGTAAACTTTGTCGACAGCAAGCGACCTATCGACTTCATTTCGTGTGTCGACCTGCTGCAGCTCCTCCTGGTTGAGCTGCTCCTGCTCCAGCTCGTGCTCCTGCTGCTGTGTGTAGCCGGCAATGCGCTCAACGGAGCCCGCATACATCTCCATATCGGCAAAAAGTTTTACAACCCAATTAAGGTAAATCGGCACCAACAACGTGTAGTTTATGGCCAGACCCACCAGGGATGGTGTTGGCGTCAGCTCCTCGGCGTCGGCATCCTTATTGATGACATAAGTTCCGCCGGACTGCGTTGCCTTCTTTGTATACTGGCTGCAGCTGTAACTGGCCGTTGCGAGGGCCGTCACAATGGCTACAAAAACAATGCAGCCACCTAAGTAATCCTGCAATGGAAAGAGACAGAGAAAGAGAGAGAAAGCTCAGAGAGAGTGAGAGAAAGGTTGGAAAGAGGGGGACGGTCATGATGAGTGCTTGTTAGTGTCGGCATTTTGGTTAAGATTTTTATCACATGACTTTTTAATCAGCCCACGTGGGTGTGCGTGTGGGTGTGTGTGCGTGTGTGTGTGCGTGTGCGTGTGTGTGTGAGTGTCTCGGCTTCAATTTTTTTTTTGTTGCCTGCCTAAAAACTCGGCAAAACTTTCTACTCTCTTTCATCTTAATGAAAGTTTTGCCAAGATGGGGCACAGGGGAGGAGAGAGAAAGAGGAAGAGGAGGGAGAAAGGGGGAAGAGGGGGAGAGCAAACCACAATTGAAAAGTTTTGTTTGCCATTTTGAGGGCTGCGCTTCAGTTCGTTTTCTGGGCTCGTTTGCTTCTGTTTGGACATTGGGTTTGGGTCGAGGTTTGATTGCTACGTGCTGCTGCTACCCTCTCAAAACCGCAAAGCTGTTGCATTTGTTGCCTAACTAAGACCCTCCTTCCCTACCCCTCCCACCCCTTCCATCCTATATTGACTTATGTGTGCTCTAGTATCGAGTGCGTTGGCTTCGTAGTTAGCTCAATATGCGTTCGATTTGAACAGTCAATTTGCTCACTAATTACAAACTAATAGATCACACAGACAGACAAGCTCAGACATGTCTGCACAGATAGTGTTGTATGGTAGTTAGAGAGAAAAATACGCCCTTGGGCTTTGAGTATCGGGTCACACTGCTCAGTTTGGGCTATGGAAAGTTCTGGTTTAGATTTAGATTAGGAATTAAACAAATAATAAGGGCTACAGTAAAGTTTTGAACTATAAAATCAAGATATTTGCAACTTAGAATGTTTGGAAAGCATTTACCTAAATAACTTTCACTTTGCATTTATTGTGCGATCTTAACTAAATTTTCAGAGATCGTTTGCCTAGTATTATTTTTTATACACATCAAAGGTAAATGCTTTAGCTTAAGAATTGAGATGAGATCTAGTACTTATAGTCTCCGGGAATTAGATGTTCATACGGACAAATGGAAAGAAAGAATAACACACTTGGTTGTCAATGCTGAGTCAGAATATATATCGTACATTTTATAGGGCCACAAATGCTTTTAAAACTGAAAGCAAGAAAATTGAAAAAATATAGCCCCGTAAACACTAAGTTGTTTCCACATATCTAACAACTCCATCAATATGAATAACTCAATTTATATTTTAGCTGATCCAATTTATTTGAATAGCCAGATGGTTTCACTGTTGAGTAACTCCACCACATGTTGGCTTACCGAACTGTCAGTATAACCAATAAAGCAAAGGCTATGCCACGCCCTCACTTGCAGCTGCCAGAATCGCATACGTCAACACAATGTGCAGCAATTGGAGCACAATCAATGGACACTTAAACTCCGTAACAGACACTTGAACACTGTAAACTATACCCCGTAAATGGGAGTAGGGGGCAGGGAGAACATAAAGGAAGGAATGGGATAGTTGGGGTAGAGACAGTTGGACGAGTCAACTCGCTTGCCAACTGCTGTGTGTGTGTGTGGATGGTTAGGTCCCCTAAGGGTCAGTTAGCAGCACCTGCAGCAGCGTGTGGTGTTAGCATAATTGTTGAATGACCTTTAAATACCCTGTAGTACAAAAAATTACTTAACTAACTTAGGATTGTTTAACTTTTTTGGTAAAGGAAAAAAAAAGTAGTTCAGGTTGGCAGAAACACAGTTACAAATACCCTGTAAAATATGGTATCACCTCATAAAATGATTTTTAATGCAAAATTTATATGAATATACTCGTATATCGATGTAAGATAAAATAACTCTGTATTACATTTAACTCATTTTACTCTACTCTATATATTGTATTCATTGGGTTTTTAAACACCTAAAGCTTGCTAGTTATCCTAACACCACCCGCCACATAGTGCATATACGCTTTTCCAAAACACATTAACAGGGTATTTAGTGAAATTTACGTTCAGTCGCTGACGCGTCTGCGTCTAAGTGAGATGCCAATCGAGTTGAAATGTTCAAGTGCAGCGCACAAACAAAATAGACGTGTTTGCGCAAATCAAATGTGCATAGTTGGCATATTGACCGAAGGAGTCCACCACACACACACACACACAGAGAGAGAGAGAGAGAGAGAGAAAGAGAAAGACAGAGACAGACAGCGAGACAGACAGTGAGGCACCCTCAAAGGACTTACCAAAGATATGCCCAGCCAACGATTACTCGTATTCAATATGGTAAACGCAATCGTGTTCGCCTCGAGGCGCTTGAACAGAATCTCGGTGAAACGTGCCTGCTGATTGTATGCACGTATTGTGGTCACACCCTGTATTGTCTCAGACAAATGTGATATAACCGGCGAGTTGGTTATGTTCTCGATGCGTTGCAGTTCACTGGAATTTGAAATCGAAATGGGAAAATCAAATAAATGTCAATCACAACGAAACACGATAAACAAATAAATTGCAATGTTATGACTTTTATTTATATAATTATTTTATAACAAAATTCATAAAAAAAATGAGATTAGCAAGTTATAATATATATATAATATATATATATGATATAAGTACAAAAACTTTCATACCAAATTTGGTGTCTCTAGCTTTTATAATAGCTGATATCTGCGTGTTCACACAGACACACAAACCATTTTCAACAATCAGAGGGCATAACTAGGTAATTTCATAAATCTCTACGCTCAAATTGTACGCAACCAAAATAGGTACGGACCTATTTTTTTAATATTCCAATAAGAAACTTGCTAAAAACTTTTCCAAATATCCTTATTAAAATTTGAAGCTTATCCCTCAAGCAAACCCCATAACTAATGGACCACAATAATTGTCAACTTTGTTGTTGCTGTTGTTATTCCTGTACTTCTCTGCTCGGATAACAATTATAAACCACAAGCGCTGGCATTGAGAATCGGCTAATGTTGCGCCACTCGCACTATCTAAACAATAGCAGACTGACTGTGTAGCAAATCTTTTGTCGGACCAGTTGAAGCAACTTTAACTGCTTATGGCCAAAAACTTTAGGCCAACAAATGTTGACAGCCATCAAGATGCCCCGTCCCCTTTTTCCCCTCCTCTAACTATTTGATAAACTTTTCGCAAGAATTAAGCCAACCCCACACCCACAGATCCAAATAAGCAAAGTTGACTTTGTGGGCGTGGCAAGTGCATATACTGTATAAATATGTGAGTATTTGTTACACTTAAGTCGAGAGACGCAAGACGCTTTGTCAACATTAAAGGGGCTAATATGCATATAGAGGAAATATATATTACGTGCAAATGTTGTGCTTACCGCGCCGAACACCTGTAGAACTTCTGTATGGCATAGTAGGCACCGCAAATGGGCAGCGTGAGCAGCAGGAACCAGGGCGTAATGCTCACATTTATCAATATGGCCAGCAGGCAGAGCAGGCTGAACTGCAGCAGACGCTGGCTGGTTGCGGCGATTTTCTGTAAATGAAAATATATTTGTAGATATTTGTGTGTGTGTGTATGTGTGTGTGTATGTATGTTTTTACAATGCCAGCAAATATGACAGGCATGTAGATCAGGGGCGTGCAGGTAGTAGGGGGCGATAAAGAGAAATAACTAGAAAAGGGACAGGAAATTAGTTTTTTAGTTTTTTAAATATTTAAATTTTATTAAAGTAGAAAAATTAATATATTTAATTAATGTTCATTTATTAGTATTTTTTTATTTATTTGTTTTAGAAGGTAAAACAATACTAGGTTAGAACAATTATTATATTTAAGTTAGACTTTTTTATTATTATATTTATTAATTATTATTCAAATATACTTAATATTATAATAATACATAATTTTATAATATATTTAAAAAAAATTTTAAATGTAGCCTACATTAAACGGAAATCGACCTAAATAAAAATTTGTACAAAATCATTTCAGTTGGTTCTTTCTTTGCTGAAAAACGCGTTTACCAATAACAATTTTCTCAATCTGTATTTTTTCATGATCTTCAAAAATCCATGGCCTTACTAAGTCAACACTTGACTGTAGCCGTTCTTACTTATTTAAACTGCAACTCTCTCCAAATTTTACCCCTAGCTCCCCCTTTTGCCACGCCCCTGTCAATGCAGTCGTTCTATCTAGCATACAATTTCCAAGAGAGAAAGCGGGAACAGTTAGTGGAAGAGGAGGCAGGCCATCAGTTTGTGTGGCTTTTTGGTAGACATTTTTAAATGACTTTTGCTCGTTTGCGGTTGCAAATTGACAAATGACTAAATTTGTGTGTTTGCCCGTCTGCCTGCCAGCGTGCCAGCCCGATCGAAACGAACATGTAACCATATGTAGTACACATCTACAACATATACAGCACAATGAGAGAGCGGGTACCTACCTATTACGCCGAACTCACGTGTTTGACAAATGCGACGCACAAACGCTCAGCGAATGCGGCAATGTTTCATAATCAAATTTTCGGTTGCGACTCTGCCAAATGTTAGAGCGTTTCTCCAAAGTGCAAAATAATTGAAGATTTATTTGGCACACGCTTGGTTAAGTGGATGTGTGGGGTGAGGAGAGGGAAATTTTGTGGCTTACTGCACACATGTCGTATACGCAATATTTTAGCCACAATTTCAAATGGCAGCACATTAGCTGCTATGCAGCTGATTAAAACCCAAATTAAATCGGTTTTGCTTATACTTAAGTTGTGCCAATTTTAGTGCTTATACTACATAATATCAGGGTGTCTATAAAAGTATTTCAATTGTAAGAGAAAGTTATGGCTCGAAATTCGGTCAAATCTTCGCCTGTGCTATGATCTACATAAACAAGCGGAACTTTTCCTTATCAAAATGTCATTATATATTCAACATATTACAGATCAATCAAAATTGTCAGTTCAATCAACACACATTCACTCCCACACACACACACACACACACACGCACACACACACACACGCAGATATTTACTCCCTATCAAGCTAGTAAAATTTGTATGCTAAAAGGTCAAACAGAGTAAAAACTATAATGAAAGCAAGTCGAAAACCGGCGTCAACAAACTCATATATTACACACATACGCACACACACAGAGACAGGCTCAAACACACACAAACGCACTTGATACGTCAATGCATAATGCGTGCTTATCAGTGCAAAATCTAAAGCAGCACAACAACAACAAAAGAGAGAAGAAAGGAGAGAGAGGGGAAACGAGGAAAGATGCCGCTCGTATTTTATGCGGCTCAACACAAAAAGCTAACTGAAAATTTTTCAGACATATGTATGTGTGGCACAGTGTTAATAGTGTGTATATATATATATATTGTATATATATCACAACTAGAGATGAGCTGGATTTGATGTTGAGTTCTGTGCTCAGTGGAAAACCCTTAGATACCCTGCCATGCTTGCATAAATATGCATAAGTATATTCTCTCGATATATACAATTAAATAAATCGACTATATGACGATATAGACTAGACTATCTGCCAAATTTCATTGATCAAACTTGCATAACAACGAGTTACAAACTATACAAATATATTACTATCTTTATATCTTTCAAAGATTTTCGTAGTGCCTTGTTAAAAATATCTTATGTTAGCTAAGCACTTATGGGGTCCTACTACCAAATTTAAAAACTCTAGCGCTGCCCAACTCAGAGATCTCCCTACTTAAACTCTCAAATATGACTCTATCCTATCTGCAACACACAAACAATACTCACATATACACATTCTCATGTACCCTCTGACACCACTCTTCTTTTTTCTGCACCCCAGCCCATGTGTTGACATAACAAATCTTACCTTATCAATGATCGCCATATCGTTGCTGAAACAATTGACGATGCGTCCAAGCGGGGTCACTTGAAAAAAGTGCAGAGTTTTATGCAAAATCGTTTGCAAGAGTTTATCGTGCAAATTACGACAGGCACTACAGCCGGCCCATTGTCCGGCCGGTGTTGATATCATGGCCATTATAATGCAAACACACGAAATTGTTGCATACATGCGAAAATAGTACGTGACTTCGTCGCTGTCCGTGTCCGCATCTGCATCCGTATCCATATCCGCTCGCTCCCCCTCCCACATCGATTGCAGTTTCTGTTGCTGTCTCTGTTGCACATGGTCACTCCAGTGCTGCAGCCAAATGTCCGTGTAGACACGCAGAAATTGCCAAATTAGTGCGGTAATAAAAAACACAATGATTATGGGCAGACCGGAGGCGCGCATATATAGCAGATATATGTGATGCGATATTTGGCCATATTTGCGTTCGATGCCACCTGAACGTTTTTCCACTTTGCCTGCTACTTGGTTGCAAAGTGACGTCACGTCGGACACGTCATCCTCGTTGTCATCGTCATTGTTGTTGTTATTGTTGTTGTTGTTGTTATTGTTGTTGTTGCTGCGCACATTTGTTGGCAAAGCTTTATCGTCAATTTTAACATCTGCAAGCAAAACAAAGTGAGAGAAGGACAAAATAGATAAAAGAAAAAAATGTGTTGAAATTTTTTAAATAAAAAGTGGATAAAATAGAAAATAAATCGAATAGAATTTTTGGAAAGTAGAACAAGTATTAAAGAAATTTAAATAGCATATTAAAGTGTTTTATTCAGGAATGTAGTTGGATCTATTACGATATAAAAAATTATTTACTTAGAATCTTAAAGTTCATTTCGAACTGTATTATTTTGAATGATAAGGTTCAACTGTATTTAAATTTTTTAAAGTAATTTATTTAAAAAACAATAAAACTAAAATAAAATTGTTTTTATATATATTTAAATAATATCTAATACCAAATGAAAATTAATAAACGCTAAAAAAAATATATATTTAATTAATTATTATTTTTTGAATAAATTTTATGAATTAACTTTTCTGAATTTTCGGTTTTTTTTTTTAATTTAACAATAAATTTAAAGAACAAATTTTGAATCACCTAAACTTCATAGAGTGTCACTCATCTTTAAAAAATGCCTCGATCCATTTACATATTACCCTGCATAGTATGAGCTTCTGCTACCCTTACATAGCTCAACACGAAGACATCATACCCCTTTCGACCAAAAAGAACTATAACAACAATGCAAAGTGAGCGGTAAAATATTTGTGTTATTTTTGCATCGATTGCCAGGACAAAAGTCCTTGGCTACCGGTTACCGTGTGCTGCTGCAGCGTGCTGCACCTGTCTGGCTATCAATACGCTTCTTTGTCGATGTTTGTACCAATAAAAATTCAATTTTATATGCACCCACACACGCGCACAGGCGCACGCACACACGCACAGAGAGGAGAGCTGGAAAAAACATATATTTTTTCATTATGCAATCGCACTTTTCCCCCGCGTTTCCATTCGATTTTCCCTTTCCTCTCTCTCTCTCTCTCTCTCTTTCTCTGTCTCTTTCTCTATCTCTCTCTTTGTCTCTCTTTTATTTGTTCATTTTTTTACAATGTGCAACGTGTTCCAATCAAACATTCGTTTCGAATATCGAATATGTGACGCATGTTGCACAGTTGCAAGCAGGCTATGCGGAAGAATGACTGATTGATAGCTGCTTAGAAGGAGAGAAACTATTTTTTTAAGGCAATTTATTTTAGAAAAATCTTTAAAAAACTTAGATTTTTGCAATTTAAAAACTAAACAATAATTAAAACTTTAAACAAATATATTTAAGATAAATAAAAAAAAATATTTAAAAAAAAACATTAAAATAAATATTTAAAACTGTGCTTTTTGATATTTAAAGACTAAGAAATATTTAAAATATAATATTTAAAACTTTAAGTTTTAAAATTAAAAGAATTGAAAATACTTTAAACTTCAATCAAATATGTATATTAAAGATAAACAAAATAAAATATTTTCAAAATCTCAACAAGAGGGTGATTAAAAACTAAACAAAATATTATTTAAATAATTAAGAACATCTCAACAATTTTTATTTATTTTTAACAAATTTTTTAAAATACGTTTAGTTAAGTTTTAAATAATTCCCGAAGCCCCAGATACACAAAGTAAACTTACAAATTGTAGAAAAACTTTTATGGCTATACAAGTAACAAAGGCTACCTTCAGCACGCCCAAGGTTTTATACCCTTGCAATTCCTCCAAATATTAAATCGACCGATAGGTTTTATGGCAGCTTAACGATATAACTGTCAATAAAATTTACACAGCCTTTAAAGGACATACTTAGACATATATCGGGAAAATTTCATGGGGATATTTTGAAAAAGGACAGAAATCGACCGATAGGTTCTATGGCAGCTTTACAATATATCGAACAGACAGAAATGGCTAGCTCGACTCCCCTATTGATGCTAATTAAGAATATATGTATATACTGTATAGGGTCGGAAATGTCTTCTAAGCTGCGTTTTGTCCAAAATTAATATACCATCTGCAATGGTATAAAAATATTTAAAAAAAAAAATTATTCGCATTTCATTTTTGTTTTACTTTTTAATTAATTTTTTATGTTTAAATTTTTTATTGGTTATAATTTAAATTTTTAATAAATCTGAAATCCCCAAAGCTCTAATTCAATACAAGCGCGATACGAAAACTTGAGGCAAACTTAAGGCAAACATATATATAGACAATTCACACACTATATCACCGCATGCATAGAGAGCATCAATTCTCATTTCGCTGCTGATTGTCGAATCGAAATCAGATGCCCACAACTGACTTTGAAATCAGTTCGCTGCAATTTCGCGCAGTTCTGCGACATTTTCCCATCTGATTAAGATGAAAACTTTTGGCGTCACGCCCACCCCACGCAAACGACTCGCCAAGTTGTCAGACAAATATTGACAGCGCGCGGGTGGATAGATCAATGCATTAAGTTAGAGGCCAAAAAAGTTTTGCCTATCGCAACTAGCAAGTTTTCGGCGCGTTTGGGAAATTGAAAAGTTTGTGAATCCCCAAAAATTGATTTAAGTTTTGCTCAGGCACACCCCTTTTTTCGTCTGTATTGAATGCAGTTGAAGTTAAAGCCAAAATACTGATGGATATGCCAATATTTTGTTTTCAGCAGCTCTCTCTCACTTTGCATATTTATTTATGTAACGACAACTCTACCCACACCTCCTTGGCAACTCTGCTGCTCGAAATAAATTCCAAACTAATCAATATTCATTACAACGAAACTAAGCAGACTGCATCGAAATGTATTGCAAAATTCTACGAGAGATGGAAAATTTCTGCAGTCAGTTACTTTTTAATTAGATCGGTTGCAGGGGGCTGCAGATTGACTGTAAAGCCTCTAATTGAAGAGGACGAAAATAATACTTAAAGTGCATTGACTGGTTTGCAATCAAGTTTTGATACTATGTTGACTTATTCTTGCTTGAAAAATGAAATAAAGGGTATTTGTTAGTCGAGCACTTGCTTCTTTATTACTAGTCAATACCAATACAGCTGTTTTAATAGCTAACTGTCCATCAGCTACTTCATCTTGCGCAGCTGCAATTAATTGATACTTTTTTCTTAAAGAAAACAAACAAGTAAACTGAGCTACATTATGACCTTATAGACTACTTGGTACCCTGCACCAAATTTACACATATCTGAACTTAGCGAGTTCGCCAATAGATAAGAAGACCTTAAGAAGTAAGACATAGCCTTACATAAAAAAAGGAAAAACATTAATAGAATCAGCATAATATAATTGAACTAATTAATAACATTACAAATATTTTTTTTTAAGCTTATAATGCACCAGTGGACTGGACAAAATCGTTGTAATTATTGACGATAATCAAGAATAAATATACTTATATTAAATATTAAATATGCATTTGTTTTGAAGCACATTAAGAATGGGTGGATAAGATCAAATCGCTATTATTATTAACACTGATCAAGAATATATAGATCTATTTATTTATACTATATAAAAGCTAGGCGCCCTCCGCTTTGCTCCACGCCCTTCGCTTTTTTACTCTATTTGATTCTGATTCCGGAGCGGCCACACAAAACTATTTTATAGAGATGAAGAGATTTTTTCCATAATCTTCCTAAATGCTTTCATACTTTCGTAAAATATTTATATAATTTAATATACACCTTCCGCCCACTTCTTATACATTTAGGGTATCCAAATTAAAGCGACAGCCAAACGTTTTTCTACCCAAAATTTCCTGTAAGTCTCAAATAGTTAAAGCCCAAAAACCCAAACCAACTCAAGTCGCAGCTTCCAGAGAAGGTAAAACGAAATCCCAATGGAGTTTATAAAACAATAAACAGTTACCATAAAATGTTAACTTGTTTTGTGCTGGGCGAAAAGTGCTTAAAGCGGAAAATCACGTACATATGCACACTGTCTGCCAGCATCGATTAAATTGACCCATATTGCACCGCCAAGCAGCTCTCAATGCATACAAATGTCGCGACGGAAGGAACTCAGCACAAGCTTAGCGAAGACAAGAAAGTAAGAGAGGACCAACTTTGGCCGCCAGTTGGCAAAGTGGAGAAAGACAGTTGCAATATGCCAAGTGCATAACTTACGCTTCACAGGAGTAGCAGGAGCAACTGGAGCTGGGCTATCCGACGGGGCGTCAGTTGATTGCAAGTTTGCAGCTTCAATTTCTGTTTTGGCCTGCGGATTGGTGGACGTGTCAACGCCAGGCACACCCGGCGAGCCAGGAACCGCACTAAGTTCGACTGTGGGCAACAATTGGGTGGCGCTAGACTCCTCCGAAATGCTCCTGGGGGAAATGCAACAAAAGAGGGAGAGGGAGTGAGAATGATACCTAAATACTTGGCCAACCGCAGACAGTTTATTTAAACTGTTTGCCCACATTCAGCTCCTCCATCTTCTCTTCCTGCACTTACCGTATGGAATTGGTTGCACTCAATGGACGATGATGATGCTGCGGCTTGTTGGAACGTCGCATAGACATGCGTCGTAGAAACTGTTGAAAGCTGCCGCGCGTCTGTGCCGTGGGCTGTGCCGCTGCTGTCCCCACCCCCGCCTCCTGATCCTCGCCAGACGCCACCATTGCAGGCGGGGACGAAGCGTTACGTGTAACGGGCACATGTTGGTTTTGCTTCGGTGCCGGCTGCCAGGATTGAGCACGTGGGCTGAGTTCTGTGGCCAGTGGTGGCAGTGGCGGTGGTGTCACTGTGCCTCCAATGGAATCGGTGGCATCTCCAATGCTGCTCTCCGCATAGCTGCTGCAACTGGCGGTCAATACGCTGCGACGCAACAAGTCTCCGCTATTCGTGCTCGACGTGGAGGTGGCAGTGCTCAATCCACTTAGACGATGCCAGGAGTTCCTTGACCTGGCACTGCTGCCACGTCGCTGCAACGCGGGACGACGTCGTGGTCGCAAAATTACGTCATCTGTCTGACACTCGTCAATAGGCAGCGGCACGTCGTAGATCAGATGCCGCGAGCCGTAGACACTGGAACGTTTGCGGTTTAAATGGAAGCTGCCCGCCGATTGCAGGCCACAACTGCTGCCACTGGCTAGTGAAAGCGACTAGTTGGGGGGAAGAAAAGAAAAGGAAAGAAGATTAAGGAAAAGAATTAATGAAATATGTTGTAATGTTTCTATTCAAATTCGGAATTTTTTAATATATGCTTTATAAGCTTTCAAAGCACATAAAAGCTTAATAATAAATTAGGCTCAAATTAATACTTTTACGAAGCTTTTTAAAAAGCTTTACAAAATCTTTTGATATGCAAAATTAAACATTAATTACCTACGACTGCTGAAATTTTAAGAAACTCTGCCTTTATTAGATTGTTAAATTAAAGCTTGATGCTTTTAAAAATAGAAGAACTTTTAAACATAAAACTTATAGCTCCAGAGCCTTGTAAGCACCTAACAGCTCTGAGCCAAACTGACTAAACATTTAAATAAAGAATTAATTTAAGAAGAATTAAGCTTAAGCTACTATCTACCCTACAATATAAAGATTTAATATTCAGCAGCTTTAAGTCAATAGCCGTTAAAACAAGTTTAAAAAACACCTGACAGACGTGACAAAAGCTTTAGGCTCAGTGGAGATCTTACATTTAAAAGCTTAAGGCAATTAAACAAATTTTCGCACAAGCACCTTTCAAAGTTCCTTAAAGCTCAAGTAAATATTAAACAACATCTTAAACACCTTAAGCAAGTATATATAGTAGTTGATTTATCCAAAAGCTCAAATAACAATTAGCTCTCGCTTGCTGCAGAAGCATATCAAATGCCCCATTCCATAGTCAACTTACCGCTGGCAGATCGTCATCCTCGTCATCCTCCTGCACTGCATTGCTGAGCATGTTGTTGACCAACAACAAGCTATTGCCATCAGTGGCATCTAGGTCAGGAGTAGCTCCCGCTTCCGATGTTACCGAAATGGAACGTTGCAGTCCCAATTTGCTGACATTCTTGAAAAGTTTCCAACGTTCCCGTGCCGTACGCTCGGCAGAACTGGAAAGAAAGTGCGGAACAGAAAAGTGTAGCAAATTACAAACGAATAACTGGTCCAGTTTTCCCCTGCATATCTATGCTAATTGCTAATGCAGACAAAACTGTCACATTTTGCATGTTCCTCTTGAAATTTTCCCCATAAACAGCAGCCACATGCGTCACTCCTAAGTCTGCACATAACCTCAGCAAAGACAAAAGGGGAACGGACAAAGGCAAAGGCAAAGGCAAAGGCAACTCAGTGTGTCTCATTATCTTAACTTTGTTTTCCATTTGCTTGCGCTGCCGGCAAAAACTTTTGCACCAAGAATGCTTTGTCATAAATGGAAATAAAAATCAACTTTAATGGAAAATGCGAAAATCGAAGAGCGCACAAAAAGAGTGCAAGGCAGGGTTGCGTTACAGGAATTCTCCGACTACTTCTTCACTTTTTGCGCATAGAGAAAAGGATAAGCCGACGACAATGCACAACAAAGTCACACACACACACACACACTAATCTATGCCGCTGCCAAAGGAAAAACCAGAGTATTTTCTTTTACTTTCCCTTATCCTTTGCCTTTACCTTTGCCTCAACTATTCCTCTTTTACCTTATCACACTTGCCGTACTCACTTGGGTTGCTGCTGCAGGTCCTTCGCATTTGCGTTTGCTTTCGCAATTATCGAGTTCCATTTGGCGATTATTTGCGGCTGCTTCAGCTCAATGTCCTTATAACTGCCACAAGCTTGCAGACGACCATCTTTCATCACAATTAACTGAAGGAGCAAACGAACGAAGGCATGAAACGAAACGAAACGAGAGCAAAGGAAACCAAAATGAATTAAAGACAGCAGCCGAAAAAATGAAGGCGCAGTTAGTGGACACTGTAGGCGAGGCTAAAACAATACAATATAAATAAAAAAAAACAAACAAAAATAAAAGCATAACAAAAACATTTAAAAAAATACAAATACATATTTAATATTATATTGGAAAACAAATTTATATACTATATATTTTTTTAAATATTAATATCAATATAAATATAGAAATACTTTCTACATTTAAATTGATTCAAGAAAAATATAAATAAATTTTAAAAAATTGTAACTGATGCAGAAAAAAAAATATATATAATATATATTATATATTTTATCTATATATAATATTTCAAGAAGTTTAAATTAAATTTCTTCACTAAAAGAAAAAAAATTTATTATATTTGTTTTTAAATTATTATTTCTAAAATAAACCCTTCAACAAAAGAATTTAAATCAAATTTATTTACTAAAAAAAATTGTTTTTAAATTTAAGTTAGTCTTTAAAGTTAAACAATTAATATTTAAGTTTTGGAATATTCACCATATTTAAAGAAATATATAACAACTAAAAAAAATTATTTTTGACAAATTAATCTGACGATTGGTTTAAAATTATTTTAAGTAAAATAACCAAATCAAAGTTATAAAAAACTGCTCATATCGTATATTTATATATATAGGAATTCATAAGACTTTATTTTGGTGCATAACTCCCCTCCAAATCGTAATACCCTCTTCAAGAACTATATCAAAATACTCAAGACTTGGACATAGAAAAGCGGTGCAGCACAAAAGGCAATAAATTTAATTTCGAAATTTAAATTTGCAATTTCTTTTCGCACTGCAAATAATTGTTAAAAGTGCGAAAGAGCACGAAAGAGAGACACACAGTAGCGTGTAAAAGTGAGAGAGAGGGCAAAAGAAAGACTGAGAGTGGGAGTGGGAGTGAATGGTAGCCAGCAGACCGGCAAGAAATGGGTTTTCCAGGCAATTGCATTTATGGCCAAAAGGCGATAAATGGGGCTCGGCGCAGAGTAACAAACGGATGCCTGGCCAAAAAGCAGAAGTGCAAAGAAGCAAAGAAAGAAACAGACAAAGAAAGATAGATAGAGAAAGAAGAGCAACCGCAAATCAAGTCAACTAAACGTAACTTCACCAAAAAAAAAAAAAAAAAAAAAAAAAAACCGGACAGTTAGACGAGCAGAGCAAAAGGCAATGGAAAGCTGTGAAAATTTGAATATGAAATTCTGTCTGGCCCGAGGGCCACAGCTGGCACATCGATTGGCACATCCACGACATGCCCGGCACTTACATAATCCGCCTCCCTGATCAATTGTAATTGCTGCGTCACCAGGATGATGCTGCGGTTCGACTTGAGTAGCATCTGGCGTACACATTGCTCGAAAACGTGGTTGCCCACCTCATTGTCCAGCGATGACAGTGGATCGTCCTAGAAAAGAAAATTGCATTTCAATATGGTCAGCACTATGGACAGTGCTGGAGGGGGACGGAAAGTATGTCGTCGATTTGCTGCCAATTGACATAGATATGTATGTTACAGACAGTTCGATTGAAATTTTATTTCAATTTGATAAAGAGATAAATTTAGTTGAGCTCGGGAAAAAAAGATTATTGTAATAATTTGCCATAATAACAATGGATTTTTTTTAGGGAATTTCTACTGTGTCATATTTCATATATTTTTTATATTTTATATTCCAATTATAAATGTTGAACTATTGTTGATTGTATGAATGTTTATTTCATGTATCAATTGTTAACCTAAGGATTAAGTTTTTATACCCGTAATTCCATATTTTTTAGAGAGTAAAATAAACTAATTTTATTATTGCGAATCTGAACCTAATTCGTATGTATGTACGTTTATTTTGAGTATCAATTGTAAACTGTACGATTTAGTTTTTATGCCTTCAATACTTTATACATTAGAGTGTATTATAAACTAATTAAGGTATTGAACATCTAAATGTATCTACATAAAATGCTTTATTTAAAGAATTCCTAATAAATTTAAAATTTAAATATATATTTCAAGCTTCTTCTCTAGCCTTGCGCCACAATTAAAATTTCTGTTTATCTATGTTTATGCTATAAAAATTTCAAACAATGCACTTGGGGTTTAATTAACAACCTAATCACTTAGAAAATTCGAATTTAAAGCAACCATTTGAAAACTTTTCATATTCGCCTGCGAAAAACAAGTCGTTATTTTGACATGCCATAAAACTGCATCGTTCCACACACAATGTGTGTCTTGTCATATGCGTTTTTTATGGCAACTTTGAACTTTAAACGCGCCGAACCAGTTTTACGATATTCGCTCCGCCCACGCACGCACATAATGCAATCGCACATAAAGCTCAACGAGGCGTCCAATTGGCATGCAGTTAATCCGCAACAATCGAACTAAAATCTTAAACACTGTCCTTGGCCTTGGCCTTGGAAATAGTAGTACTTACCATAATGACCACATTGGCCGATGAATAAATTGCACGTGCTATCGCAATGCGTTGCCTTTGTCCGCCGGATAGATTGATGCCACGCTCGCCGATTATCGTAAAGTCGCCGCCGGGCATTAGTTCAATATCCGGTTTAAGTGCGCAGGCATTCAGCACAAAATCGTAACGCTTCGGACGAAATGATTCACCAAACAATATGTTCTCCCTGATGGTATCGTTCAGTAGCCACGGCGTCTGCGGCACATACGATATGGTGCAGTTTCTAGATGTGGGTGGAGAATATATATAAAAAGTACACAATGAATAGAATTGATTGAATTAATCGAAATTAAATTATTTAGGGTTATAGTGAGGGTCGTAAATGTTGGAATGAAATTGAAACCTATAGCTACATAGACAGTTGAGTTATCCACATTTATAGGTATACTAAAGATTTTCTCAATTCTTTATAAAAATAATATTGAAATTGATGGAAAAGTAACTCAAGTTAATAAAATGTTTTGAGATAATTAACTTTAAATAGAAACATATACCTTATTATGCAGAAAACAATAAAACCTAAGCCGATCTCAATGATTTAAAGATCTCTTAACTGGGCTTAGTTTCAAAGAAAATATAAAATAATTCAACATTGTTTAATTTCCCAAGAAAATGAAAGGAATATAAGTATGAACGCTTAGAACACAATAACGCCTAAGTCGACTTTTAATGATTTTAAGTTCTTTTAACTGGACGGGGTCTCACATGGAACAAAGGCTAAATAAATACCTTTAAATTTCATAAAAAAGAAAGAAATGTATGTAAGAACACTTTTAACACGACAACGCTTGAATCAATTTCAATGATTTTAAATTCTTTAAACTGATCTTGCACTACAAAATATCGTCAAGATGCCCAAATAAAACCGTATAAAAAATAAAAATTTATTATAGTAAGCCCTTTTAGGACAGTGTAATAACACATGCAACTTTCCTAGGCACGTAATTCTATCAGCTTTCAAATAAACTAAATATTTCCCCCAAAACAGCCATAAACCAAGCTTGAATTACAACGCTTCCCCAACTAAGCTTAGCACAACTGTAGTTTAGCCCAAATGTCCCTAAGCTATAAACTTTCACCGTTAATCAACACACACACACACATACACACACACACCCATATCCACACAGGAGGAGCTTTCGCTTTTACGTGACATCGCTAATTATCGCAAATGCGAATGACTTCAATTAATTAGCTGCAATTTGGTTAAGCGGCTTAAATGATAACTTTCGCTGCATAAACCGCAGACCAAGGCATGCACAAGCACATCCACACACACAAACACACACACACACATACACTGAGTATACTAAGCTACACAACACTACACACACTTGCGGCATAATTAAGTGACTCGCACGAGATGCAGATAAAGTGATTGGTTTTCTTGGCGACCGCAGAGCCACCGCTGCCGCTGCCGCAGACCACGGACTTGCGACCAGGCTCCACTGTAATCGCCTGTCAAATTATTTCAAATACAACAGACACACACATAGAGGCAGCTTTAACGGTATTCGGTAACTGTCATAATGATGGCTAATACAACTGCCACACTTGTGCGGTTTACGAGTTGCTTGAGTTAATTGAATTAACAATTATTGCTCGAGATGCGAACCGAGATTTGTTTGATTTGCTGTCACTCTTGAGTGAAAGAGAGAGCAGCGCATACATATGTGTACATCATGATTGCAATCGCTATAGGGATGATATTTTGTGAACTGTAAATAGAAATTACCAGTTGAGCTCTTAAACTTCGAACCTTAATGCAGGAATTTAAATCGTAAAGTCTGATATTCTACGTAGAATACATATAATTCCTTCAACTAGAAATTAACTACATTCGGGTATGCCTGACAGTCAAATACCCTACACACAAAATGCAAATACACAAATGTTTTGCGTCTATAGAAATGATCCCGCCGCATAATTTTCTATTATAAGCTAACTTTATGCCAAAGCAATGTGTTGCTTCTTAATACGACGCTAAAAATTCCAATTGTTAAATTTAATTATTAATTTTCTGTGACGGTGGGCTTAGCACACAATATTTGAAACATACTCTACCATTATATAATATACGCAAATTATCATGCCTAATTTGGTGCATCTAGCTTTTAGATGACCTAAGATCTCTGCGTTCGTACAGACAGACAGAACTAATCGATGCACAAAATGGACTTGCATTTAAATTTTAAACCAAAATGTGTATAAAAAAAATCTAGATAATTTTTGTGACTGATGCGTGGCAATCATGTCGAAGTGATAAAGCTGAACGTCAGGTAAACAGAAGTTTTCGCTGCACATAAGTCACATTGCGTATGCGCCCCGTTGACCCTTTTAAGTAAAGCGCAACGCAATTCACAGCAAGTTGCCACACCAAACACACACACACACACACACACCCCATTAAATCACACTTTGCACCTCATATCGAACAGAGCAGTGGACGCAGTGCGCTTAGAACACCCTCCCCTCCACCCCCTCTCCCTGCCTGGTATCGTTATATCGTCGTCTGGCAGCTGAAAATCACAAAAGCGCACACACTTAACAATCGTTAAGTTCACGTGGCTTCTGCAATCTATGCCAGAGTCCGTACGTCTGTGCCTGTGTGTGTGTGTGTGTGCAGCCCTACAATAAATTGCCAAGCCAAAAAAGAAAGAGACAGCGAGAGAAAGAGAGTGCGAGTGAGACAGCGCTCGAACAACACAGACATTTATTACAGTAATTGAAATTATTGCACATTTTGCGTTTGCCAAGGCGGAATGAAAAAGAGAAGTAGAGTGTGGGGATCGGCCGCGGGGAGGGGGGTGCGTTGGTAAAAATCAACAGGAGCAGCACAGGCGCATCCTGCTACGGATGCGGATGCGGATGCGGCACACTCGACTCTCCATGCGGCAGGCGGCTTCTGCTGCTGCTGCTGTGTGCGATTTTTGCTTGTTAAATGCATTTTTATATGGCAAGCCACGCCTTCGCTTTGCCCGGGCACTTTGTTACAGACGAAGTGTGTGCACTTTCGCCCCCCTCCTTTGCCCCCTTCTCTCTCCCTATAGTGCCCTGCCTTTCTGCCTTTCTCAGCTTTTATTTTATATGCAATAAAATTAACATATACAGACATTTTGTGATAAATTACCGCATCACGTGATGCGCCTGGAAACGACTGTAAAAATATGTTGAATGACTGCGGCGACGCTGACGCTGACGTTGACGTCGACGCTGACGCTGACGCTGACTGCACCATCGACTTCGACGACTTTAGCGATTGCAACTGCAATCCGCATTTAATTTGTGCATTGCCGGATTGAACTTAAAAAGTTGCTCAGCTTTTTAAGTGAATTTAAAATTTAAAATTTAAATTGAACACATTTTAAAGTTTTGTTTTAAAAACTTTTTCAAATTTCTTGTTTTTAAAATTTGATTCAATTTCAAATTTATATTTCATGGTTATCATATATCTTCCTGCCCGCTTACAGCATATCTGGCCGTCGCACCCAGTCACCTGACAGAATGTTGCACGCTTGCCGGGTTGCTGGCATTAAGTGCCACAAGACGCATGCGGCATGCGGCATGCGGCATGCCACCGCTGACGACTGATGCCCAGAGTTGTTCCAGTTTTGTACTACAGCCTTCGCCCTGGCGCATTAACTTTCGTCGACATTTGCGACAAACGCGCGTTCGTTCATTCATTTAAATTTGCACCACGCTGAAACGGTGCAACGGTGCGTATGCGTGTTGCGTTTTAATGGCTTAAAAGCCGGTGTGCGGCTGCCGCGCACCTTACACAATGTTTTGTGTGGCAATGTGTGTGTGTGTGTGTGTATGTTTGTGTGTTGGTGCCATTGTGTATGCACTCTTCCGGCAAGAAAAATGCAAATTAACTAAGCTAATTGATTAGCAATAAATTAAAGCAGGACAGGTAAACGGAGGGAAAGTTGGAGTTGAGTTTAATTGGAGAATTTATATTAATACCTCTGCTTAAGATGTTATTTAAATATAATTATTAATTTAAACAATAAAAACCTATAATAAATGATTTTGATTATGGTTAAGAAAAATAAAATCATTTGTAAATTTACCAGAGAATAAATAGCATATAAAATAAATAAACAATACTAGAAAAATATGTATAAATAATAATAAAAATAATAATTATAATTAATAATAATAAAATACATAAATATTACATTAAATTATTAATTGAAAAAAAAAAAATTTAGAGAAACATAGAAAATATTAAATAATTATATAACAAAATTAGGACCATTTGTGAATAGTTTAATGCAATTAAAATATTTTTAAAAAAATAAAATAAATAATAATAAATAAAAAATAATAAATAAAAATAAAGCAACTTCTAAAGAAACATAAAAATACATATATGATAAATCTAAAACGAACTTAAAAAGGTTTGTAAATTTTTTACAGTAATTAAAAATATTTATAAAATACAATACTGTGAATTGTAAAGAAATATAGAAAATATTAGACTTATATTTAACAAACTTCAATTTTTTTTGCACATAGTAAACGGCGCTTTTAAAATATTAATGAAATACAAGTAGTAATTGTAACATAGGATAGCGTAAAAGTAAAATTTAATTTACTTTTAAATCATAAAAGCTCAAGTTTTAATAACAATAAATTAACAAATAAAATATAGTCATTTTTTTAGGCACATTTAAATTATTATAGAAAACAAAAACATTTAAAAAGCTTAATATTTTGTAAATAATAAATATATAAAAAACATTTGCCTCTACAATTTTAAAATTATATATTTCCCGCAGTTTTCCTATTCTATCCAACTATTTTCTCGCGCCTAAGGTTCGACTTGCTTTAAAACTTGTTGTTTCTTTACTTCTGACCTTGTTGTTGCTGTTGTTGTGCTGTATGTTTTCTCCTCATTTGACATTTTGCGCTGGCTTAGATTACGCACGTTTTGCACGTTGTGTCAAGAGGGTGGCCGGGGCAGGGGGTGGGGGCAACCAACTACCGCTATGCTGACACGCCCCCAAGTAAATATTTGAATTATTTATGTACCATTTTCCGTTGTGTCAACAACAGCCTTGACTCCAGCCGCTGCCGCTGCCGCTGCTGCAAGGCCCTAAAAGTGGCGTGGGTGGGCTTTAGGCAGTAGCTGGGCGGGTAGGGGGCAGGACATGACCTGCCCCTAGTTTGTTTGCTCATTTAACAGCATTTAATTGCATAATTTTTGCTGTACACTCGAATTAATTAGCTTACCTGCCTAGTCCTGCACTATTCACAATCCCTCTCCCCATTTCTTAAACTAGGTTTTGGCAGAAGCGATTCAAGGTTAGAGAACTTTAATTGAAGTCGACATTTGTTTTAGCCACTCATGCTCTCAAGCACTTTGAATCAACAAAAGGGGGCACTCAAAACGCACGTGCAGCCATCACACAGTCTGTTTTCACACTCGGCTACGTTTAATTAAAGTTTTCCAATTGTTCGTTAGCTGCGCCCGTTTCCCTTTTTCGGGGGCTTTTGCATGCTGCCTGGCAATTTGGTAAAGCATACAAAGCAAGCTGCTTGCTAGTTCTTCTACTCCTCTCCCGCCCCCCCACTCTTCCCCCTCCATTACTAGTTGAGTTCTCAGGGTTTTCTTGGCCTTTAAGCGGGCCATAAATAAAATGCAATAAGCTTTTCCGAACGCATCTCCTGCAGTTCCAATTTCAGCCACGCCCACATTTTCCGCCTCCGACGCCTTTCACAAGCGTTTTCAATAAATTTACTTACACTTACACACGCACACATGCACACATACACTTACATACATACATACACGTGTATTTGTGTAACATTTTGCATTGCGATTTCGTTTTCATTTTTGTTGCCTACTTTTAGGGATGCCATTGAAATGCATTGGCATAATATGCGTTCTATATGCAGGCCCCCACCCCGAACATGCCTATAGATGTAGCTCACTCTGGCATGCACATTAAGTGTTCAAAATTTATTGGCTGCCTGACGTGTTAGGCAGCATCTTCAGCCCAAAACGCAGCATTGGGGCAATTCGAGTGTTCCCGCTGTTTTCCCATTTATTTTCACATTTATTTATTGTACTACTCCGAATTCAAGTGGAATTGAACTGCACTTGGCATACCTGGTATACTTTTGGAAATGTAGGAAATCCTAAAGACTACAATTGTGGAGGGAATTGATTGAGCAGAAAGGTTTATGAAAGAACTCGATAGCATATTTAAAAGTTAAGGTTCAAGCTGATTTTCATGGCAAAGTTAAGAGTCTCGATAGGATTCTTTACATAAAAACAATTTCAAAATTATCAAATTATTTAGAAGGTCTATGTGAAAGGTAGTATAAGCTATCTGTAAAGAGCAGAGAGTGAAATTTTAAATACATTGCATACGAGGCGAATTTTGGAATTAATTCTTCATTTTTGAAGGCGGTGGGGTGCCACACCTATGATTTAAAATAAACTCTAGCTGCGTATAACAGTAAGCTTTATGCACAATTTGATATATTTAGCTTTTAAAATAGCTGAGATCTGTGTGTTCATACAGACTGACATATCTAAATTAACTCCGCTAGTGATCTGGGGGAAAAAGGCAGTATAAGTCGTAACAGTTAAGAAATATATTATAAATGTATGCCATAGCTAGATATATTAGAGCAGTATAAAGAGTAAGGCCAGGAAAATGCCAAGTAACGAAAAAAGGCTGAGAAAAGCTAACAGCTTAATTAAAAAATAGCCGCCAGGTGCATCTTTATGCCGAAAGCAGCAAAAACAAGTAAGAAAGCTACAGTCGAGTGTGCTCGACTGTAATATACCCGCTACCCAGCTGCTCGTACATCATTTATTTGCGGCAGCGCTGCTTACAGCTATAGAAAACGTAAAGCTGCATAACTTCTGTGTTTATTATCCGATTGTTACCAAATTTTCAGAGATCATCTGGCTAGCTATAGTTATCATGTAAATGTATATGAACAATATGGCATCAAAATTGCGCTTATAATCAATTTTTTTCGATTTACAGGAGCGGAAGGGGGCGTGGCCAAAATCCAAAATAAACTTGATCAGCGTGCAATAATAACACATTTTGTCACCAAATTTGGTAGTCCTAGCTCTTTTAATAGCTGAGATCTAGAGGTTCAGAGGCAATCATTTTTTTCGATTTACGGGGGCGGAAGGGGGCGTGGCCAAATTCCAAAATTAACTTGATCAGCGTGCAACAATAACACATTTTGTCACCAAATTTGGTAGTCCTAGCTCTTATAATAGCTGAGATCTAGAGGTTCACACGGACAGACAGACGGACAGATAGACAGACGGAGAGACGGACATGGCTATATCGACTCGGCTGTTGATCCTGAGCCAGAATATATATACTTTATGGGGTCGGAGGTGTCTCCTTCTGCCTGTTACATACATTTTCGGTTTGAACAAAGTTATAATACCCTTCTACTCTTTGAGTAGCGGGTATAAAAAACAAGGTAAAAGGCTTGTACTCACTTATGCCAGAACATATTCCCTGCCAACAGCGGCATTTCCATGAGCAACGCCGAAAGTAGCGACGTCTTCCCACTACCGTTCTTGCCCACAATGATGGTCAGTCTGCCCTTGGGAATGGCCATTTCGTGGACACGGAGCTGCACTTGGGCCACACTGCGTTGCGTCTGCCATGAGAAGAGACCATCGTTGATCGAGACCGCGATGTCGTCGGGCATCTTCAGCAGCAACGAATCACGCCGCCAGCTATCCGAGTTACGTGCACGCAGCACGGAGAACTCCAGAGGCTTCTCAGCGGTGCCCCCAAAGAGTTTGGGCGGTCGTATGGCCACGTAGGGCGTATTGCGTAGCAACTCACGACGCTGCTGCACCACCTGGTGGTGTCCCACCACGGGGTCAGCATGCGTCAGCGCTGGCGGCTGCGGCTGCTGCTGCTGTGGGGGCGCAGGCGGCGTCGACGTCGGTGCTGCATCCTCTGCCATCGGCTCTCCGTTGCTCTGCAGCAGCGGCGTTATGGGCTCCGATTGGGCCAGAGGCGCCGGCGAGGCAGGCTCCTGCGGTATACAGATACGCAACGCCTGACGCTGCTCGTTGCGTCGATTCTCTGCCTGCGCCGTGCGCAACGTCATGTTCGACTTCTCCTGTGTCTCGTACATGTCCAGCGAGGCGTCACTCTTGCTGAGAATCCTTGCCATGTTGCGGATGCCCTCGAATTGCTTTTGTATTTCGGGTGCGTGTAGAAAGCGTTCCAGACGACGAGTAGATACACGCGCTGCTATAATGATGGGCACCGTGATGGGAAAGATCAGCAGTGGCACCGTCAGTTGCTGAAACAGCGCCAGGGCGGAGAATAGGTGACTTGCACTAAAATCCAGACGTGCATCCTGCGGCATGCACACATAGACCACGAGGGTCACAAAGGTCACCAGCACCGTGGAAATGTGAGTCAAAATATCTGCAAAGGGAAAGAAATATTCAAAAATATTTTTAAAAATGTAAAAATACATATATTTAAAATATTTAAAAAAAATATATACAAAGAAATATATAAAAAAAAAAAATAAAAAAAATATATAAAATATATAAAAAAACCCCTATATATATATATATATATATATATATATAAAATCTATACATCAAAAATATATACAAAATATATTATAAAATATTTTGAAAAATATATAATGAAATACTTTTAATATATCTAATAAAGACTGATATATTTTAAAGTTCAAATGAGGAGCCAAAATGAATTATAATAAATATAATATTATATACATTAATAATAAGAAATCTGATAAATAAAAACCATAACAATAAAAAAAAATTTGAAAAATTTAGCTAAACAAAATAATGAAATATAGAACTAATTTCAAAATTATAATACTTCAATTCTTGGTAACTTAAGAAAATTTTTTTAAGCCTCTTTTTTAACATTGTCTTTTACATTATCGTAAACTTACTCATTAGGGTCCAGTAGAAGGCATCCTTATAAAGATACTTCAATTCTTTTTTGCGTGCCGCTTGTATCTTTTTCAGAAACACATCATCCCAGGCATTTAGCTTTATGATCTTAATCCCTATCAACGTATCGTGTATTTTCTTTAAACGTTCATCTGTGTATTTCTGCGGAGTGGAAAGAAATTAATTGATAAAAATTAAATAAAATTGATAACTAAATGTAGAAAAGTGCAAAATAATTGGAACTATCTACCTAATAAAACAATCTAAAATTTGTTAAAAAAAAATACGTTTCTTATAAATAAATTACAATTGTTTAACAGCTTAACTTACTACATCCCATCAATCTATTTCCCTCCTTATCCTGCAAAAACTTCATCATAATCAAAATACGCTTTTATCCACTTGTGCTTATTCCAACCTAATAAAACGTACACACAAATAAAACTGACATTGGTCTTAAGTAACTGGCCGAGAGACCCGAGAGGCACACAGGCCCGAAACCTAATAACAGTTGGCCCAAACCAGAAACCAAAATTCAATTAACTGAAGTTGACCAGCCTGGCAATAACTTTAAATTGACCACAAATCTGTTAACAGGAAACTTTTAATGAGTCGACAGCAGCAACAACAGCTCAGCCAAAGTTCCACAGTCAGAACAGAGAAGAAGGAGAGCGACTGTGAGCGAGAGAGAGAGAGAAAGAGAGAGAAAGAGAGAGAGAGAGAGAGAGAGAGAGAGAGGGAAGAGAGTAAACGAGAGCTCTGTAAATCCCACAAACAAATTCACAACTCGAGGCGAAATGGCAAACAAAACTGACCATCACAATGCAAAAATCAAATGGCCTCTCTCTCTGTCTCACTCTGCCAAACAAACTCTCTCACTCTTCCTAAAAACCTCTCTCTCTCTCTCTCTCTCTCTCTCTCAGTGCGTACCATTTTGTGCACGCCAAATTTGTAGAATATGAAATGAATTTCGATGCTATTGTTGTGGGTCTTAATTAAATTCAATTTGTTATTGGATTAAGTGCGACACACAGACAGGGAAGATTACACCCCTACCCTCCCCTCGAGGGGTCTCGATACCATCGTACTTACCGCTATCAAGTGACCATTGTTAGACATTGCCTTCCCGATGAGAAACTGCAGCGGCGTCATTATGAGAATGCACACAATGGCCCCAATCACAGCGCTTATGCCTAGCTTCAGATACAGCAGATAGATGACAATGGCAATCTGCAAATGTAAATGTAAATGCAAATGCAAGTGTAAATGCACACATATATAAATATATATAGCATATATCTCATATTATATATGCTTTTTGGTAGCATGTCTGGCATTCAATTGATTTGTTTATGCAAATTATGCAGACACTGCAAGCCGTACAGATAATTAAGTTGTAAGTAAATTATTTGGTTATTTAACATAGTGCTAGCAGTTCACTCTCTCTTTCTCTTTCTCTATCAGTCCTTCTCTTTCAAATAGCTACTTCCAGTCACATTTAAAGCCGCATTTGACCCCGAAACACAATCCCTGACAAAGAGCAGGACGCCAGTTTCTGTAATAATTTTCAAGGGTACAATTTGTCTAGTATTTTGTATTGGGTGCTCTAGGATGGAACTATGAAAATTTAAAGACAAGGCTTCAAACAGTACAGGCTATAATTATTAAACTTTAATGAATTTATTCACGAAAACCTACAATAACATCTCTCTATGCCATCAGATCTGAAAATTTGGCAAAGATCAGATAATAAACACAGATTTTATTCAACTCAACGTTTTCCATAGCTGTAAAAGCTCTGCCGACAGCGCTGCCAGCAGCAAAAGGCCGAATTGTTATACTTGTTATAAGTAAAATAAACCCGCTAAAAATTAATTTATGTAATTCAAATTATTGTAAATCAATTACTATATAAAAATCAACCCATTACTTTTATTTATGATTTTTTCAAAAAAATCATTTTATTATTTTCAAATCACAAAGAAATGTTATGGATTATTTTCTTTATAAGAATTTATATTAAGTATTTACATGTAATTTTGTTATTCAAATAATTTTTAAAAATGTATTTATTTTTTTAATTAATTCAAAATTTTAATTTCGTAATACAATCCCTGCTTAAAGTCTATAAGCAATATATTTAAACCAATAATCATATTAAATATACTCAAACTAAATCAAGTTTTTGTTTTAAATATATTTTTTTTAAAAAAATGCACTGAAAAGATTGATATAAAATTAAATCAAATTACTACTTCACAGTCTGAGTCTAGAATAA
Source organism: Zaprionus ghesquierei (assembly GCA_018904095.1). NCBI lineage: Eukaryota > Metazoa > Arthropoda > Insecta > Diptera > Drosophilidae > Zaprionus > Zaprionus ghesquierei. The sequence continues at coordinate 155,898 of JAEIGP010000806.1, read as the reverse complement.
ATACATGTATAAATATTTATCAATACTAATCAAAAATCTCTTACATAAACAACTTCATTCTGACATTCCACATTCGCATGCTTATTAGCCACAATCGTATCGCATAATCCCTTGGACAATTCAGTCGAAATTCCTGCATATAAGATGTCGATGCAACTTAAATGTTAATTAAATTTTTACACAATAATTCCGAAACACAAATGCCCAGTCCACTTGGACTCGCTGTGCATCTGACTCTGTTTACTGTTCTCTAGTAAATCCGATTCGAATCGAGCTGCATACAAACGAGTAAATTATAATGCAGCTGTTGCCAACGGACACAGGTTCATAGTTCCACTGGACAAGCCGATCCCGCTACAAATCCTAAGCCCCTTTCTAGAGCAAGAGCAACGCAAGCAGCCACAGCAGGTGAAGCAGCAGCAGCAAACTGTTGCCCAAAACATTTACAAATCAATTCATTTCGAGACACGGTCCGAGTGGGCCCAAAGTAAATACAACCTCATGGCTAATTATGCCAAAACGTACACACATACACGCAGACTCGAGCCACACACTGGGGCTCATAAGTATGCGCACACCTACAATTAATGAGAATTAATTATGCGTTTGTCTGGCCGTTGTATCTGTGTTTTGAAGCTAGGTATTAGGGCTGCAAATACCCTGTAAAGCTTACAAATTAAGAATTAATTATGAATAAATATTTTCAAAATATGTAATATAATTTAAAATAGATTTTCTTAAATATTATAAAAAAAAGAAATTTTTGTCAAAATATGGAAAGCATAAAACGCATATTTGTTTATTTTTATAATTTTACCGCAAATTTTTTCACGATATGATCGGTTTGCACTTTGGAATATACACGTAGGTGTCTATAGTATCTATGCGTAAGTCGAAGCAGAAAGTCGAAACTTTAATACTTTCGTTACAAATCGAATTTTAAAATGAACACATAGGCTTACGAAGGCAGTGAGCCTGGCACATAAAATTTTAAATAAACTTGTGAAGCAAAGGAGCTATGGAAATCTTCATGCCATATTTGGTGTCTCTATCTTTCATAAAAGCTGAGATCTGTGTGTTCATACAAACAGACAGCCGGACGGACAAACCGATAGCCGCACGGACAGACGAACGGATATGGCTCAATCGACTCGCTAGAGTTCCTGTGAAAGAAAATATATACATTTTAGGGCATGCCACGCCATTTTATGCCTGTTACCTACATTTACACAAAGTTAGTATACCCATTTTTAAGCATTCTCAATAGTCGAAGCGTATAAAAACTAATTCGATTAGGCAATTTTTTTTACTTTTTTCATTCACTCTTACACAGTAACTCTTAAACAAGGTTTAGTAAAATATTGATTGAAAAACATGCTTATGCAATTACATGAAAACACCAACCTATACATTTACATATATACATCGCACACATATGCACGCCAAAAGTCCTTTTCAAAATATTTACACAACGCTTTAGCAATGTTATTTGGCTGCAAAGTGCAAATAAAATTGCAAATCGGTTTTGTAGATTTGTTTGCAATTTATAAGAAATTGCGCAAATATAAAATACAAATCAAATGCTCTTGGAAATTTATAGACGACCAATTACGCCATGAGATAATAAATCTGCAGTCTACACTCTGATTAAAGCAACAGCAGCAGTTGCAATGACAACAACAACAAGAAAGTATCGTAAATAAATAAATAAGCTTTGAGTGAAAATTCTGCCAGCGAAAATGGCACACAAGATGCTCGTAAATAACTTTTAATTTTTGTTTTAAGCTCCCCCATTCTCCCTGCCCCAAAACGAACCTTAAACGGAATGGCCCAGGCGTAGTGCGAGATCCAGAAGAATTGCATTATGTTGAGCGTGTCCTCAGTCATGTGGTTCGTGATGGCGCCGATGTCGCAAAGACCTTGAAGAAGACAGGAAAAGTAAAGTCAGTCAACTTACAATTACCTGGTATAATATATATTTATTAAACAAATTGAAAACAATTTATATTTTATGTATATATATTGTTTTCCTTTATTTCTACAGACTGTGTATTTTATACCCTTGCAGAGGGTATAATAATTTTGGCCAGAAGTTTGCAACTCAAAAGGGAACTACCCATTTCCGTCTGTCCGTTCTTCCGTCCGTCTGTTGAAACGCAAATTAGTCTCTCAGTTTAAGAGCTTCGATGAAACTTGGTAAACATGCTTTTAAATGCTGCACGCTGTAAATAGGTCGGAAAGAGCTGGATAGGCCAAATATATCATATAGCTGCCAAAGAACCTATTGGCCGACTTTCATCATTTTTCAAAATATACCCATGAAATTTTCCCGATATATGTATGTCTAAGTATGTCCATTAAATGATTTGCAAATTTTATTAAAATCGGGCAGGTATACTGTTAAGCTGCCATAGAATCTATCGGCCGATTTAATATTTGGTGTAATTGCAAGGGTGTCCCGAAGGTTGTCTTACTTTATACAACCATTATATTGTATCAATGTACAGACCAAAGCAAAATTCGGTATTTTAACACTTACTTTACTTAATATTCGTTAAGCATAAAATATTTTCATATATATATCATATATCTTTCAATATATATGATATTATTTACCTCCACTTTTTGAAACTCAAATGCGCCTAATCGCAATACTCTAACAAAAGTAGTTAACCTGTCTAGTCTCTTTTTAGACGAGCAAATTAAATAAGCGCCGAGTGCAATGGCAACTTTTACGGAAAACTGATTGAAATGAAGCCAATCTGCTATGAGAGCTAACAAATAATTCGATCATAAAAGCCGTGTGGCGGCACTAAAACCGAGGGGGTGGAAGCAGGGGGAAGACCAAGAGGAGATGTTTTTGGGGTAAACTGGCTAAGCTGATCGAAAAGCAATTTGTCTTTACGGCAGACGAAAAATGGTCTAATCGTATCTAAAAACAAAAAGCTACATGTAGCTGCAACCAAAACGAGGGGGTGCGGGGCGCAGCCACGCCCATTTAAGCCAATTACACGTGGACACTTGGTGTGTGTGCCAGGTATGCTGGTCAAGCAAACACAACGTACGTAAAACTTTCAATTAACACCAAACGCACATTTGCCTCTGTTAAGCAGGCAAGAGAAAAGGCGATTAGTTTGTAGAGCGAGAGAGAGGGAGAGTGGAGTGAGAGAGACAGCAACAAGAACGGGTGTTATATAGAAAGCCAAAACACTCACCGCCTGAACGATTCGTTCGTTGTTGTTGTTGTTGTTGTTGTTGTTGCTCTGCAGCATTGGGAGTCAACTTAATGTCGCTATTCTGTTGCATAACCCTGGCCGTAGGGCAGCCACCATCACCATCACCATCACCATCACCATCACCATCACCATCAGCATCACCACAATCCGTACTGCCGGCATTTAGCAGCAAACTTTTGCGATAAATTAGACCCTGTAGCGATGTTTTAATCCTGATGCCCGTCATATTGAGCACATGCGTCGATGCCTGCGACAATGCGGCCTGCGCCAGTGCGGCCAATAGCACCAGCCAAGCAATGCTCCAGCCATTTGTTAGCAAATCCGACCAGCTGGCATAGTAAATTCTCACGCTATGCTGCCCGATGCCAATGGCCAGACCAAAGGGTCCACCTCCGTTGTCAACATCAACATCATCATTATCATAGTAAACAGGGTTATCGGCATCGGCATCGACATAGGCAGCAGCATCTGTGGCTGCCGCATTTAGGTTAGAGCCCAATCCTCCTCCTGCTGTCTGTGCTGCCTGCTCAACCTGTGACCGCGCCACGGCATAGAGTCCTTCAATATATTGCACTATTTGCTGTATGGCAAGTGGACCAATCAATGCAAATAAATCACCGGACAACTTTAGAATGCCGCCCAGTGCAAACATGCGCCAACTGTTCTTTATATAACAGTACCACAGCGACGGCGGCGAACTGCACTTTTTCTGCAATCAAAGAGGGGAAAACGATGATGACAATAAAGCGAGTGTGCAATAGTTTATACACCAAATGAGGGGAATATATATATGGAAAATAAAGAAGCAAAAAACATATTTAAAACTAGGATGACGTAGAAAATAAGATAAAATATTTTAATACAATATAAATTTTACATAAAAATATAGTTTTGAAAAAAAAAAAAAAAATTAAGCGATGATGTAAAAGATAAGAAATTTTAAAAGCCAAACAATAAAACAAAAAGAAAAATATTATAAAAAAATTTGACAGTAATAAAAAAAATATAACAGAATAATTTTAATACTAATAACATAACTTACAGCTATAAATAATGATATAATAGTACAATAAATATAATAGCAAATATTTGTAAATTCAAAAAAATTATAAATCTCGTAATATCACAGCGTTAACTGATTTTATTTTTTTAACATCAACTTATGGCAGTCCACACAAAAAAAAATATATATTTATTTATGTTTAATTAATGCAAACAACATTTAATAGCACTTGAAGTAAAATTTAAAATTTGTAAAGTTATATTAAAAGTTTTATAGTAAATAAAAATAACACTTGAACATTTACTACTAGTACTGAACAACACTTGTTTAACAATTTTGAATGCAAGAAAATAAATTTGTACTAATAAATTTCTAAATCAATTAAAAGTATATATATTTTATAATTTATAACACTAAATTCTACATATCACTTTTAAATCAGTATGCTGCATTTTAATAAACACTATTCACTTGCTTTAAACTGTTAATAACCTTATCCTCCCTATGCCGGATGCATTTCAGAGTATACGTTACGTATACGCCCTGCAGTTCGTATTAACTGTAATTAATAAGCACATTAATGCCAGACGCTTAATACGTTATTTTGTCATAAAAATAACACAATATTTCACATATAACCATTAAAAAAAGACTGGCTTCAGTATGCAGTGCAACAACTGGTTGATACCCTGTAAACTTAACTTAAAAATAATTTATTTTAGTGTACAAATAGTCTTTCATTTATTTTATTAAGTCTTATAAAATTTATAGTACGTTTCTATGTGTTAGCACACTTTTGGAAATTTACTTACAAATTTACTGAAAACATTTTAAAATAAAAACGGTGCATAACGCACTTAGACTGCCTTGTTTGGATCAATTAAGCAGTGTTTTTTTTTTACCAACTCTGCAAACACCCCTTTAATGCCCTACACTTATGGCTCTTCTTTATGACACTCTCTTTTTCTGTCTCTTTCTGGCACTGATAAGTGCAGAGCATCCATAATAAACAATGGTTGAAACTTTCACTTTGTTATCAAGCAAAATGGCTGAGTCGAGTCTCTCTCTGCGGCTTCGTGGGCATCGTTTTTCACTTTTCGTTGTACTCATTTTTGTTGTTGTTATTTGCATTGATAATTTATTGCCGTTGGCCAACGACAGCATTGTATTTAAATAAATAATTAAGCAATTTGCTTGTTGTGCTTTTTCGCAAATGAAATACAATATTTTCTTAATGGAAATTCAACAGAGCCCAATGGCAGCTCGTGCTTTTCCAAGTTCCCCCCACACATTTACTCCTGCACCATACAGAGACCTGAAGAGAAAACTCAATTGTAACGGGAATTTTTTTTTTTTTTTTTGGCCAAAAGCATTTAATTATTTATGCTTTTTAATTAAATGACGCTTAATGCGTGAAGTTTGCGTTTAATGCATTCAAATATGGGTTATTTGACTACAGTGAAAACTTCTGTGAAGTGACAAAAGGATTTTTGGGGAATTGAGGAGATTTATTCAAGATTAATTTGAAGCTAACTAACCTCTAAAAATTACATAAATATTAAATAAATTGTATTTTTAAAAATATAATTAATTGCTACATTTGTCTTGTGTTAAAGAAACGCTGTTTATTTTTTTATTTAAAAATATTTTCTTTTTATTCTAGAAACTGTTGCCTGATTCTATCTCTGGAAATGTTGCCTGTAAGTCTGCATTAGCCTGTGCTTACTGTACTTATTTAAATCGAGTTTAGTTGCAAATTTAATGTCTTCCATTCTTGAAGTCACTTAAAAGTTAAAATATTTGCGGCACATAGTAAGATTCTCTCAATTTACAATATATTCAAATAAATAAACGCATACATTAAATATATTTAAAATATTCCCAGATTCACCCAAAGACATCTCATATAGTAGCTCAAAGGTAAAATTAATATTTAGATTTAAAAACAACAGAACAAAAGCTCTAACTTATCTCAAGATACCTCAAATCTGACTTTAAAATAAGGATTGGCTAAAGTCCTTTTATGTTTAATTCAATTAGAACTGGAAAATAATTTTAATAATTATATTAGATTTACAAACTGCAGATCTATCTAAAACTTATTAAAATAATATAATTCTCCTCTTTTTTTTTCTTTTCTTTTTTTAAACTTTATTAAGGCATACGGGGTAGCTGAGAACCCCTTTGTTAGCTTGGTCGCTATTAATTCAGCCCTTGCAGGCGCGCCGGCTAACAAAGGTTAGCTGTAAAAAAACAATAATACAAAAATATCAATTTACAATCTAACAATTACGAGATCATCATCGTCTCCTGGCTCTTGTCAAGGGGGACCGTAGGATGAGGTCCGTCGGCTGTCTCCTGTGAAGCCTTCTTGGTGGGCGAGCTCTGGACAATGCCTTGGCTAGGCGATTTCTGTGGCTTGTCGTGGTACCGGCTGGAGTGCATGTTTATTGCCTCGAAGACACTGGCTAGCTTGAGGTCTTTGTGCAAGGTTGTGTTCCGTACGTACCATTTGCAGCCGGTAATCATCCTGGCGATTTTATTTTGAGCAGCCTGAATGCGACGAATTTGGGTGTCGCAAGCCAAGCCCCAAATCTGACAGCCATAACTGCTTGGGTATGGCTATGATTTGCTTGTAAATTGTCACCTTGTTCGAGCGTGAAAATTTAATTCGCGAACTAATTAGCCAGAAGTGCTTTGACGCTGCTGCACGTATACGCACTCTCGTCGTACTCACTTGCTTCGTGAAGTTGAGTCTCCGATCCAGGATTATACCCAAGATATTTGGCTGAACTTGACTAGGGGATTGGGGTACCATGGATGAGTACAGCCGGTGGTGTTTTCCGTTTCAACGTGTAGCACACATTCGCTGATTTGTCACCATTGATGCCAATGTTCCAGCTGTAGGTGACAAATACGTCGTCAGCAAATGTGGCCAACATTGACGCCCCGGGTAGGCTTACGTCTGGCCGTGGCATGTCGCAGCTGTACAAGCAGTAGAGCAGGGAACCAAGTACACTTCTCTGTGGTACTCCAGCTGCCACATTATGCTCATTTGAGAGAGCCAAGTGGAATCGTACCGAAAATCTTCTCTTTTCGAGATACGACCTCAGGAGCGTATTCTTAATTTTTCAGCGTATTCTTATTTTTAGCAGGATGCCGGAGTGCCACACCCGATCGAACGCCTCACGTACATCCAGGAAGAGTGCGTTGCAGTACTTCTTGTTTTCGAAAGCCGATAGGATTGGCTCGACCACTCGGTGTAGTTGTTCTACCGTAGTGTCCAGCACGAAAGCCAAACTAATGCTCGGGCATCAGCCAACTTAAATTAATTGTGTAACTTTAATTAAAAAAAGTTCCTACTGAATTTAAAATTTAGATATCTAGGAAAAACCAAAATAGCTTATTCTAAAGATTTTACAGATACCAAAAACATAACTTAGAATGCTCTTTATTAATTTACTTGTCATATAACAAAATTTAGAATAGTTAAAGATCAATAAAGGAATTCTACTTTGATCGCTTTGAACCTAATTAACTACATTAGAAATATATTTTCAATTTTACTTTTACTCACCACTTTCTCCGTGTAGATATACAAAAATCGATCGTAATGCGCCCTGGCGCTATCCTCCAGTCGCATATGACCAAGATCCTCCAGTTCAAGAGGTTCCTTGTAGCCCAGCCAGAGAAGTGAGGTGAGCCACCAGAAACATGTCTTGGAATAGAATGTGGCTAGTGTGTGTTTATACCCTATACGATCATAGTCCTCCAAGTAATCATCGCGATAGCGCTGCAAGTAATAAACATGTTGTTTTATATATCTTTTGCTCTTCTGCGGTTTCTTAAATTAAGTTAAAGCAGAGTTCTGACATCGCCACAGTTTTTTTCGGGCGTATTTCAGACCCAAGAATGGGGCGAACAAAAGCCTAGCGCAAAACTGGACCATAACTCAGAAGTAACTTAGCAACTGGTCTTAAGTTTTTCCAACAGATTTCATTGCACAAAGCAACCCTCCTCTTCCTCTTCCTGCTGCCCGACCCTGGCTGACACTAGACTTGGGCCAACAAAAAGACAAGATGACACTTTGTAGCCTTGCTTGCATGTGTTACTGTCACTTGTAGTGAGCTACCCTATATAATGTGCAGCTGAAGGGTGTTTTGAGAGAGGCAAGAGAAGGAGGAAGTGGAAAGCTTGAAGATAAATTGAGATAAAATTTTAAAGGGCTTATTAGACGTATATGACTCTAAAATAATACTTAGGGTATTTGTTGGTAAATCTTTAGGGTATTTTGAATGGAAAAAATATATATAAATTAATTTATTTAATTAAGTAAATATAATTTTTAAATTATTTGAAAGAATTAAGGGATAATTAAGCTGTGTTTATAGGACAAAAATTTTTTAAAGTCCTTAGGAACATTTCCTGTCATTAATTACGATAAATGAAAAAGAAAATTTGATCAAAATAATTTATAAATTCCAAAAAAAAATTGAAAAAATGTTAAATGTATTGAAGTAAAAATTGTATATATTAAAAAATGTATATTATATACTCTATAAGGTTTTAAAAATGCAACCTCTTTTGGAGGAATAAATTTAAAAAAAGAAAATATATTGTGATAATGATAAATTGACATACAAATATTAAAGATAATTTGAGAAATAGACAAGACACAAAAGCTACCTTTGACACGCCGAAAGTTTTATCGTTACTCCATATATTAAATCGGCCGATAGGTTCTATGGCAGCTTAATGATATATATGTCCGATTTTAAGAAAACTTGCATAGCATTTAATAGACACATGTAATTAGACATATATCAGGAAAGTATCACAGCGATATCTTGAAAAATGATTAAAGCCGGCCGATAGGTTCTATGGCAGCTATTCGATATATCGGTCTAATTACGATGAAATTTTGACAGCCTTAGGCATACTTAGACATATATCGGAAATGTTTCATAGCGATATCTTAAAAAATAATAAAATTCGACCGATAGGTTCTATTGCAGCTATACAATATATCGGTCCAATCCGGCTCGTTTCGACTTACTTACATATATATATTATTAATAATATTATAAGATTTAAAGGGTACTTAAACGTCAATCTCGTTCAAAGGGATAAATTAAAGAAACAGTTTATAAATTTAATAAAGGATTGCTTATAAATTAAGCAACATTTAAAGTAGATTTAAAAAAAAATGATGTAACAAACAGGGTATTTACTAGTCCACCTGCCATTACTCCACATTTTTTTTTTAGTGCAGTTGTTGTTTTTGGCATGCAACACGTTTTGTGTGCTGCTCAACGCCTTAACAATGCTACTTCGCCTAGACGGACAAACTGCTCTGCTTGGCTCGGCTTTTCTTTTGCCAGCCTTTTGTTCAGTTGCAGTTGCAGTTGTTGTTGCTGTTGCTGTTGCTGTTGCTGTTGCTGTTGCTGCTGCTATTGCCAGCTTGGCAGTTGTTGTGGCATTTGTGGCACTTAAGCATCTTCGTGTGGCTCGCAAGCTGTCGCTCTGGCGGCACCCGACCGCATGCGGTCAAGCACGCAACGCCTTGAAGTATGCAAACGCATTTGGCATAAATAAAATATTTGCCAAAATGCGCTTTGAGAGCTAGAGATAAAGCGGGGGAGGGAGAGAGAGGGAGAAGGCAACAGGGAGAGAGCGAGCTGAGGCAGAGCAAATCTGCGCTTAACCTCAATTAAAATGTAAACATATTAAAATCCCAGTGCACAGCTTACGATTGCGCCCCTATGCGACAAGCCTCTCTCCTACCCTTCGCACTCCCCCCATGTATTATGCTTCTGCAACTTCGCTAATCCCTTGTTAAATTAAATAAACCTTTTGCATTGTCATCTCAGTCAGTTTCGCATGTCTCCCTCTCTCTTTCTTTCTCTACAACGCGGCTATTTGCTCAGCTAATTTTACGCGCTATGCCAAAATGCAAATGCAAACTGCCTCCCTAGCTCCCTCCCTCTCTTTCTCTCCCGCTACCCCTCTAATTCCCACTCTTTTGCTTAACATCCGTTTTTGAGCGACAACAACAACAGCAACGCCAGCAACAATTGCAATAGCTTTCGCCTAGCTTGATACCCTATAAGATCAGGCAGTGGGGTAGTTTGTTTGACCCTTAATGCGTTAAAATATTATACAATGTTATATACTGCAATATACCTTCTTACGTAATTCTACATAATTTGCAGGGTGTCTGCTAGTCGCGCTGACCCCATATTATTCTATTCTATTATTATATTCTATTATGTTTTACTGTCTACAAAATTTACAGGATATCTGTGCGCCATGCTACCCCACAAAACTTGTATTATATAGTATTATAACATGCTCTATACAGTTCTATAAAATGTTTCTCTTATTACGAAATTTTCAGGGTATCTGCAAGTCGCGCTCACCCTATCAAAGTGATATTATTTAATATAGGATTGTAAAATGCCACCAACGCGTCTATAAAATGTTTTTCTTTCCACAAAATATGAAGGGTATCTGCATGTTGCGCATACCCCACTGGGCAGCCGGGCGCAATCTTTACAGTTGTTTGTATTTTCGGGTTTGTGCTCAACGTTGCATGGCATTATTTGCTCACGCCCCTCCGTACTGCCACGCCCACAGTCACGCCACCAACTTCCTTTATTAAAATTATGCACTGCATGGCGGCGCCCAAATTAGGTTGGCTCTCCTCTCTCTCTCTCTCTCTCTCTCTCTCACTCTTTCTCCCGCTGTCTCTTTCTCCATATCTTTCTTTCGTTCTTGTGCTGGTGGCAAGGCACGTGAAGCGGCATTTTGTCAGTGCCGCAGTTTCCGGTACTTCATCTTTATGAAAGTGGCTAAGAGAGACCGAGAGCGCAGCTTAAAAGAGAGAGAGAAAGAAAGAGGGAGAGAGAGCGGGACATGTTGACAAATGTCCCACGCTCAATTGTATGCCATAGTCTATGGCCATATTTCCTATCACAATGACATTCTGCCTGCAACTTGGACCAACTTTCGCAATCACCTCAAAATGTATAGCATACTCCGGGGCGTCTTTCATGTGGGTACAGCAATTTGCATATGTTTTGCTTTTCTCAAATTCACTTTCTCTGCAATTGGGTTAAAAAACTAGTGTATTCAATTATACAATATGCGCTGAATAATATAATAAAATGTCTTCTGGAAATTCCAACAGAATATTGAATTATTTTTAGATTGTTTTCTTTCCATTTTTATTAACAAGTTACCTTAGCTTTTTACTACATTTTTCTGAAATCTTTATTCAGAATTTTTTAAAGAAATCCCAACGTAAACGCAACTTGGAACCGCTTTAAATAGTGTTTCGTTTCCTTTTTTCGAGTGGTTCCTTTTTCCCAGAAAACTCAACTAAATATTAGTTTCCCTTTTTGGCTTCTTTTTTTTTGGTCTCAGCTGGCATTGATTTGATGTTTGAATATTACTCATACGACATGTGCATGAATATCTCAACAGGCAAGCTGCGAAGAGGAAAAGGGGCACCGCTCCTAAGCACATGCCAGCACATAAATTTAGCCGAGTCGCAATCGATGGGGCAAAGATGAAGTAACCGATAAGTAAGCACGTTCGCCCCATGTTTGTGTCAAAATTTTAACTTACAGCTAAACTTGACTTAAGAAACTGTTTTGTAAATATATGCTATTAGATATTATGCAATTTAATGGTAACTGTTGTCCGTAACTATCGTCCGTAATACCAACAATCACTTCTGCTTTCATCAAACAATCATCTCATTATTTTAGCTCCGTCGAGCAAGGTACAGGTTCTTGTAAACCCCTATACATATGTATATAGTATAGTTCTTTAATTTCATAGTACACATTAAATTTTAGATTATATTGCTATATCGTATAGCTGTCTTAGTAACTATCGGTTGTTCTTAGAGACATCGTAACCAAACTCGGCACATCTCATTTGTAGTATGTTTTGGATATGCTTTATAAATTTCATTATTACTGGAAGTCTACACCAAACTACACCAGAATCGGTGTTACGGTGTTTTTTTAAGCAATTTAAATTTTATAAATCATTCAAATTAATTAAAATTAGGTTTAAATTTTAATTTAATAAGATATTCATTCCTATGTCAATGGACTTTAAAACACTTTAAATTAAATTAAATTAAATAAATATCCCATATCTTTTACAGGAACATAGGGTATTAAACCTTCGTTAATAGCCCTTCTTTCTTGTTCCACTTTCGCGTGGGCCGTAATGATTAATATTTGATGTGCACATTTGTGTAGCCACACACGCGCTTATACACTATTTGAGTGTATATGTGTGTGGCTATGTATGGGTATGTGTTGCGCCTCAAAGTATGCAACGGCATTAGTGCATTTCGTCTGCATAACAATGACGAGCGCAAGTCGTGGTCCAACTTGGGGACCCACTACACCCGACTGAGTGTTTGTGTGTGTGGGTTGTTTTTGTGTGTTTTGGGTATAAACAACCGTAAGCTGCACGTTTTATACGCCAGCCGTGTTGTCTAGGCAACCCTCCACCTGCCGCTGCCTTTCTTTGCATAGCGCAAAAGGTAAGCAACAAAATTGTCTAATGTAACTTTAATGTTTTTATTTGCTTTGCTTCTTTGTGCTGCGCTTATTGCGCTGTGGCTCTTTTCTTTTTCCCACTCTTCTTCCACTACTTCTTATTGTTGTTGCTGTGTGTATTTGTATGTGAGTGTGTCTGTGCGCCGCGTCCTGTGTGGCAACTTTGGATTTCCGGTCTTGAGCGGAAATAATGTCAAGCATGAGGAGACACAAGCACCGAGCGGCGTTTCCTACGTCTTCGCTCCCTCCCCTTCTCTTTCTCTCTCTCTCTCTCTCTCTCTCTTGCCTGCGCCACAACTTGCACTGCTTAAATATTTAACTAGTTCTCCGGGCAAGTTGTATGTTAATTCGATAACAGGATTTCGCATTCGGACAAGTTCAACACTGGAAAAGCTCAGCAAAAGGAAATCGAAATTAATCTTAAAGCTGCTATGCCAAATTTATACTATGTTAATCGGAATGGAAAATTGCCATATTTAGGATTAAAATTAATCCATATTGAAAGCTGGCAATAAACTGTTTTATAATGTATGTAGTTACTATAGTTATTTATTTTGAGCTCACTATGAGTAGAAGTCTAATTGAATTCTCACTTAACTCTTACTGAATCCTTTCTTTTAGTTTTATTAAAAAAATAAATGGAAAAATCGAGGAAATTTTAAAATCGATTTACGGTATTTCAAAAAATGTTATGAATATTATTTATATATAATAATAGACTATAAATTTAAATTTATTTTAGCAATATTTACAGCTACAAAGAAACTATTAAATTTAAAGTATTAATTGTTTTTAGGATTTTCAGACTAATTCTTCTTCTTAACAGAAACACTGTTTCTTAATTTTAAAATTTGATTTCCCTTATGATATTTCGAAATTTTTATATTTTGAACCCATAATCAAGCTATCTATATTTTTTGACTTAAGCATCCCAGAAAAATATCCTCAAAAATATTCCCATTAAACATTCGCTTTCCCACTCACCTCTTTGTAGATTGTATATCCATCGAAGGAGGCCAGTGTAAGCATGCCAATGGTATTCACAGCCACCAGGCAAGTCTCCAGACCCAATGCATCATCGTAATGCACCACGCCGGCGAGTTCGTCAAAGCGCAGCAGGAACAAGAGCAACTCAACTGCGATGCTGCCATACAGGAAGACTGTGAAATCAGAAGGGCATCGATTAATACGGCTCCCTTTATACCTCACTCTCTTTGTCTCCATTTCTCATTATCTTTCTCTCTTCCCCACTCACCTGTCACCTTTTTGCACTCGAGCAGACGATGATAGGACATTAGCATAATTGTCAAGAGGACAGCGGCCAAGGAGTTCCATACGGCGCCGGCACCGATGAAAATCAAAACATTTCGTTCCCTTCTTGCCACCTCGAACAGTTCGTTCAGCTGCTCCGTGCGACGCTGCGGTAGTAGACTCCTGGCCAGCTCGAGACTGTTAATGGCCAAGAGGAGCAGCGAAACAGCTGCGCGCAAATTGTGAAATGCTAGCAAAGTTTTATGGCACCTGCAGCGGAAACGGAAATGGAAATGGAAAACGAGACAAAAACATAAACGTTAATACAGTGGCAGTGAAAAGTTAACAATACTAGCAGCTATGTTGATAGATAAGTTAAAGATTAATTATAAGCTAAGCTTGTGCCATATAAGACTTACAATTTGAGATCTTATTAACAAATATTTAAAAAATGAAATATATTTAATATTTAAACAATATTTCATACCAATATTTAAAAAAATTATATACTATAATATATATATATATATATATAATATATTTAAAAATATATATATTTAAAAATATTATATATATATATATATATATATATATATTAAACATTTTAAAATTAATTAATTTTTATTATAAATATTTATTTATTTGAATTTTTAATTTATTTTATATTTATTAAATATTTGTATACAATATAAAATTTTATTTATTTATTAAATATTTTTATATATTATAGAATTTTATTCATATTATAGAATCTGCGAACTAAACTTCTACCTAACTCGCCCAACTCCAACTCCACTTCAAACAAGGTAAGCCAACGTGCGTATACTGAGCCAGCTGACTGTAGACTGTAGTAAGTAGCCTAAGTAGTGGGCCAATCCAAGCGCATAAATATTACAATATCAACAATTTTGAGTTTAATTAAGTGAAGTGCCCGGCCAACCAGACAGCGCCGCCCTATGAGGTGCGAGTCTGTGTGTGGGTGTGTGTGTGGTATAAAGAGTGTGTGTTGTGCGCCTGTTTAAGTGTTCTTTGTAATTGCCACAATTATATTCAAGTGTTTATGCCGCTTCCTCTTCTTACTCTCTTTGCCCTCCCCTTCTCCCGGTCTTCTCATCCGACTCTATCCATGTCCAGACTGTGCTCCAGCCACTGTTGTCTGCCTGGCCATAATCTTAAGTGTGATATATGGCGCCCACTTGACTGGCGCACTTTTTGATTGCATTGCCACACGGCGTCGTCGTATTCAAAAATAACCAACAAAGTTTTAATAGGCAATGAAAATGGAGTCTAGATTTGAAGAGTTGAACCCGAGAAACTAAGATCGAAAAATGCACTTGGAAAATAAAGTTTGTATTCGAAATTGAAGAGTGAAAAGAGGGAAAACTGAAGTTGGGAAAGTAAGTAGTTAAGTTGGAAATGGAAATAGAAGGGAAAACTCTGGATTAAATAGTAAGAAACTCTTTAGAATATGAAGTAAAGTCTAGAAATTAGTATATACAACTTTGTATAAAACAAGAAAGAAGGGCTACCACACCGAAGGTTTCATACCCTTGCAAATACTCCAAATATTGAACCACATAGCGGTATCTTAAAAAATATAAAAATTCAACCGATAAATTCTACTGCAGCTATACGATATATCGGTCCATTTTTTATAAAACTTATGCAGCCGTTAATTTACATACTTAGACATATATCGGAATAGTTTTTTGATGATATCTTGAAAAATTATAAAAATCGGCCGATAGGTCCTATGGCAGCAATTCGATATATCGAGCCAATCCGACTTATTTACAGCGTGTATCAATGAGAGCATGTATACCAAGTTTCAATAAGATAGTTCTTAAACTGAGAGACTCTCTTACGGTGCAACAAACAGACGGCCGGACAGACAGATAGACGGACAGACGAACATGGGTAGTTCGACTCCCCTATTGATGCTGATTAACAATATATACACTTTATAGGATCGGTGGTGTGTCCTAAGGTGCGTTTCAAACTTCTGGCCAAAATTAAAATAAAATTAAATTAAATATTAATAACTGGTAAACAATTTTAATAGCAGAAGAAGAAGACTTCAAAATTAAAGTAAATACCAAAATATTGTAACCAAAATAAAAATACATATCATATAAGTTTGAAAATATTATTGTTATTTAGAAAAATAAATGTACACATTTTTTATAATTTGAAAGGCTCTGAAATTCTGAGTCAAAATGTCGTGTCAAATATGCTCTAAAGACTTCCAGGAGTAAATAAAGCGTATCTATTAATATATATGCTATATATTTTCTTGCAACTTTCCCCACATCGCCTCCTACGGAAAAATGATCTATTTAATGATGTGCGAAAATGCGACATACTTTTTGGGCTGCACAACGCGAACATTTACAGCTTTGCACATGGAAAGGTAGAGAGAAGAGAGAAGAGGAGAAGAGTATAAGGAAAAGGGTGCTAGGGCATCGGAACGCCAGGGAAAAGTGCAAACAGTTAACTTGCGTCCGCAATGCCGTTGAAATATTATTTATTGCAAATACTGTTGCATACTGTTTGGCGCATTGGCGGCCCATGTGTGTCACCCCTCTCACTCGCTCTCTCTCTCTCTCTCTCTCTCTCACTCCCTGCTGCTTGCTAGCAAAAACAACTGTGGCTTGATTTTAATTTTTTAGCACGCCGCCAGTTTTATTTATCTGTTTTTTCCCAGACTGTCTATAAATTTACAGAAAGCTAGCAAATAGAGGAAGATGGCCAGATGGGAAGTAGTATATACATACATATATGTAGAGGGATGAGCGAGACAGATGTCAGACGATTCCTACATATTAATTACTTTTTTGACCGCTCTAAAAGTGCATGAATAATTGACTTCAATATTTGCCAAAAAATGTGCACAATACACATTTTTCTTTTTTCGATTTTTAAATTTTTAGGTTTTTCGATTTTTGGCTTTTCGAGCTGCTCTTTTTGTGTGAAATGAACAAATTTTATAGCTTTTTTTCCTCAGTAGAACAATGTGCATTTAAATGCAGCACACTAAAGAAAATAATAAAAAATGCAAACCTATTTGAAATTGTTTACTATTTGTGATACCCTGTAAGGAATGAGTGCGTGTTTGTGGAGTGTATATAAGTTAGAAGGATATATATTTAGCATATATTTTTGAAAAATAAATAATATATATATTCAACAGCAATTTGAAAATGTAGTGTAGGCGGTAAATAAATGTTGCTGTTAAACTTGCCAGCTGTAGGGTGTTTAGAAGTTGTGCCTTACAATTTGGATAACTTTCGCTTTTGTCTATGCATTTGTATTGTTCATTTTTAGGTTCAGGTGGTGCACTATTTTTTATTGATGTACTGTTTGTTTGCCCTTGTTGTATTTAAAATTAATAGTCGTTGATTGAAAACTTTGTGCATGTCTATAATTTTTACTATGTCGGCAATTTTTTTCTGCTTCTGCATTTCAGTTTTTATTTGCCAATTTACTGTGGAAACGTTGATGAATGATAGATGATGGAAATTTAATTATATTTTACTGGGCGTTTTTGTAAGTTTTTGAATTTTAAGCACACTATTTCAGGTTAATAAGTGCAGTTTGAATTATGTTTTAATTGTGGAATACGCTTATTAACATGTTTAAAGTAAGACGTTTTCAAAGAACCACAATTTAAAGAATTTAAATTTATTGTTATAAGGTAAATTTAAATACATTTCATAGCAATAATATGTATTTCTATATTACTACTACGCATTTTTTAAACTAAAAAGATCAATTCACTAGTCAGGAACGTGCTATGCGCACTTTGTAAAAAAATCAAACATTATTCAACACTTGCAATAATTAATTGTTATTCGCTTTGCAAACACTTAAGCGCAAGAGCTTCTAATGCCAGAGGAAACATTGATAGTTTGGCAAGTGCAAAATGAGCTAAGGAAAACATTGTAACAAATATGAGATGCACTACAAGGTCTTATAAAAAAACCTAATATAGCTTTGTTTAAAATCAAAGAATCTTCGCGCCTTAAGAAATTTCTGTTTAAGTTTTTGAAACCTTAGTAATCATATACTTTAAAAAAAGAAAATAAACTTTTTGAAAATTTCTTGACAGTTTTGCGTTATTTAGGTTAGAGTCCTTTTATAATTATTCTGAAATTGTTTCGTTAAAATTTAAAATTAGGTGATTTTACTTTCAATCGAAATGTCAGATAACAAAATAAGTAAAATTTGTATAAAATGGTATCCAACAAACTAAGACATCCCTAATAAATTTTATAATTTTCTATATATAGGATAAAAAAATGTTAAACTTTTTTTTGGTATCTTTATCGCTCTATATATTAGTTTGGAAAATGAGCTGAATATAACCTTTAGTAGAGAGGTGTATAGTAAACCTTAAGTAAGTGTATTGAAAATGCCCCAAAAACAAATCAAGTCATGGCCAAATCATTTGGTAGTGCAATTTATTGCCTTTCCAATTCCATGAAAAACGCACCACATTTCCAATGTGTGAAAAACCCGACAGCAAAGTATTTTCAATTTCCCACCTTCTCTCCTCCTCTGTCTCTCTCTTCCGTCTCTCTTCCTCAACTTTCCACTTCCTTTCCCCGAGTGGATTTTGTGCTTAGCCCGTTGATGCAGCGCAATTGTGGCAAATTAAGAAACCTAATAAAAGATTCGAATTCGAATAGAAGAAGAAGAAAAGGTTGACGGGGCAGACGGATATGAAGTCGTGTGCGCACTCTTTGAGCGCTCACTGTTCGAAGTGGAGCAATGCGATTTGTTTATCCAAATGAGCCAAAAATAACAGCGAATTGCAGTTCCACTTGTTGTTGTGCTTGTACTTGTACTTGTTCTTTTAGCTTATGTTGCTGTTGTTGTTGCTGCTGCTTCTGCTTCTGCTTCTGCTTCTGCTGCTACTGCTGCTGCACTTGCATCTATCGCCTTGGCATGAGGCGCTCACTGAATCTCAAGTGCCGGATGTATTATGGTCATTTCGGGAGTTGATTTTTTATGAATGAATCTCGTGTGGAATGAGTGCACTCATGAGTGCACGGTAATTTGTTTGTTTTTCTGCTGCTGTTGTTGTTTTTGCTGTTGCTGTTGATGCATTTAATTCAAACTGTTTATTGATGCGTTTTCCTCCTTTCGAGAAGGGGTGAATAATTTCGTAGTACTTGCAGTTGCGCTTCGAGTTTCTATCGATTCCGGATATCAAAGATATTTTGAATGCATTCAAGTAGTTTCGAAGTGTGTGTGGCACGAGATGAGGGCGAGTTTATTTTCAGAATTATTATTTATATTATTTTACAATGGATTTGTACCAGAGAGCTGCAACGAGTATGATTAAGTACAACAAAATACTTTCGATGACAATACAATCAAAGCAATTCATGTCAACACATGCAATTTGTTCGGACGCTTCGAGTATTATCTTGTGTACCACATTCATCTATAGATCTAGATTGATATTTATTTATTGGCCAAGAAGCTTATGGAAATACATATTTTAAAATAAGTTAATAAGTTTAAAGGATCTGCTTAAATTTTAAAGATTGCTTAGGATCTCTAGCCAAGTCGATTGAGCCATGTCCGTCTATCTGTCCGTCTGTCCGTCATGCGTCTATGTGAACACACATATCTCAGCTATAAAAGCTAGAGACACCAAATTTGGTATGCAGATATATAAATATTATTGGAGCTTGTTCCTGAAGTTAATTTCAAATTTGGGGTGCCACGCCCACTGCCTCTGAAAATAGACTTTTCAATTGCTTTGTGACGAAAGTATTAAAGTATTAACGTTTTGATTTAACACACACATAGATATATACTATATGCACATATATTTCAAATCAAGCCGATCGGATCATAAACAGAAAAGTTATTCAATTAAACGTTTTCCGTAGGTCCGCATGCGCCTTTGCAGAATATCGCAGAATATATGACGTAATCGTCGCGATGCTTCGATTCAGCCGCAGCGTGTATAAAGCTGATTGCTATGACGTTTTCATATTTAGATGGCGAGATTAAAAAATAGATCTAATTTAAACAATAGGTGGCATATGAACTATAAAAGAGTGATCATTTCTCTCCAAACTGAGTGAATTGTATCTTACTGTCGGGCGCGCTCGACTGTAGCCTTCTTTACTTGTTAAATTTGATTTACAACCAAAATATTAAGATTACAACTTTCAACATTAAACTTAAATTTGAGTAAAGATGAGAAGGAATCTAGTCTAAAAATGTTAAGTAAATTTTGTAGTCACAAATCTTTTTGATTCCCAATCATTTGCTTATTTTCCTCAACCCCATTAAGGTAAATTGTGTGCTTGACAAATCAAGCTGATCTATAAACACTGATTGACAGAGTTAATATCTGGCTGAATATCACAGAAAAAAAAAACCACATTGTCAAGCAGATGTGAATTCAAATCGATTAATTAATCCAAACAAGTTGAAAGTCCGCAATCGAAATGCAGAGAATCCATTTTATTTGTTCTACATTCCTAGGCTAGTTGAGTGGGAGTTAAATGAGTTACAAATGTCAGGGAGATATGGCAAAGGGGTAGGGGAGAGGGGGGAGGAGGGAGGAGGAGTATGGGATTGCGGTTCAATTAAGTTCATTACATTGACCGCAGACAAATACTTATGCGATGCACAAAATACTTGTGACAACAGGCATATTGAAATGACAATGCGGACAACTGTTTAAATGCTTTGCTGCCATCTGGCAGAGGGCAGAGGGGGCAGAAAGATGATGAAGATATATGTGTGCACATATTGAATGACCAATGGCTCCAATGATCCAATGTAATGCAAAACTCTGCGGTTCATTTCATCAACGAGAGAGCTTCACAGAGCAAGAGAGAGAGAGAGAGAGCCTGATGATGACAAGACCGAATAAGCCAATGCGGAGCAGAACTGAAAGCGAACCACAACCAGAAGCAGTGGCAATGCAGCGGCTGGGCCAGAGAGAGGGGGGAGAAGGGGTGCAGAGGTGAAGTACCACAGCCAAAACAGTTTCGAATGAAATTCCAATGAAAACTCGTGAGCCTCTTGATTACCAGTTTGTTTGTTTGTACGCAAACTGGAGTAAAATTTTATTAATTGAGCTGCTGCATATCATTTAAACAGGCACACACACACACCACACACAAATCTATACAAGAAAGAGAACAACAACAACAAAGATGACAAGGCAACAGGAACAACGAGAGAGTAACAACAAGTGCAACAACAAGCGAGCTGGCAAACCATGCTCGTTCACTGATCCATAAATGAGCGACAGGTCAAGTGATCTGCCAGCAGATACCCTGTATACCAAACCAATTCAATTCAATAATAGTTTAATATACTTTTTTATAAGAATATTATATATATATTTACTTTTTTGCACTTTTGTTGCATTTTCTTTTAAAAAGAATTTTTTATACCACAAATTTTATTTTAATATATTGAAAAAATATTTATGTCTGTGGGAATGTGAGTTATTTGCAGAAGGCTGTTTCCGCCATCCCATAAACTCTATGTGTATTCTGAATCAGTATCAATAGCCTAGTAAATATAGCCATTTCTGTTGCTTAATTGTCTGTATGACCGCATAAATCTCAAAGACTATAAGAGCTAGAACCACCAAATGTTAAGGCCAGACCTATGTGAATTTCACTGTCTCAAAAGTTTTATTTTAAATTGGGCCATGCCCATTTTCACCCCACAAATCAATCAAAATCGAATAACAAACCTTTCTCTAAATTTACAAATAGTAAAATATGATGTAAAAACTCAAAACCTTTAGATGCATTTTATACATTTTTTTTCTTATTAAATTTACTTATTGTTTAAATGAGATGAAATTCCTAGCGTATCTTTACGGCGACCTAAACCGGCTAAATTCCTCTGGAAATAGTTGAAATATCTTGTACTTTTTCCCTGACTTATGTCACGGCTGTCAGTGAATAATTCAAATGATTTTGCAACCAGATTTAGATTTCATGTTCTCTGTGGGTCGTCGTCGGCGCTAAATGGAAATGTATCTTTTCCACACAACAAGCTGACAATCATACATAAATATAGTATATAAAATATACATACAACGATCTATATGTGCATCTGCATTTAGTCATGCAGGCGTTCGCCGTGCGGTCATTAGACTAGTGTCTGGGGACTTATACACGGCCAGACTCGTATGCCATGGGAA
Organism: Zaprionus ghesquierei; assembly: GCA_018904095.1. Lineage (NCBI taxonomy): Eukaryota > Metazoa > Arthropoda > Insecta > Diptera > Drosophilidae > Zaprionus > Zaprionus ghesquierei. Next base: position 133,632 of record JAEIGP010000806.1, on the reverse strand, counting down.
TTTCACGCCAAAGATCTTAGCGCAAAGAGAGAAAACTTGCCTGCATCCCTGAGATACAATTGGCGGGCATGTGTGTATGTCGGGCAATTTTTTGGATTTCCATTTTCAATTCATTGTTGTCTTCTTACCCGCCACATTTTAGTATTTCAACAGCTGGCCTAGCGCCACACAACATGACTAATATGTCTCCTACACCCTACCCCTCCTCTCCCCCTCTGCCCACTGCCATCTTCTATATACACGAAACAAGAAAAAAAAGAACAAACTGCGTCGGTTTTGCTGCCTTTGCATATTGTTTATAAACGCATGCGCTAAATTTAAACAAAAAAGTTCTCATTTGTTTATCACAACAGGCGTTTAAATTCGTATGCCGAAGTGAACTGCAGAATCGATTGAGAAATTTTAAAAGCTGCTACAAGTGGTTACTACTAACTCTTTTTGAAATTTGTTTGCCAAAACATTGTACAATTTATTTGTATAATATGTTTAAATATATTTTAGATATTTCTACAGAAAATTGTAAACTCATCCTTTGTATAGTTTACAGAAAATTAATATGATTTTCAAGCAGCACGTGTCACTCTTGGGCAACATGTGTGTGACTAATTGAACATGTAAGGGGAAGAAGTAGTGCCAATCATAGTTGTTGAGAAAAATCTTTAAGAATCTCTGACTATACTAAAACTTCAAGAAAATAGCTAACATCTTACTTTAACACAAATTTTCTTAATTGTAGAAATTTTTGTGATTATAACAGATCAACGTAAAAATATGTTACGAGAATAAACCGAAAGTATCTACGGGAAATAGAATTTAGGTATTTATATGAAATTAAAATCTGTAATTAAATTACACCATATTTTAAGCTATTATCACTGGCCCTCTACCCATAAGAGCTGCCAGAGAGGTTCTGAAACCTTTTTACAGATGTGAGGGATTTAGAGCAAATCTCGGAGTGATTGAGCGTATCAGAACGGGCAGAAAACCTTTTAAGACTTCAGCCAATATCTTTGTAATGAATCTCAATTACATAGGCGCACAAGAAATATAAATTTTAGCTTGAATAATATAGGTATTTTTGAAAATTTGAATTAGCTTTCCGGGGTTGCCCGGACAGGCTTCCAAAACTATCAACATATCGCAAGATCTATACATTTTTCAAATTCTAGATAACACTAAATAGATTTAAAGAAAAAAACGCACTTTTTCCAAAAGTCCAATAAAAATTTTGAAAAAATTTATTCGGTTATGAGAGTTAAAATTTCTTTTAGAAAAGTTCGGTCAGTTCGAGAACATTTCGGCTTCTCTCGTTTTTATGGCATTCTCCAGTTAAATTTGCCATATCTATAGAATTTATTCTCAGCCACATCGTTTCCAAAGCGAGCGACGAGTGCAGTAGAGACGCTCCGAGCTCGATCTCGTTATTAAAGATTTCGATCCAGTTTGCACCAGATTTCGACCCATCGAAGGAAGTAGAGTTCGCAAAAGGATAGTTATAACTTTCTCAGTTAATGTAGCAGATGGCATCTTTTTCACAGCCCAAAATTGCTTTGTTAAAAAAAAATGTATACCTCAAAAGTGTAAAAAAAAAACGAAAAAAAAGTGAAGTTCAAAAGTAAAAATTATAACACGAAATTTAATAAAAATTTCTATCTTAGAAATACAAATGTTTGTGTTCAACTGAGATGCCTCGACTCTCTGCTATCTAATTTTACAAACTGATATTTCAAGGGCAACTTTGTTTGATCTGAATGAATATACATATAGCCTAGTTTCCACACTTCGCCTACCCAACCACCCCTTCTGCTTAAGATTCAACCACCAAACTCTTGTCGATCATCATAATAATTATGAGGGAAATTTTCCCAACCCCAAAACTGAAAACTGAACTTAATCAATTAGTCACGAAATTTTCCAATTTATATTTCGTTGCGCCTTTAAAATAGCTTTCAATTTAAAAAGAAAATGGGTTCTTCGATGAAAATAAATAACAAATAAATTATCATGCAGCGCTATGTTCATATACAGATATAGCAGTACATGCGCATATGTATGTATATAGCTTATAGTATGTACATATGTTTAGGGCAGATTTTCAATCAATGTGATATAAATTGTTGGCTCATCGAAAAAAAGTAAACAAGGCCAGATTTTGGAATAAAGAACATTTATAGCTTTTCGTATGCGCATTAAGGTCGTAAAAAATTTGATTAGGGATTTTATATAGACAAATTTAAAGAAGATTTCATTAAAATGTTATGGCAAGTAAAGCATATTTAAATTTTTGCTAGATAAAATAGTATAAAAGATTTAGAACACATTAGATAAAGGGTCATCTATAATAATATAATATTATATTTTTATATTTCATTATACATCTTTAAAAAAAAATTTAAAATTTAAATATTTACAAAAAAAAATTTTAAGAATCCAACGAAATATTTTATTGAAAAAGAAATCATTTTAAACATTAAAAAATACTTTGTTTTAGTTAATTTTCTAAAGGCTTCTAAAGTTTCGAACAGCTGCTGGTAAAAAGTATCCGTGAGCCACTGCAGATTGTGTAGACGTTTACTTACTTTTCATATTTTCTCCAGATACAAACACATCCAACAATCAGCATGCATATGCAGAAACAAGTTGAGATATATTTGAAACGGTCGATGCCGCAAACATCGGTCGGAAGATTGTCATATATGGCACGCGCATGACCGTTTAACTGATCACAGCGAATAATATGAAATAACTTCTGCGAGTTGGCCATGTTTTTTGTTTTTTTTTTTTTTTTTTGAAAAGCAAAAACCCTTTAACTTAATACAGCCAAGAATTTGCCTTTTGCGTTTGACGATAAACTCGAGCACATTATTTTCGTATTTATTTTTCGATTTTCGAACACAAAAGTCGGGAATTTTAGAGAAACCACACTAAAGATTCGAAAATGTAAACAAATTATTTCGCAATTGCACAAATACTAGACGCAATATATGTACATATACAAACATACATACAAACACAGCAATACAGAACACTGTAAATGTATTTTCAAAACGAAATTTCGAATTGCGGACGCACGCACACGTTTACTTTTATTTATGACTTTTTATCGCAATTATATCGAACATAAACAAACGTACGTACTCTATGTATGGTAGTACTACAAAAACAACAAGAACAAAAATATGCGCACGTTTCGGCTGATTCGAAGAATTGCCGAAAAAAGATGTTAACCGTTAGCGACTGCCAACCGTCTGCAGCCGAGCGACGCAACGTACTGAGAGAAACGGTCAAATTTGTCGAAAAGCCAAAAAGAACTCTCGCCGAGAAGCTGTGCGTGCGTGGCTGAGCACGGGAGAGAGAGAGAGAGAGAGAGAGAGTGGGAACGAAAGACAGCGTGAGAGTCAGATTGCAACAGCCAAGACGTTGGCGGAGCGGGAGAGAGCGTATGACAAGGCGAGCGAGTAAGCGGGCGTGCACGTGCAGATCGTGCCAAAGTTCTCGCATGTTGTTTTGATGTGATCATACCCTGCCCTGCACATGACACAAGTATGGGGTAGTATGTGTGTGCGGCAAGTTAAGTGTAAATTTATAATCATATTTAATGTGCAATATTTAAATAAGGACAACGGTTTTACTTAATTAACAAAACAGGGTATTTCCCAGTTGAGCAATTTGCAACACCAACACTACGACATGTTATTGCGCAACTTTATTGCTGTTGCATATTTTTTTTTGTTTACAAATGTTTGCCTGTTTTATTTTGGTTCGGCCACGCTTTGAGAGTCACAGTGCGTGTCAAACTGTCTGCGGGGCGATTTAACCGGTTTGAATTTAAATCACAATACAATATCAAGCATTGCAATTGCAGCGTAAATAAATTATACGCTTAATGAGGTGACGAAAAACGGGTAATGGTGTGATAATTGCATATGATTAACGGAAAATTGATAATATTGCATAAATTAACGATGCTTTAACGGCAGTTCTTTAGATCAATGCTTGTCAAAATGTGGCACGCTTATCTGTTTACTTAGGAAGTCGGTTAAAATGAAGTGGCTTAGATTACCTTCCGTTAATAAAAATTAATCAAAAGAGACCACCATAAACTAATACAATAATAATTAGAATAGCCTAGTTGTTTCTGTTTGGATTCAATTTCTATTCCAGGCTCTTTAAAATATTTAGTATGCTTTTATTTTTTAGCAATTTAACCGGCCTAAGTTTGCTAAAAACTAGGCATCAGAGCTATATATCTGTTAATATGCAATCTATTGATTATTATCTCAAAAAATTGATGTATGCCAAATGCTCTCAAACTGTGACTAGCGCACTGCTGCGCTTCTCAAACTTTTTTGTCCGTTGTCACGCATACAGTGGAGCGAAAAGTTCGAAGCCGTGCCACAATTCTAAGAACCACCATATCAATAGCAATCAACGAAAGCAACAGTCGAACGATCCCTGCTCTAAGATACCCACTCTACATTTGAAAAATTGCAATATTGACTATTTGTAAATATTATATTTCACTTGTTTTGCGAATTGTATTGTATCTCGAACTGTATCTTATCACATTTCTCAAAAAAATGCTCAAAAAAATGTTAAATTATTAGAAAACTTAGTTCGTGGAGGATCGATCAAGAATAATCATACTGTGCACTTAGTTAATATACCCTGTTCTCTTGACATATGTACGTATAAACAAAAGTATACGATCACAAATCTCAAATAGGTGCCCACACGCGATGTTTGCTGTCGGTTATCTATAAGTCCAATTAAATAGTTTTTAGGCCTGCTGCCCAGTAAATTTTCGCTAGGTACCATAATCCCAAAAATAAGAAATTGTAAAGATTATCATTGCGATTGTAGTCTACCTACTCTAGAAAACTAAGATTACACACTGAATAAAGTTTATAAATGCTGCAAAAACTTTCGCTAATGTCCTACTCAGCCAAAGAATGTTCAATAAAACATGCCGGTGAGTAATTATAGAATCTAAAAAAAAGTTCTTCTAGTGCTTAAATATCATAAATGAAATTAAAATATATTAATAATTTTCTATATTTGAAACAAAAGTTATTAGTGTTGTGAGCAAAGAAAATATCACTCTGAAAATAATCATTTGGCTTTCGCTAATAATATTGGTACAACACTTTTTTCTGCACAGCCCAATCCAGAAGCTCTAATCCATGTAAATGCTAATGGGTCTGCCAGCAAATGCAGTAAACCACTGTTTCAGCCCACTGTAGTGATACACGGTGGTGCAGACGATGTATGGGACAAAGATATTGCCAAAGTACAGCAAGGACTAAAAGCTGCGGTACAACGAGGCTATGAAACATTAATGCGCACTGGCAGCGCCCTGGATGCCGTAGAGCAGGCAATTAATGCCCTTGAGGCAGATGAATACTTCAATGCCGGCTATGGAGCGGTACTTACAACCGAAGGCAACATCGAAATGGATGCGGGCATAATGAATGGCGCCAATCTGGAAGCGGGTTGCGTCTCTCAGGCACGTGACATTGTGCATCCCGTGTCGCTGGCTAGGCGCATTATGGAGACAACACCACATCGCTTCATGGCCGGAGAAGGTGCCATGAAAATAGCCGAAAAAGAAGGCTTCGAGATACTGCCCAAGGGTGCACTAGTGACGCAAAGCAGGCGCAAATCTCTTGAGGATTTCCTAGCGGGCAAGCCAGGTCGCAGTTGTCATACTCCTCGACCCGGCACTGTTGGCGCTGTAGCGATCGATGCATATGGCAACTTAGCTGCAGGCACCTCCACGGGCGGCTTCACAGGAAAGTGGCCAGGACGCATTGGCGACTCGCCGGTGATGGGCGCCGGCACCTATGCGGATAACGAGACCGCCGCCATTTCTTCCACCGGACATGGCGAGTCCCTCATCCGATACAGTTCCGCTTCCCGCATATCGGCGCTCATTAGGTATACAAATTTGCCCATCCAACAGGCAGTAGAGCAGGTGATAAAGGAGATACGCGAGCGCTTCAATGATGATACTGGCATCATAGCCATAAGCCATCGAGGTGAGCTTGCGATACATTTCACCACCGAACAAATGTCCTGGGCTTATCAGCGCGCAGGAGAGGTGCATTACGGCATTAATCCTGGTGAGCATTTTGTGGAGCCTGTGGGCGAAGAAAAAGAAAACTGCCCAACACAGGCCACAGTTGTGAAGTAATTATGCGTGAACAGCAAGTTTAGTTTTAGTTTATGTACCTTTTATTAATGATATGTACTATTTTAAAATAGACTATGACAACTTGTGTTTTTTTTTCATATTTATACCATTCGATCATTGAAAATAGTCAAAAATTGTATACTAAGTTTGTGCGAAAGTATGAAACAGGCAGAAGGAGGCGTGGCAGACCCCACAAAGTATATATATTCTTGCACAGGATCACTAGCCGAGTTGATTGAGCCCTGTCCGTCTGTCTGTCCGTCTGTCCGTCACACAGATCTCAGCTATTATAAAAGCTATTGTAGAGACACCAAATTGGGTATGCAGATAAAAAAATATTATATAAGAAGCTCCTGGAGTTTATTTCAAATTTGAGGTGCCGCGCCCACCGCCTCTGAAAATTGATTAATACATTTTTGAGTTTGCTCTGTGATGAAAGTATTTAAGTTTTAACTCTTTGCTTTAGCATACACATAGATATATACTATATGCATATATATATTTAAAATTTCAAGTCGATCGGATCACAAGCACAAAAGTTATTCAATTAAATGTTTTCCGCAACGGAACCCTTGCCCCTTTGCAGCATGATTGAAGCTGATTGCTATGACGTTTTTATATGTAGATGGTGCTATTCAAAGATAGATCTAATTTAAACAATAGGTGGCATGTGAACTTGTGCAGAGTAAATAAATGTATCTTACTGTCGGGTGCGCTCGACTGTAGCTTTCCATACTTGTTTTCTTTGTTGTTTTTTGCTTACAAATGGCTCCCAAGTTTATTCTAATTCGGCCACGCTTTGAGAGTCACAGTGCGTGTCAAACTATGTGTGAGGCGATTTAACCGGTTTAAGTTTTAGTCACAATACAAAAAAAACAAGCATTGCGATTGCAACGTGAATAAATTAAAAGCCTAATAAGGTGACGAAAACAGGGAATAGTGTGATTAACGGGAAACTGATAATATTGCATAAATTAACGATGCTTTAATCAAAACCGCACTGATATATCGTGAGGCCAATAGCACCTATCGATAGATATTTGGTGTTTTTGCAAGATGCCGCCCTGCTACTTTTGCCATCCTTAGTGATGCAAAACCGTTTCATATTGAGAGTAACTGCAAGGGTATAAAACCTTGGGCCTTCTTTCTTGTTTGAAATCATATACATTTAAATCATATAGGATTGTATAATCATATATTTAAATTAGTCAACCCACGCGATCTTCGTTGAAATGCAATTAAAAAGCTTTTTCTTGATTAATCATTGTTTTATTGGCAGAGAATTTATGCTGCTTGATTGCTACAGAGCAAACAGGCATAGTAAAGATTATCATTGCGATTGTATTGAACATAACCCAGAAAGTTAGGATTAAAAACATATCTTACGATTAGAACAGAAGTAAGCCTATAAATGTGGCATGCAATTTCGCAGATGTCACAGTTAACCAAAGAACGTTTAAAGCAAACATGCCGGTGAGCAAAAAGAAATGAATCTGAGGGAGTTTAAAATTTTAAGTAGTATTTAAACGAGAGATTCCCTTACACTCCTGAATAAATAAATTCGTTTATTCCACTTATTCTATGATACATTTGGCAGCAGAACAATTCAGCGCAATTCCATGCTCCAAGCTCTGACACAGCAGATGCTAAAGATGCGTCACACTGTGGCAACGAAAGCGGTTTGCCACTATTTCAACCCACTGTGCTGGTGCATGGTGGTGCAGGCAAAATATCGGACAAAATTGCTCCTACCTTCAATGTCACCGGCCATGGAGCTGTGCTTACAACTGAAGGCAACATTGAAATGGATGCGGGCATAATGAATGGCGCCATATATATATATATACATATCCCTAGCTAGGCGCATTATGGAGACAACACTGCATCGCTACATGGCCAAAGAAGGTGCCATGAAAATAGCAGAAAAGCAATATCTGATTGATAATGTAAGGAGAATTTACTTTACAAAGACAATACCACATGAGGCACTCAAACTGTATCGCGTGCGGTAGCGGTGGTAAAATTGATAAGCTGTTGGCGAATAATCGATTATTCAGTTGTCCGAAATCGATGTACATACAAGCTCAAAATTCATATTATGGCATTTTGTTGATCTCAAACTGGAGCTACTGCAACAGCGCTATCAAACTGCTAAGCGATAATTCGATTGCCACAAATCGATGTATGGTACATATGTATTTCAATATTTATCAATCAATTATTTAATTTAAATCATTGCTCTAAAACTGTAACGAGGGCTGCAACGCCTGGCAGACTGCCAATCGAGTGTATCAAACAAGAAATCAGTACATATATAAATCATTTTTAAAAAATATTATGTAAATACAGATTTAATAGATACTTGGGACATCTTTAAACTGTAAGAAGCCTTATAAATGATGCCATGCACCTTGACAGATGTGTGTGTTTGTCAGGACACGTGTACAGCAAACATGTCGGTGAGTTAAATATTTCAATATCCATTAAAACACCCGTTAATTCAATATTTCTACTTTCTACAGGAATCCCCTCCAGAACTATGCCAGGTAAGTTGAAACACAGCAGGCGCTGGATATGCGTTTCCGACATCGGTTTCTCCTCCACACAACACTCAACATTCACCCACAGCGACACAGTAGCGAATGCGGTTTGGCGCAATTTCAGCCCACTGTGCTGGTGCACGGTGGCGCAGGCCGCGTATCGGACAAAATTGCTCCGAGCGTTATCTGTGGCGTTAAAGCTGCGGCACAACGCGGCTACGAAGCACTAATCTGCACTGGCAGCGTCCTAGATGCCGTGGAGCATGCCGTCAATGCTCTTGAGGCAGATAGCGTCTTCAATGCTGGCTATGGATCGGTGCTCACAATCGAAGGCAACGTGGAAATGGATGCAGCCATAATGGATGGCGCCAATCTGGAAGCAGGTTGTGTCTCTCAGGCGCGGGACATTGTGCATCCCGTGTCGCTGGCTAGGCGCATTATGAAGACAACACCGCATCGCTACATGGCCGGAGAAGGCGCCATGAGAATAGCCGAAAGAGAAGGCTTCGATATATTGCCCAAGGGTGGACTGGTAACGAAACACATGCGCAAATCGCTTGAGAAATACCTGAGCGGTTTGCCGTGTGACGCAGGTTTCTCTGCTCCACCAGGCACCGTTGGTGCTGTGGCTATCGATGCGTACGGCAACTTAGCAGCAGCCACATCCACGGGTGGCCTTACAGGAAAGTTGCCAGGACGCATTGGTGACTCATCGGTGCTGGGTGCAGGCACCTATGCGGATAACGAGACCGCCGCCATTTCAGCCACCGGACATGGCGAATCGGTTATTCGATACAGTTCCGCTTCCCGCATATCGGCGCTCATTAGGCATAAAAATCTGCCCATCCAACGGGCGGTAGAGCAGGTGCTAGACGAGATGAAGGAGCGTTTCAATAAAACCGCCGGCATTATAGCCATCGACTATCGCGGGGAGCTGGGCATATACTTCAACACCGGCCAAATGTCATGGGCCTATCAACGCGGCAAGGAGGTGCACTACGGCCTCGATCCTGGCGAGCATCAAGTGGAGACAAACAGAACGTAGTTTACGGACTACATGATAATATGCATTTCTTAGAAGTATACAAAATTTGCAGCTGGTCGCAGCCAGCCTGTTAAATAAATTGAAAAAGCGTGAACAATTTGTCGGTTTTAAACGGAGCAGCAATAATCACAGTTGCCGCAAATGGCAAATAGGCGACGAGATGCCGCCTCCTCTTCGATAAAGAAAAGCAATGCCTGGGTGCAGCTGAGCTCGTGCTCGTTAATTCGCTGCTGTATCAGTTGCTGCAACTGCATCCTGTTGGCGGAGTGCTCAAACTGCACGCCACACTCGCATTTGTAGATCGAAGATTGAATATGCTGCAGTGGCTTCAGCAGGCAGACTGGGCAGATTATCGCCTGCTGCTCGGGATCCGCATCGGGCTCTGTGTAGAGTGCTTCTAGGTTTTGCTCTTGTAGAGCATACCATTCGTTCATATCGGACAGCAACTCTTCATAGATGTGCTCCTCCAATTCCAAGTCCTGATCAAATTCATTTAGCTCCAGCCGCAAAATTTCCCGCAGCTCGGCCTGCAGAAGCGAAATTCTTGTTTTAACAGCTGTTTAGTACAGTTTATAATTTAATTACCAATTGTATTTTGCGATGGCTATCGATGTTGTTGTTGCGCGCGCTTATAATTCGCTGGCGACATTTCTGAAAGAAAAATAAAACAATGACAAATTGCCAAATAAGGTGCATAGATTTTTGCAAACTTACATCGCGCAGCAACTCACGTAGATTTGTCGTGCCCAAACGACGTTGTTTGGCCACATTTTTGGCATGTCGCTTTTGCTCAACGCTGGTGTTGTAAACAGGACTATTGGGGCACTGCATTCCGGCTAAAAGAAAATTTAAAATAACATATAAAAACTACTTATTGTTAAAAGCAAAGTGAGCAAAGAGCGCGCGCTTTGAGCGAACAAACAGCTGGTCTGCATTGAAACATCGAGCACAGCTGTTCACCTATCGATATATGAACTTAACGAAACTTATGCATGGGAGCATCGTGTGAAATAAAAACAGAGCGGTTTGGATATCGATAAATAGCTTGATATTGTCGCTTCTAACATACGTAATAGTCGCTTAACAAATTTTTAAATAGGTTACACATATGGTTTATTTTTTTTGCTGCACTTGTAACTGTATTCAATTTTATAAGTATGCTAGTATTATTTTTAAATGTACGCCGCTCTTTTTATCGAAATACAATCCAACTTTTAGCGTGTTGTTTTACAACACTTACACACAGGGTTGCATTGTGCAAGGTTTGACACATGAAAAATGGCGTACATTGTACTTCCGCTCTTTCTTTCCCTTTCTTTTACCAACGTGCATAGTGTCTAGTAAAAGGTTAGTGTTACATTTTTGATATTTTTCAAATAAAAACAATGCTAAAATGTTGAAAATTTGTCCTTTAAACAGATGCCAGCCCCGGCCGCTAAGAAACCAGCAGCAAAAAAGCTGCCCGCTGTGCCGGAATCCAAGCTTAAATTCGGCAAGAAACAAATCACCAAACGTGTGGCTGAGACGAAACGTCGCCTGAAGAAGGCCGCCGTCATCGCTCTGCGCAAGAAGGAGAATCTGGTGCGTGCCGAGAAGTACCAAAACGAGTACATCAAGGCTGATCAGCGCGAGATTAAGCTGCGTCGTCTGGCCAAGAAGCGTAACCAATTCTACGTGCCCGCTGAAGCCAAACTGGCATTTGTCGTGCGTATCCGTGGGTAAGTTTCGTGTCTCATTCGCGTGTTATTATTATGATTTTTTCTAATTGGAATCAATTTTTCTGCCTTACAGTATCAACAAGGTTGCCCCCAAGGTACGCAAGGTGCTGCAGCTCTTCCGTCTGCGCCAGATCAACAATGGTGTGTTCATCAAGCTGAACAAGGCTACCATCAACATGCTGCGCATTGCTGAGCCCTACATTACCTGGGGTTACCCCAACCTGAAGTCGGTTCGCGAGCTGATCTACAAGCGCGGCTATGTCAAGCACAGCCGCCAGCGTGTGCCCATTACCGATAACTTTGTTATTGAGCGCAAATTGCGCAAGGCGCACAACATTCAGTGCGTTGAGGATTTGGTGCACGAGATCTTCACCGTGGGACCCAACTTCAAGTACGCCTCAAACTTCCTGTGGCCGTTTAAACTGAACACGCCCACCGGCGGCTGGCGCAAGAAGGCCAACCACTACGTTAACGGTGGTGACTTCGGTAACCGTGAGGACAAGATCAACAGACTGCTGCGCAAGATGGTGTAAGTTCTGTGCGGTTGGAATAGTTTAAAACAAACACACATATAAACTAAAACAAGAAAATGGTCTGGCGACAGCGAAAGAAATAAAATTAATTCTTTTTAAACAGTACCAAAATGCGCTACACGAAATCTTTTCACTCATAACTGATTAATTCTCTATGAGAACACATTAACGTAAACAATCCTTGTTTCTAACCTCTTGACTTGACACTTGTACGGTGGAAGTCGGGAACATGAATGACGACAACAAATGTCGGCTGCCTGGTATTATAATATGAAGTTGCCCTTTATAAGGTCGAAGCGTCTTACATCCCAAGCACTATAAAATGTACGGATTCCTTGTTGCCTTGTTTGCTGATGGTTGCTTATCTAGAGTTGGCTCTGATGTCTTTATTAATATGAAGAATTGGCTTGGTCAAAGCAGTGCAATATTTATAGATCCAGGTTTTATAATGTTTCGCTGCTTTAAGGCCCCAACTTAGTTGCAATACGGTAAGCTTGTCTTCGTTTTGATGTCTATCGAATGGGACAGTACACTATTAAAAGATTTTTGCTTTGGCAATAGGTGTTTGGCTCAAATCAAGTTAGGTATATATATATATATAACCACTCGTTTGAAGTTGAACTAAAGAACATAATAATGTTAATTGAAAGAATTAAGACACCCAACGTATCCTTAAAATCATCACATCAAGAACAAGTTGCATCTACAGAAACACACGAGAAACCTTAACTGAACCTTCAAAATGCTGGAGAAAATGCAATGTGCTCAAAGACTATACTTAAATATAGCAATAAAACAATTTTCAATTTTCTACAAGATACATACATATATTTATAACCAATTAAGGAAATTAAATGCCAAATTAAACATAATAGGGAATACAATTTGAATTTTAAATAAACTGAACAGACAGATGCTGCCACTAAATATAACGGTCGCCAACCAACTAAACCGCCATTTCCATTTGAATCTTTGCATGCGGATCATAGCCAACAACTTGGAAGTCCTCCATGGTGAAATCTTCGATATTAGTAACCTGTCGCTTGAACTCGAGCTTGGGAAACGGGCGAGGCTCACGCTCGAGCTGCTCCTTCAGTGGTTCCACATGATTGAGATAGACATGCGCATCGCCCAAGGTGTGTATAAAATCACCCGGCTTCAGCCCCGTCACATGGGCAATCATGTAAGTAAGCAGCGCGTAGGAGGCAATGTTAAAGGGCACTCCTAGTCCCATGTCTGCGCTGCGCTGATACAGCTGACACGAGAGCTCTCCCCGCGTCTGGGAGACATAAAACTGCGCCAGACAGTGGCATGGCGGCAGCGCCATGTTGGGTATATCCACTGGATTCCATGCAGACATTATGATGCGTCGATCTGCGGGATTATTGCGTATGGTATCGATAACCTGCTTCAGTTGATCAATGCCCTCGCCGGTGTAATCGTCGTTGCAGGTGCGATATTTGGCACCGAAATGACGCCACTGGAAACCATATATAGGCCCCAGGTCACCTTCTTCGCGATCCGTATGGCCGCACTTGTCCAGGAATTCCCGGGTGCTGTTGCCGTCCCAGATTCGAACGTTCTTGGCCTGCAACAAACGGGCGTCCGTCTTGCCGGCAATAAACCACAGCAGCTCCTCTGCCACGCCACGAAAGAAGACTCGTTTGGTGGTCAACAAAGGAAACGAATTGCGCAGATCGAAACGCATCTGGGCGCCAAAAATCGACAAAGTGCCCACAGCGGTGCGATCTATGCGCTTATCTCCAGATCTAATAATCTTATGAATCAAATTCAAATATTGCTCTTCATCTGGATTCCCTCTCATGTTTGCTCTAAGTTCATCAAACATCTTCTCAGGGGAGGAAATCTTCAACTCCTTGAGAGGTGAAACTTTTATGTCAGTACTGCATTTTGCCGGAGACTTCTCGCTATCCTTTTTCGGGCTGTGTACCATATTTGCCGCACTATAAGTGAAAAATTGTCTTTATTATAATTCGCTGTTAAGTTTGCTTAGTTGCACTGAAAAAGCGCGAAGATCTTTAGGAATTGGCGGGCAAACTAGATCACAGTTGCAGTTCGGTTTGTAGTGCAGCCCTGGCATAAAACATACTTGCATTTTTCCATTTTTTTTTCTAGAACGATTTTACGTTGGCCGAGAGCAATCAGCTGATTTGCAGCTTTCTATTGCGATTGCCGGTTGCTTAGGGCTACAAAACTTTTTTCCTTACTATCGTATCGAACTAGGAACGTAGAGGCTTCAAAAACGTATCCAATTTTTCTTACGGTTGAGTAGCCCTGAGTCAAATGCGCCCCGCTGCTTTCTCGGCTCGACTTTCTGCCTGTAGTAAATATGTTTGTAAAGCACAGGCAAAAAAGAAAACAAATATTTAAATCAAATGCAAACATTACAAAGAAATAAAGCTTGAAAATCAGCAGCAGCTCTAAAAAATGAAAAGAGCTGAGCTAAAAATAGAGAGATGGAAAAGAAACAAAAGAACTAATTAAGATTTGCGCAAAAATTTTTTTAAAAGAATTTGAGCTTCAATTAAAGTACAAAAACTTCTTTTGTATGATTTCTATAATATTAACTTTAATTTTATTCTTGTTCTCTGTTGCTGTTTCGATTTGAGCTTATTTTTTCATAAATTATTATTTTCAAAAGTATGGTTATCTGAACAATAAAAAATCTTGTTGTTTTGACATGTCGACTCACCTTTGAATCCAATGTGCTGTCACTTTAGTTTAAAACTCAAAATTTGCATAATACACACGATAAAAAAAGAGTTATTCGATTTCTGTTTCAGTTTGTTGCGTGCGCTGTGCGACGTGGAAACATCTCAATCGGTCGAAAATATCTTTACCGATCGAATAGTGAAATACAGTTTTATAATGTGGTACATTCTTTATTAATTATATTATTTTTCGCGATTTGCGAGTTGTATGGAGTTCAGGGTTTATGGTCAATAATTCGCAAACAAGTAACAATTCTTTATATATTCTTGCGTACACAGTGCCGGTTAAAGTATTAATTTTGAAAAAAACATCGACATGTATTTATGTATGCATCTATATTTTTGCCTTACAGCTGGCAGTGTTTGCAATAAAATTTCGAAATTATGGAAAACTTCCTTTTCTTAGGTAAATTGGAGAATTACACAAATGAAAAACAAAAGTATACAAAATTGAATTGTCAAGTAACGTTGAAACAGCATCCCGCATAACATACAAATTATATGCCCCTTGCTGGTAATTGTCAAATCTTTGCGGTTTTCATAGCATTTTACACAAACATATGTATTCATATGTATCTTAATTTATATGCTAACGGTATTATGCGCCTTGTCCATGTGTATGTGTGTGTGGTGTGTATAGGTATAGGTTTAGTTTTCTTTAACTACTGATGAGTTGTGGTCACATGTATATTCTGCACCAGACGCTGGCCCCAATATTCTTCCAGATTAAATGGTTTGAAGTTTTTCAATTGATTATCAGATTCATTGCAATATATAACAGGTGTTCCCTGCTCGCTAACCTGAATAGAAAACAAGAATATTTATTATTAAAATGGCGACTACCTGCACACACATACATATATACACGTACATCCATTGGTGCATATATAAATAAACATTAACAGCGACCTGCCACAAGGTGTTCCACGTTGTGGTTAGCCAAGTGTAGTGTCTCCTTTTTGTATTTATTTACAAACATATTTATGCATATTCCAATACTTACTTTGTTCCATGCCTCACGAATGTAACGGATTAGTTCATCATGTTGTGATATGGGCACACTTTGCTGCTGCTGCTGCTGCTGTTGCAATTGTTGCTGTTGTTGTTGCTGCGATACTGCCGCCGCATAGTGTGAATTGGTATTTGGTGTTGCATTATTAATGCTATTATTGGAGTATTGTGTGTTATGCGATGTGTTTGTAACTGATGCCGAAGACGACGAGGAAGAAGATGTCGACGATGTTCCCGATGAATTTGCATTGTTGTGGTGATGATGGCTGTGTGGTCCGTTGCCATTGCCCTGACGGCGTATATAGGGGTAGCGTCTTAAACAATAATAATAATAAGATTATAGATTAGGTCCAATTAGTTGCGTGCAACGATAATCGCCAACTAAATGTCGCCTACTTTTTTCCTTATATACATACACATAAACTCACACATACACCAGCACATACGCATGCAGTGTGTTTACTTTTTTCCCGATTTGTATGCGTCATTAGCTACGCTCGGTACAAACATAGCATTTATATATGTGTAAATATTTAACTTACCCATTGTTGCGATCCATTTTGTTTTTGCGATTATTTAAATATTGCTTTTATTTGTTTTGTTTGTTTATCACACAAATCCCAATGCTATTATTGGGAATATTGTGGGCTATTTTTTTTCCTGTCGTTGTTGCATTTAATATAACTATCGATAACACGTTTAGCTACCACCGGTTGAGAAACCGCGTTGGCAGCATGGTTTTCTAATCAATGTCAAATAACAGCAAAGCTGCTTTTAACAAAAAAAAAAGCTGTCCAGGCAACCCTGCCGCAGACAATTTGAATAATTTAAAGTTAATTTCTTGATTTTTACAATTCCGTTTTACGTTTATTTTTATAAAATGCATAACATATATATTTTGTTCAACTGTTAATAATAAACGTAAAAAAATAGCTGCACATATACACATATACATCAAATATATATAAAAAGGAAATGTAGAAAGTAATCATTTAAAAAATGCAATTTACAAAAGAATTACCATACATCTACATTTACATATGTATAAACATCGACTTTAAAAATGTAGTAGCAATAGTATAACATAATCCTAGAATTTTTACTGAGCATTCTTAAACACAACGCAATGTTCACCAATCAATCAATCATCGTTTTGGACAATTTAAAACGATCATCTCATATGTATTTTGATAATAAAAACTACTTGCTTTTCATTTTGCTTTGTCTTTCAACACAATTAAAATTCTACAATCCAAGTTGCAAATTTGTCCGTAACATTTTGGCAGCACCATAGGGAGAGAGAGGGGGAAGGAAATAACCGTTTATCTGATACGGAGATTCTATAGCTTACATACATACAAACATTTATGTTTAGATTTAACGGTTAGATTTGTGCTAACAATTACATTTTTTAAAATTTTTTTTCGTTTCATTACTTTAAAAACTAATTTGGCTGCACTGGCTCTTACGTATCGAAATAAAAAAAAAAAAATTCTCTTCTCTTTTATACACAATCAAAAATATTAGTCATTAGTAGTGCTGGGAGCTCGTGATCGATAATTTACTAAGAAAGGTTAGTCAGTTTTCAATTTCAAAATTGATCGATTGCTCAACAACAGTTGAGTCAAACAGTTTACCTACACACACACACACGTACACACGCTTACAGATCATCATCGCCAATGCCCTCGAACGCCTCGTTGCGCACAGACGAGGCAGCGGCATTATCATCGTTGCGAAAGAAAACCGCCGCAAATGTGCGCGCCGTAGTTAGTTTATTTTGCTGCTGCTTGCTACGTTGCGCCAGAAACTGTACAGGCGGCACTGCCGTCGATGTTGTAGGTGTACCAGTTGTTGCAGTGGCTACAGTCGTCGATGAAGATGCTGAACTGGGCGTCGAGGAGGCCGATGCTGATTCCGATGCGCCACCGCCGCCCCGTGATGTGCTCGCCTCATGTTCATCATCGCTGCCCGCGTCGGCTCCGCCATTGCTGTCATGGTGTAGCAGCTCGTCGACCATCGCCTGCAGCGAAACAGACATAAGCATCGCTTGCTGGCTGCTGATCGTAATCCAACGCAGCGTTTGCCTTGACATAAGATACTCGAAAGACAATTGCAGCTGTGTGGGCTGATCCCGCGACTCGTACGTATTGTGCATGGCGCTAACCCGCCAGCAACGCATACGGGTAACCCGAAACTTTGTTTCATAGATTTTTGCACCACGCGCCGTACGCAAGCTAAGCTCTCGATTGCCAATGGTAACCAGGGCGGTAGTATCCAACTCAGGATAGTCGACTTGTGCGGCACCAAACTGCAGGCAACCGTAGCTGGGCAGCTGACGCACTTGCTCCAGGTATTGTAGAGGTGGCGATTGCAGCTGCAGGCTGTACAACTGTCGTCGCATCTCCGGGGTGCAAATGATCCACTCACGTGCCACATCCGCCAGTGTCTGATTGTAGAGCAGGCTCAGCGCAACACTGTTGCCTAGCAGTTTGGCATCCCAGCGTGGATTCCAGTAGCAGGTGCGCAACAACAATTGACAGGGCTGCGCATGCAGGCGTGTTATGAATGGCGACTCGAAATCCATTAGGCGGCGCAGCAACAGCACTGAAGGCGGCTCCTCGTTGGACGCCTCCTCGCTCTTTCGCATTAGGTAGAGGCAAAAGAATTGCATCAGTTCGGGCGGCAGATGCAGCATGCGGCAAACGGACTGCAGCACAGCGCTGGCATTCTGTTGTACATGACAATTGACCAGCAATTGTGCACCATCTCCACCCTGCCCCGTGTACACCTCCACCTGCAGCTGCTGCTGCTCGTTCTCATCGGTCACCGTGCACTCGGCCAGCGCCGTGTCCAATTGTGCACGCTGCAGGAATTGCTGCAAATAGGTTAGACGTGCTATACGAGAGTCCTGTCCAATGATTTGCAAATAGTGCTCCAGGGCAGCGCGTCGTGTCTCCAGCTGACTGTTGCTCAGCGGCAGCAATCGCTTGGGAGGGAATGGTGGCAGGGCGGTATCTGTGCAACGCCTACGCAGCTGTTCGTGCAACGCGTGCAGCTGCTTGTACCGCAGGCAGCAGTGATAGTTGCCATTTATATAGATATTGTACACCGTATATGTGGGTGAACCACTGAGTCCACTACCGCCTCCGTGGCCATTCCCTCGGCCATCCACAAAAAGTTCCTGTGTGTCTGGTATTGAAAAATGCATTGTTGTTGTTGCTGCTACTGCTGATGCTGCTGCTGTTTTGGTTATTGTGGGACGCTGCGGCTGCCTTTACTTTTTCATTGCGTTTCACTTGTGCGTCATTGACGTACGTTTTTGGCCACGCTTTTTTGGGCAGATTAGTCACTTGGCTTTTTTTCGTACATGGGATAATTTTATTTAATTAAAAATTGCGATTGTGCGTTTTTTCACCTACACGCTAGGGGTGAGCAACTATCGATTGCTGCAACTCTATCGATAACAATATCTAATGTAGCATACAAAATACATTTAGAATAAATTAAGTTCAAATAAAAATATTGAATCAATTTAAAAATGTATGCAAGTTTGGACTGTTTTAGATTAAAATAATATTTTAATTTTTTTGTTTTTATTTGGTTGAAATAAAGAGCTTCATTCTGTGTTTCTTCTAAGAAACAAAGAAAGAGGTTTTTAAAGAAACCTTTTTTTTTTTAATTGGTACAATTAAAAGCGATTTGAACAATATAATGATTATAATGATTACATGTGGCTAGAGGTCAAATTTTGCGCAACTGTTAAATTTAAAAACCGTTACTCAGCTGAATGATCAGCTGTTCTGCAACAAACAGCTGAATGTAAATCGCGGCAGCAAAACGTGCAACAGAAACTGTAAACACATGAATTTCGAATACAATTCCAATTGTTATAATAAGTTATAAAATAACTAGCCATGCCGCTGGTACAACAAAGGCCTCACCATGACATTGCAGCACTCTTTGCAGATGCCAAGGGTTTTCTGCGAATTAGCGCTCCGATGGTTCGCTACAGTAAGCTGGAGTTTCGGAGATTAGTGCGCCAGAACGGCGTGCAGTTGGCATTTACTCCCATGATGATATCCGACTCGATAAACAACAGCGAGAAGGCGAGACAGAATGAGTTCTCTACCGGACTCGATGATCAGCCGTTAATAGCTCAGTTTGCGGCAAAGGATGCAACGGAATTTGTGACATCAGCCCAGCTGATATATCCCTACGTCGATGGCGTGGACTTGAACTGCGGCTGTCCCCAGGGCTGGGCCATAGCCAAGGGCTATGGCTGTGGTTTGCTACGCCAGCCGGAGAAGGTACGTGATGTTGTCCAAATGCTGCGACGCACATTGCCCACGGACTTCAGTGTCTCGGTGAAGATGCGTCTGCTGCAGGCTAGCGACAATGAGGAGTCGGTGCAAAAAACCATTGAATTGGCACAGCAATTGGAGCACTGTGGCGTCACATTTCTAACGCTTCATGGGCGGACGCCGGCACAGAAGCATTCCAAGGATACACTCAATGTGCAGGCTATGGCAGAGGTAGCCAAATCTCTGCAAATTCCACTGATAGTCAACGGTAATGTTGAAAGCTATCAAGATGCTATCGAACTTCATGCTAGCACAAAGGCAGCAGGTGTCATGGCTGCCCGAGGATTGCTTGCCAATCCGGCACTATTCAACAGCGATTATCCACTGGCTACTAGGACACCCAAAACATGTGTCGAACAATGGTTGAACATTGCCGAGGCTGCTGGCGATCATCTGCTGTTCCAGTGCTTTCATCATCATCTCAGTTTTATGTGGAGCAATGAAATGAAGCGTTCGTTACGCGTCCAATTCAATAGCCTCAACAACAAGGCGCAGGTACTGGAATTTCTCGCAGAACATTATGATGTGCGTCCAAGTGCCGTGAGCTCAACAGCCGAATATTCTATCTACACCGATTGTACTTACGACCACTTCACACCGCCAAGGCATGCGCGTCATCTTGCTGTCGAGGCCGAAGAGAGTTCTTGGGATTTTGGGAGCGATGGAAAATTCTTTACGGAATTCAAAACGCAGCAACTTATCAGTGATAAGTCGGAAGACCTACAATTGGGTGGGCTTTTTGGTGACGTCGACGTCGAATGAATGACGGATGTCAATTAAAAGAATAAAGTTTTATTTTTTTTACAAATTATTTTGTTTTTTTTTTTTAAAAAAAGAATGTCAATTTCTGTTTTGCCATTCGATAACAATTCAAATGCCGATTTTGTGTTTGCCATTCACTTGAATGCGCCGACTCTCGATTCGATCGACAACACGCATTGAATTGCATACACAAATTAGTGCATCTCTAACTGCAAACAAAGCAAGCAAAACAAAAGCCGGAAAAAATGCGTCGTCGCGAACTACAAACTATTCAGCTGAAGCTTTCGGAGCTTAAGGAATACGAGCAGGCGAAACTGGAGCGGGCCAAGGCACGCCAACAGGTGCGCACCCCACGCACACCTACTCCAACCTCTGATAGCGACATATTAGTGCTGCCCTCGACCAGCGTGCCGACCATTTTGTTGGCCAACAGCAGCAGCGTCACCAACGCCGAAGACAAAGCACCGCAAACACCAAAAAACGATGCAGCCTAAAAACTCGATTGCTTTTGCTTAAAAGGGTATGTTTACAATTTCAGTTTATTAAAATACAAAATGACCATTTTTTTTTTAATTGTTGCTCTGTTAATACTCTTCGTTGCTGCTATTAATATTGTTGTTGCTGCTGTTATTGTTGTTGTTCTGAAAGCGAACCGTTTCGAAGCCGTCTACGAGAATCTCACGATCTTCGGTCTGCTGTCGTTCGCGGAGCCATTGCTCTCGCACCGGCACATAATGACGCAGTCCTGGCCACTGACAGCAAATACGCCAGAAGCGTCGCTTGTAAAGTAACCAAATGAGGGCAATGAAACAGCCAAAAAGGAAGCACAGCAGAAATATGCTGATGCCACGGGCATGTGAATGCACTTCATGATGCTCGCTTACCGCTGGCTCTGTTGTGTGTATGGTCTCCAGCTTGCTCTGCTCCTCACTGCACCACGTAATGGCCATATACGGTGTCATCACATCCCCTGCCAGCGAATGCACACGCACCGCACACTCGTTGTAGGTTCCATTTAGTTTGGCCACATTTACAAAGTTTGCTTCGGCATGCTCACGCCGCGTCAAACATTTCAGATACGTTTCGCTAACATGGTCCGAAACATTGCTGCGATAGTGCAGGGCATAGTTAACAATCCTGCCATTCGGATGTGCTGGCTCAGCGAATCGCATGATGTACTTCATTGTATTCGGTACACGGCAGGCTGCCAACTCGGTCAAGAGATCTGCGCCAACCGTGAAGTTGGTCCGCTCATGCACTTTGGTCACGCTACTGCAGCCGAGATGGTTGCATGCTTGCAACTCCATCGAGTACAAGCGATAGCGTTCCAGATTGCGCAGCTCATAGAATGTTGTATTTCCCGTCAGCTTCAGCTCCACTGGCGCTGGTTTCTCCTGTGAATTTTCCCCCTCTTCAACCTCTGACTGCTTGCAATTGCCCTGCTTGTCCAGACTGCAACGATACATCTCTCGCATTTCATCTATGAATCGCTGATCGTCCGCCATTTCCGCCTTATGGGCGCAGCAGTCATCGTAGTCGTATTCCTGCATTGAACGCCAACGCAAGACGCCCATGTCCTCCCACATGTACGCAGGTTGGCGGCAATAGTTGCGCTCATCGATATCTGTCGCATTATCGGGCAACTCGTAGATGTTTAGTACATAATAATCCGGATCTTCTCTGTTGCCCATCATTAGCGTTAGCGAATTATCCGTCTTCCTGGTTACAGCCAATTTCGGAGGATGTGGTATATCGCGTGGTGTTTGTATATAGATTAGTTCACTGCGCGCCTCCTTGTCACCTCCAAATGTGCGCAACAGGCAGGCATATTGTGTATTTGGCTGCAACTCATCCAACTCGTAGTTGTAGTCCGTGCCATTCGTCGCGAGCTCATCCACAAAGATGAGCACACGCTGCCACTTGATGCGTGTGCAGATCGGTGCCTCCAGATCACTTGCATCCAATAGCCGTTGCCCCGCCGGCACAGGTCTGTAGATTAGCTCCAGTTCCGCACTGGTTTGAGCTTTGGGCCAGCTAAGATGCAACGAGCGATGGGAGCGAACCTGGAAAGGGAAAGTAGCGATGCATTAGACCCTGCATTGACAATGATCTAAGTCATGATCCTACCTTCGCAGACAGCTGCAGCTTGGCTGGACCGCAGAGCACCTCCTGATCGCTGGTCTGCAGCGAATCCATCACCTTGTCGTGTACGACATGATTCTGGAAATCGCGTATATGTTGATTGCACAACTTGTTATTGCGATGCATGTATATGCCGCCGCTGACTAGCTCCAGCTGCACTGACGGCTGCCACAAGTCCTCCAGCAGCTTGTTGTCGTAAAGTATAATAGCGTAATGTCGATTCTCGAGCGGATCACCATGTATGCGTCGCAGATTGCTTAGAAATTTTAAACTGCTTAACTGTGAAGAGCTGCCCAAATGAAAGAGAAACTGAATAAGCCACCTGAAAAGATGTTCGCATAGACGCACCGATAGATCTTAAGATGTCCACGTATTTCGCGTAGGGCGCTAAAACTGTGCTCCAGTTGCGTCTCATCTACCAGGTTACGTATGGTTATGATTAGGCTTCCGTTGACAATCTGACAGCCGCGCAGCTCATCGGCATCGGCCAGATTATAGACAACTA
Organism: Zaprionus ghesquierei; assembly: GCA_018904095.1. Classification (NCBI taxonomy): domain Eukaryota; kingdom Metazoa; phylum Arthropoda; class Insecta; order Diptera; family Drosophilidae; genus Zaprionus; species Zaprionus ghesquierei. Next base: position 110,087 of record JAEIGP010000806.1, on the reverse strand, counting down.
TTACGCCATCCTGCAGCTCCGACGAACAGACACTGAGGCATGGCTCGTATGGGGCACAGGGCACACATTGCGACTGCGCATTGGCCTTGTGACCGCTGGGACAGAACGCAACGCATTCGTGGCCATAGGTAAAGTGTTTGTGTCGTGAGATACACTCCTCGAGCGTGTAGCAACGTTGATATCGCTCTAGCAAATATCTAAAAATTGATTAGGGCTAAGTGGATATTTTGGATTTGCAACGCCACCATCACGCCGGCATGCTAGACACAACTCACTTATGTGGCGGACACTGCTGGACACACACTCCGGCATCGGTGAGACCACGGCAAACCACGCAGCCGGCGGCTGTGTTGTTGTAGCAACCGCCCAGGCACTCCTCGTGACAGCTTTCCGAGTTGCTGTGGAGTAGTCAAAAGATTGCACATAGCCTAGGTCAGTACCAGTGTTGCCGGTCTGTTAATTAACATAGATTGAAATTAGCGCTGCCGATTTAAATCGGCCAAACGTTAGTTTGAAAAACGTATTAATTTCAGAAAGCAAGAATATTAACTTTTTACAAGTAGTATTTTTATATAAATATTTTATCGCTTTATAGAAAATGTAATTGTTTTGGTTTTTTTCCATTAAGAACAGCATTTTCTAACACTCAAAAGTTGACAACACTGACTTAGTGCTGCTTATTTGAATTTTGAATTTAAGAGAGCTCAGTAATCGCTTTTAACATACTGTTAAGTTAAATTGTTGCCAGCTATTTCTATCGAATACGATCGATAAATCTTAACACTTCATCTCATTCAAAAACGGTTATTTAACTTGGTTATTATCCACTATTCTTTCACATACCGGTCATAATGCGCTACATTATCGTTCTCAAATCGTTGACAAGTGAAATCCGACCAACAATAGTTTGAGGTGCAGCCCTTGCAGCTTGCTCTCTGTGTACAATTATTGGATCCTATTAAAATATAATTATTGCCAGCGCTTAGCGTAAGTCGATCCCAGTTAATCTGTAAGGCATATATTAAGTTAAAGTCGGCCAAGATGGGAAAAATTCTTTACCGCATTAATTTGGCACAACTTGGGACAACTGCCGACATAGACGTGGCCGCGCTGAATAGCCACCAGCGATTTAAATTCCAACTGAAATGGATATGTTAAGGAATGTACCACATACATATTTATATACATATATAAATAAATTTGTGTAATAAAAGGATCCAATTTGTTCATCCTTGTCATTACTTTAAATCTCCACTTACAAACTCCAGATCAGGCATGTTGGTCACACCGAGGGCGTAGTTAAGGAAAAGTTGACGGCCGCGTATGACAGTCAGATTGGGGAACATGTCTCGTATGTTGTAGAGATCATGGACATCGGTGAATATAACAAAGCCCGTTACTTCGCGTAGTTGGGGAAATGAATAAAGCGAATAGTTACATTTCCCATTGGGCATCAGTGTAATCATCATGTAGCCGGTGATCACTGTGCAGTTGTCCAGCAGATGCATATTCTTGCACGCATTACGTATGTCGATGCTGGTGCACTCCTTGCGCTCAGCCAGAGGACTTGGCAATGTGGATGTTGAGGCGTTTGTGGATGCTGAGGCGTTTGTAGATGTTGTGGATGCAGGTAACACGATTGTGGGTGCAACAGAGACGATTGTGGATGCCAACGTTTTTGGTGCTTGCGTAGTTGCTATCGATGTAGTTGTGGATGGTATCGATGTGTTTGCCGCTGTGGATGCCATTGATATGCCAGCAGCGGCGTATATAACAGCCAGGGCTAGCAGCATGTTGCCAACTCTATTTGTAAATTTGTGCGTGTTTATATTTGTTGTTGTTGTTGTTGTTGTTATTGCTGATTCTTTTGTTGATGCTGTTTACATCGACATCTTTTCAACATTTTCTCTTGCGTTCAGCTTTGTTTATATATTTGTATGTATATGTGTATGTATGCATATATTGTGTTTATTGCACCGTTATAGCACTTGCTGCTTCCTTATGTCGCTCCTTTGCCTAATTAGCGCATTGAATTCTCTCCGTCGGCGATCGGATCGCCCAGGAATCCCGATTAACCGCAATTTATGAGTTTGACCTAATCTACAACGAAAATCGCACGAGTTTTCGTTCTTTTTGTTGTCTGTTAATTTTTGCCCATTGCTTTTTGCTTAGCTGTCTAAAATGTACGCAAACACAAAACACAATAAAAAAAAAAAAACCAAGTGCGCGAGAAGAAGACACGAACTCCCGCACACACACACACACGTGCGACACTTACACTGCACACACGCACTCAAAGTTATAAACAATTCGATCGAGAAGACTTTGCTAAAAACAAAACTTTACCACGCCGCCCGCGCTTTGGCAACCGAGTGAGTCGCGCGTCGATTTGATTTTTGTTTGTTCTGAGCGCCTTTTTGATTTACAGTTTTATCAGTCGGCGCTAGGGTTGTCATCACACTTGCGTACATAATTGGAAGACTGAACTTGGAAGTTTTAAATTAAAGATGATCTTGTTTTTTTTGTTTTTATCACATTTGAATGGAGTAAAAAGAAATGAAAATCTTGTGCAGTATCTGTAAACAGGTATAATTTTAGCTTTAGAATAGTAAGAGTAGAAGAGTGAATTATTATTTTTTAACTAATGTCGAGAAATCTTTCTCAATAAACCTTTCAAAAGGGCGACTAAAGAGTTTTGAAAGTATTCCTTTTTTTTGGTAAATTATAAAATATTAAAGAGCAAAAACTAAAAAAAAGTAGAGTAAACTACAGTGTGTAGAATAACGATCGCAGAGTTAATACATTACAGTAGCTTTTCAGGCCAACGACTTTGATGTTTACTTGAATTATAAACCAAAATAATATGGAAAACGTTAATAAATCTTGAATGTTTTTAGAAATTGTGTTTTGTTTCATGGTTAAGAAATCAAGGTTAAAATTAATTATTAGATATTTGAAAACATCACAAATAGATCGTGTCTCTGCCACTTTTTTCACTTCTAGAACGATAAATTTTTTTGCAATATTAATTGACGAATATTTTTGTTAGAGAATTTGTCAGCCAATCAGCTATATATGTACGTCAACTATCGACCAATTGAGTGCAAAATTCGTTTTAATTGTCTAATAGAAAATGAAGATATCTTCTAAGTATTCTCTAAATTTTGTAAAATTTGTATTTCTAGCTATGCATACTAAAGCGTAAATGAAAGACGGATGGAAGACGTGGTCGATGCTGACTGACATTATACCAAAACAGAATTATATCGAAATATATTTACTGTACAACTCTAGTTGTAATTAACAAAAATTAAAGACTAATAATAATTTACAATAAACTGACCCAGAAAACGGAACACACAAAATGCGCTTGTAATTATTGTACAAAGAATGTTAATACGAAATCGTAATTGAATTTCGACAAATTTTCGGGAAATTTGTTCACTGTCCACGCGACGGCACCGGAGATCTCAACGGCTCGACGACCAATTGCCGACTGGCCAAAGCGTTTTGGGGGCTGTCGCCCGGCACCGGCGCATCGTTAAGATCTGTGCGAGACATCAAATTGATTTTTCATTTACGTAAAGTCTCTTCCTACACTGTGCATTGTGCGGGGTTTCTCCCTCGATCGATTGACTTGTCCCCCAAGCTGAGACGGCATACAAGTTCATTTGCGGCCTTATATAACATGTATGTGTGTGTCTCCATAGATATAAGACAGATAAATCCTATAAAATAGATATATGTATTCAGATTAGAATTTCTCTCAGTGCAATCAGGCTGGCTTTCGATTTTTATGGCTGCAGCTCCTGCCAAACCACCAGCTGATTTGGCCTGCATCGTTGGAACAGCTGACTCCAATTAGCCACATGGCACACCGGCAACTGGATATAACGAGACAAGAGTCCCATTCTCGAGACACCTCCTCGCCCCCTTCCCCTGCATCTCGGCATCCTAACCGGCATCATTCTAGCAGCTGAGACCGGCTGCAGTCGGAGAAGCTATTAACGTTTAAGTGTGAGATGAGGCATAAAACGGGCAGAAATAAAAGTAACGAGGATCGGGCGACTTGACGAAGATTTAATGCTCTTGCCAGGGCAGCTTTTAATCGTAGAATCGTGCTAAGGAAGTCCACTTTTTATGTGTGTTTCAACTTGTTTATGATTTTTCCTTCTAAAGTTCATTAAAGTCCTCGAAAGGACTTGTTCCACCAAAGTTTTTAATAGCCCAGGGTATAAATTTAGGAAGCGAGCTCAGATCTTAGATCCTCTATGGATTAATAAATTTCTTACACTTATTGCAAACTTTTTAAGAACTTGTTTTTCTTTTTATAATGATAAATATGTATACAACTCTAATTTATCACATACATAGTTTCTATAACATTTCTTTCACATAAATATTAGGGATTGTAACTCATTTATGGCAAGTCATATGTACATATGTATATCTTATGCCAGCATAAGAAAATTGAGCTCTGAGAGCGCATTCAAATATTCTTGGTATTTCTTTTCTTTTTTCGTTTCTTTTTTTGTATAAAAGATCATTTCATATTTTGAGGCCTCTGTTGTTGTTACGTGTCAAAGTTCAATTAATTCAATTAAATTATTTTGTGTGCGTGTGTTATCATTCGGAGTGTGTGTGTGTGTGTGTCAGTATGTGTGCGTGAGAGAGGCATAAAGAAGAACAAGGCTGAGATCAATGAAAAATACAATGAGAAGAGAGAAGTCTGAGAGAATCAGTTCGATTTCAAATTCTGTATGCAAAATCAAAAGGGAAATTTGCATAAATAATTATCGATTACAAATAGTTGCGATATTTATTTGAAAAGCAAAAGGGAAATTTGCATAAATATTTATCGAATTTAAATAATTGCGATTTTTATTTGAAAAAGATAGGGAATTTTTGCAAACAGTTGCGATTTTTATTTGCAAATTGAAATGGAAATTTGTATAAATATGTATCAAATTCAAATGAGAGACTTAACTTAGGAAACTTTGGAAAGACAATCGCACACTGCACTTATTCCGGGGGTGTATTGTCGTGTATCCATTCCTGGAAATAGACAAGGCTTGTGTAGACACTGGGAATGCGCAGGCCACCGCAGTTATCCGAACCGAAGGACATGATGCCGATCTGCGAAAAGACAATGCAGTCAGTACTCACTATATAGATAGACATACATATGTACATCATAGCTATTGAGATCTTACCTGCGAAAAGATGCCGTTTTCCTGAATGAAAAGTGGCGCACCGCCAAAGCCCTGACAGACATCCTTGCCTTCGCCGCCGGCGCACATCCACTGTCCTTCGATGGAGTTGGGCGACTCTAGGGCGCCCGTAGATCCATAGTTACGCATACAGAGATCCCAGCTGGTCAACGGTACGTCCAGGTGCGACATTTCCGGCTGACGTAGGCTCGATGTGGACATTTTGCCCCAACCGGCAATGGTTGCACGTTTGCCAACGACCAAATTGGCGCGTGTCTTCTGCAAACAGATTGGTTGGGTGGCCACTGCAGCAGGCGGCGGCAAGCGGAGAAAAGGAAATAAAGAAAAGAGAAGAATTGGCATGAGGTATGCGAATTGGGCCAATACACACATACATATATCGTACACTGATTGGAAGACTTGGATTCAAAGGGTTGAGGAAGGGAAGGGAAGAAAAGGCAGGTATCGATTGCTGGCAACATTGTTGCGAGCCCCAAACGCCCCAATGATCGATCTGACGCTCACGTACGCCCATAAAACATTATAAAGCCATAAAATCACCAGCAAACACAACGAGCTGGTCAGTAATTCGGGCACCGCCTCCAGACTCAATTTTCTTGTTATACCACGTAGTGGATGGCGAATGCAACAGGTACTATGTACTCATTCAACATTATCAACATAAGAAGTAGATCTATAAACTATATAATATCAACCGTATAACTTCAAAACGTATCAAATTGAATGGAAAGATATCTTTTCTAATTTATAATCTGTGCCAATTACAGGGTATCTGTTGTGTATCCCACCTTCTGCCAGCCGTGGCATTCTGTTTTGTTTTGCTGTGTTGTGGCTAATGTGTTGTTTACGAGTTGCCCCGACAGATCCTATCCATCGACCACCAAGGAGAGTAGCCCATAATAATGAGTCTTATTTGTTCGGTTGCCGATAATATTAACGCTTTAGAATTCAATTTAAAAGTTTCCCCCTTTGATTAAGCATCGCGTTGAAGGCAGACGAAGAAATCGTGGCTAATTTCAACTTGTTTATTACGAGAGATGTAGATTGGAAAAGCTCCGAGCTTCAGGCACGATTTGCGCTAAACTCATATAGAAACAAAACAGTTGTTGTATGGGGGCAAAACCTTGATAGTTAAGAAAGCCATGGAAATAAGTGAAATTATCCATGATATTTCGTGGAAAACTATTTCTATATATGTATATGGCATGAGTAATAAAGTATGTAGGTATTTCTATTTTTTTTTAATCTATTGTATGTATATTTGATCTTTTTTTCAATAAGATATATATACATAGATCTGTTTTAAGAAAACTTAAGATTTAAACAATAAATATTTCAAATTACCCTTTATATTATATTTTGAGCTTACATAGGCATATCTCTAAATATATATATAGTACGAGCAAGACAATTTGTATTTCACTCATTTTAATCGATGTTTTTCGATAGAAATCTTTAGACCTAATGCAAGGAAATCAAAAATCAATTCAAAAATACTTTATATTTTGTTTCCCAATAGTTTCTAAACTTTATTAAAACTATATTTATAAGCATATTAAACTCTTTGTAAATAGTACCATATTTATAATAATTACTAACCCCAAATCATAATCTCCATAGAGTCTGCGTCCATTAAACTGTGACCAAAATTCACCTAGCTTAATTTTCCCCAATAATTTTTTGCTACACTAAGCACAGCATAGGCAACGCCACGTAGGCAACGCTCCGCCCTTCGTTTTGAAAAAGGGCGATGGAAATGAAACCCTAACCTTAAATTAGCGGCATGCAATGTGCGATAGAGATGGCAGACAGTTGACATATTTGAACTTGGTGGAAAACAGCAAAAAAAAAAAGCAAAAACAAATATCAAAGAGCAAAACGATTTTTAATTAACGTTGACACTGCGAAGCGTAACTGGCAGCGGCAGCGGCCCCACCCCACACCCCACACACAACCCTTTCTACACCGATACTCACCCGAGTAGTTGAGCGGTGTTTTGAGCACGAGCAGCGCAATGTCATGATGATATTGGCCTTGCTTATAGTCGGGATGCACAATCACATGGCTGATGGCATGATTCACCGAGCGCGGTGCACAGAAACCGGTGCTGGCACAGTCCGGATCACTGGAGGTATCGTATTCACCAACGCGCACGGATGAGCTGCCAAAAAGGGAAAGTCCAGATAGATTCAAAGAGATAGCTAGATAAACTTTTAGTTAGGGCAATCAAGCTCGGCGAATAGAATATGTTAGTTTCAAAATTGAGTTTAAGTTCGGAAAAAGTTTTTTCTTATCGCATATACTACATGAAATTCAGTCGATCATGTGGTAATTCTGTGATATTCTATAACAACTATATTCTACTCAAATTTAAAGAAATTCGACCTGATAAATCTTCAGTTTTCATAACTAGAATCAAAGTGCAAAACGAAAACAAGTAAGAAAAGCTACAGTCGAGTGCGGCCGACTGTAAGATACCATTCAACCAACTTCGTAGTTGCACTAACTAGTACTAACTCGCTCTCACACACACATGCACACACACACACACACACACAAAGGCTAAAACGATGCATGATGATATGCTGTAATGGCGCGGGCAACGGAACTATGAAAAACGTTTTCTTTAATAACTTCTGTAATTATTGTCCGATCGAATTGTAATTTTGGGATTGGGTGCATATTATCAGCACCTTTACATGTTTTAAAGCAGAAATCTGTAACCTAAATACTTGCCTTCATATTAAAAAATTATCGATTTTCGTGGGCGGTGGTTGTGTCATCGAAAATTGAAAATAAACTCGATCTACCTATGGTATACAGGAACCTTCATGTGAAATATGATGTCTCTAATCTCTAATAGCTGAGATCTAGACGTTCAAACGGACAGACGGACAGACGGACATGGCTCAATCGACTCAGCTGGTGATCCTGAATCAGAATATATACACTTTGTGGGGTCTGCCACGCCTCCTTCTGCCTGTTACATACATTTGCACAAACTTAGTATACCATTTTGGACCACTTTCAATGGTCGAATAGTATAAACACGAGATCAATAACTGGAAATAATTATAAATAATTTATATATACTATTTATGTATATTTATATATACATCATATAGATAGACTATGATCGAAATCTGGTTTACATGTAAATATCATAGTTAAGCCAAATTGAATTTATAGATCAATTTACGAAAGACTTAAGCCCTTGTCCCTATAAAAAATAGACAACTTTATCTTATGTTTTCAAAATTCCTTTTGTTCTTAACTTCTAAAATATTCAAAGCTTTTTTAAGAATTCAATTTGTTAATATAAAGAAAACTTTTTAAAACTCGCTGAAATTCGTAAAAAACTGTTACTTACAGTCGATGTCCCTCGGCCTTGGCCAGCGCACAATGGGCGGCAGTAAGGATAACACGTCTCGCTATAATTGAACCGGCGCATGGATAAGCAAAGGCGCCCGTATTTACATCTGCAAAGGGGATTCAACTGAGTATCGACAGAGAGAGAATCACATGATGCACACGATGCCAACACTTACGTTTGAAGCCAACTCGGGCAACAAAGGGATACGAGCCGAGTCCCTTGTAGAAGTGTCCTTGCACCAGAGATTTGCCGCACACCTGGTTCTTCTCGAGCGGACTACTCGGACAGCAGACATAGGGCATCTCCTCGCCACCGCCACAAAAGAGCGACTTGTCGCCATAATAACAATTCTTGGCCACCTCGTAGATCATCGCGGTGCAATCGTGCAGCGGTGTGCACTCCGTGCCGAAGGAACACTCTGTGCCACCCACTGTCTGTCCACTTATATAGGATCTAGCTGACATCGAGTGACTGGCACTACTGGCATTGCCCTTCGACGCGCCTCCAGAGGTGGGCGGTAATATCAATTTCTCTGCAGAAGTGTATTCATGGCAAATATTAGGTTAAGTAAGTAATGAAAGCTACAGATGATCAGGCCCGACAGTAAAATACCCTTCACTTAACTGTTTTTTTCTTTTATCCATAAAGTCTACTAGTTTATACTAGTCTGTACTTCTATTGTTATCTCACACTTACGCATACAATTTAATATATGTATCTCGTTGCAAATGAAAATTTAAAATTTTATTTATCGATTTGCGGAAACGGTGGGCGTGACATTTTAAATTTATTAAATAAACTTATAAAGCTGACAGAATACAGAAATCTTCATGCTAAACTTAGTATGTCTAGCTTTTATATAAGCCGAAATTTGTGCGTTCACACAGACGGACAGACAGACGGATGCGGCACAATCGACTTAGCAAGTGATCCTATATACTTTGTGTGGTGTGCCACGCCTTCTTATGCCTGTTACCCACATTTGCACAAAGTAAGTATACCCTTTCGAAGGAAATAATTTTCATTGAAATATTAAAGTAATAACCTTAATAACCTCTCAGTTAAAGGACCTCTTGACACTTTCAAAATTCAATATGTTTAATTTTAAGTTTAAGTAAATTTGTTTTTAAATTTTACCAGTAATTTAAATGGTTCACTTTCTACGAAATCGAACAAAATTTGACTTGATTTATCAATGCAATAGTTTAGAAGCTATTAACTTTTTTTTTTAACAAATTAGAAAAAAAAAAAAAATAATTATAACTTTAGAAATTCAGAACTTTGTCTTTCTTAATATTTTTTCCTTTTTATTTTCGGTGGTCAGCACTTAAAAAAATTTTTTTTGTTATTTTTAAGCAAAGTTTTTGCTTTTTATTAATATTTCATATTATTATTTTTTTACCCACCGAATTGCCCGTCTTCACAACGTATCCCAGCGAATATATTGAATAAAAGTACGATAAATGCGTTGATGGATCGCATTATAGCTAAGACTTGCACACTTCTATAGAACTATATGTGTTTTTCGTAACGCCCGATTGAGTTTCAGCTTTAGTTCTAAAGGGTTAATCGAACCGCGCGCGTACACAAAACTTTTTCGACTGAACGTGTAAAGATCGCAACGTCAAATGAAAACGAAATTTTTAATGGCCAGATTATGGCTGGAATGGCGGAAAACTGCTACTGGTCGGGTTTGTAGTATAGTGTGTCTGGTCTGTGTGTATGTTATGCACTCCGATCTCCGGTCTCCAGTAGCCGACCTCTGGTTATTAACTGATTTTTATGACAGTTTGGTCTCAATTCGCGACCATTTCCAGCTATGTTAGTCGTTTCATTTCGTTTTATTGTTTGTTGTGTGTGGAGAGAGAGATGGTTTGTTAGATAGTTTCTATAACTCCGATAGTCATTCAAACATATATACCACATAGAGTCATTAGTTGGATGGTTCGTTGGAGGCGCATTGTCCGGTTGCAGTTTTCCACAACACACACACACACACACACACACACACACCCCAACAGAGTTGTGCTTGGGCATTGATACTACCTATACCTCTATACCTATTTCTATAATACATACCCATTCATATTACATATATTATCTATCGTAATGTCGACAGGAAAATGATGCGACAGTTAGTTGCACTTTTTTTTGCGCATAATTTCGTATAATTTTTGAGCAAATTACATTGCATATTATTTAATGTTTGCGGGATTTCACAGCAATAATAAATTTATTTAACAAGTACAAATTGATATTAAAGTCTTTATAATTTAATCAAATGTTAAATTGAGTATTATATTTAATTTAATAAAAAACTTTCACTTCTTTTTTAATATTTCAACATTTATTTAGTTATTAAAAATGGACTTATGTGTATTGATTATTATCAACTTATTTAATCGCATAATTTAATTAAAATGTTTAAGTATTTTATTGTAATATGATAATTAAATAATTCAACAAGTATAAATTTAATTTAGTATTTTACATATTTCGATAAAAAAGCGTTCACTTTTCTTAATTATAAACGATATTGAAATAATTAAATATTGAATTACATTTACTTGTTAGCAGAAATTATTTTTTACAACATAATTATATTTTTATTTTAAATAAATAAATATTTATATTTTAAAATTATTTATTTATATTTTTAATTGTCTGTGCCTTGAGCAGATTTTATTTTTTAAAAATTATAATTTTCTAAAACATTATTTCTTTTCATATATTTTAAATATATTTATTATGTAATATTTACCTATATTTCTGTACCCTAGGCAGATATTATTTCGTTAAAACTTTCTTCCGTTCGCTATTTACGCGCTTCAGCTTACAGCTTGTTGTTGTTGGATTCTAATAATGAAATATCTGGAATGAGATCATTTCGTTTGATAACCGTCCAGCGCGCCGAGGGGAGCGCAGGTTCCACTTTTTCGAGCGTGAAAACAAGCGCGACAAACGCACATTAAACAATTTTATTGCACAAACAAACTAAATACATGAGTGTGCGTATGTGCGAGTGCGTGTGCGTGTGCCTGTGCGTGTGCGTGTGTGTCGGCTTGTACTAAGCTAATTTGTTTTCTTTTTCCGTTTTTAGTTAATGTTCAGTTTTACTTTCATTGCGTTTAACGACATTTATTGCACTTTTACAAGAGATGATAGAAAGTATAGAGGCAGGGAGTATAGCAGAGTGAAGCGGAGGGGGAGAATGGAGGAAGTGTTGGGCCACGCACACCGCACACCGCACCGACTATACCCTGCACTCAGATCGTCTTTTCCTCCTGCTCATTCTCCTCGGAGTCTGTAACGATGCTGGCCAGCGCGCTCTGATAGAACGATATGGTGGAGCTGGAGACGCTGCTGCTTGTAGACAGCTGAAGTGGATGCAGACGCTCCCGTTCCAGTTCGCGCTGCTGCATGCGCTGTTGCAGTGCATCCAGCACACACTCGTAATCGCATTCACCCTCCGGCTCCGGGTGCAGTGGCATGGGGAAATTGTGCAGCACCTGACAGAAGACTTCGTAGCGATCGCGCAATTGGGCGTCCACCTCCTCGCTGCGCCGCTCCCCCGCATGCAGATAGTCCAGCATGGAGTACATGAACACGCGATTCGCAATGTGGCAGTCGGGCAAGAGGCTGCGTTCCACTTCCTGATTTGGGCACATGCTACGGACAATGCTCGATCAACAATGTATCTATCTATCTATTTATCTACCTACATATATATGTATGTATGTACGTATGTATGTAGCATGCAGTATGTAGCATGTATGTATGTATTTATGTCTCTTCCTACAGCTCTCTTGCTCTTTCCCGCTTGTGGATTCCTTTTGCTATGCGTATATGTATATGTATATACATACAAAACAAGATTCACTTAACTGTAATTTGAAACGATCAACCAATTTGATTTGTTACACCCACACGAAGTTACATATAGATTAACAACTAAATAAAGACACGAAACCAACTGAATTTGGGCCAACTTTGTGAAAAGTCTTGCATAATTAATTCACACATTTCTAAAGCAGTTGAAACAAAGCCAACTAAACGGAAGCAGTGCGAGAGAGAGAGAGAGAGAGAGAGAGAGAGAGGGAGAGAAAGGGAGAGTGATCTGTTACAATATAAGAAAATGTAACTGTATACAGAATGTTTTCGGATTAAAGAGAATTATTTTATAATACATTTGGTAATACACCCTTTAATTCTTATTACAATGTACATCACTTAAGAAAGAAAACACCAATAAAGATTATATATAATTTCGTATACTTCTCTTTATAGCTTACACTATATCTACCCGAAGTAAGCCATCTTTACTTTAAACTAAGGAATATAAAACTTTTCATTTTCATTACCATTGAAAATGGTCAAAAATGGTATACTAAGTTTGTGCAAAAGTATGTAACAGGCAGAAGGAGGCGTGGTAGACCCCACAAAGTATATAAATTCTTGCTCAGGATCACTAGCCGAGACGATTGTGTCATGTCCGTCTGTCTGTATGAACGTCGAGATATCAGCTATTAAAAAAGCTAGAGACACCAAATTTAACATGATGGTTCCTGCATACCATACTCAGATCAAGTTTATTTCAAATTTGTAGTGCCACGCCCATTGCCCACGCAAATTTATTATTTACGAATTTTAAGGAAAGCATTACAGTTACAGTTAAATCCTCTAAGCCTGTATTTTCTCCCGGTCCTGATGGTGTTCCAGCATGCATCCTTAGATTCTGTGCTGATAGCATTTGTAAGCCTATATTTAAGTTGCTTGATTTGTCCGTAGCCATGAGATACTTTCCGCCTATCTTCAGAGGATTTTTCAAATTTAGATTCACAACTACAAATCTTCTTGAGTTTTCCTCAATTATAACTAAAGGATTTCGAAAGAAAATGCAACTGATGTGGTCTACACTGATTTCTGTAAAGCATTTGACTCCGTTAATCATAACATATTGCTTCATAAGTTAGATCTCATTGGTTTTCCTCAAAAACTTATTTTGTGGTAATCTGATTATTTAACAAAGAGGACGCAAAGAGTCCTTTTTAATTCTTGCCAATCTAAGCTGATATTTGTTACATCTGGGGTTCCTCAGAGTAGTCATCTTGGCCCTCCTCTTTTTAACTTTTTTATTAATGACCTACCTTCTGTACTAACACAATCTTTAATCCTTATGTACGCTGTTGACGTGAAACTTTGTCTGACGTTTAATGATACAACTTTAAAGTTTTTTCAAATGAATCTTGACATGTTTTTTGCCTAGTGTAGTCATAACCTGCTACATCTTAACTGTTTTAAAAGTAAAGTTATGTAATTTTACAGAGGAAACCATCACGTCATGAACTATTCCTTTAACTTAACTCAACTTTTAAGAATAACTGAAGTAAATGATCTAGGTATTCTCTTTGATCAGAAATTGAAATTTGATCGCCACGTTACACATATTGTTAACAAGGCTTTTCGTGTTCTTGGTTTCATTAAAAGATGGGCCAATAAATTTAATAATCCCTTTACAACCTAGTTACTTTTTACCTCTCTTGTACGTTCGATTCTTGAATATGGTTCTTAGTGTGGTCCCCGCAGTACCAAATTTACCAAGATAGAATTGAGTCTGTTCAAAAGCAGTTTCTTCTTTTTGCTTTACGTAGTTTCAACTGGGTTCCAGGAGTAGATTTACCACCTTATCATAATCGGCTTCTTTTAATTAGCCTTCCTTCTTTAGCTAACCATCGTATTATGTTAAGTGTCTTCTTTATCATAAGACTAATAAGATTTGAGGTCGATTCTCCTTCTTTACTCAGTCAACTTAACTTTAGTGTTCCTTCTAGAGTTAACCGTCATTTTCAGCCATTGTCATTAGACTTTTGTTCCAGTAATTATAGCTTCCATGACCCTTTCCGTCTTCTCTGCGCTCAATACAATAAACTTTTTAGACTTTTCAACTTAGCGTCCTCTTTTTCTAATATAACAATTTCTATTCTTAACTCATTAACACTTCATACTAATAACTAATATTAACTTTTCTGATCTGATTGGGTTTTTCTGGGTTTTCCCCAATCCATTGCAACAAATGTTGTATTTTTTCCCGAAATTAAATTAAATTATAATAAATTAAATTTTATAATTAAAATAAATAATATTCCATTTTAAAATGTTGAACTTAATTAAAATTAAAATTTAATCATAAAATCAATTTACTTAGCTTTAATAAAAAATCGTATTTCTTTATACATAAATTTTTGTATCTGTTTTTCTGTTACTCTTACGTCGACTGCTATTAGTTAACTTTAAAATTAATAAATACCCATGGTTGCTGGCTCGAGGTCAAAATTTTGATGTACAATAGAATAATAAAAAACAAAAAACACAATTTGTTTTTTATATTATTTATTTTCCAATATATTTCAGTTACTCAACGGTAACCGTCTTCAGGGCTAAAAACACACAAAATCACAAAATGGAAATTACTTACAAATATTTATAACGTTATATTTGGTCGCCAAAACCCTACACTAAAATTAATAAATAAATAAATTTATTAAATTTAGCATGAAGGTTTTTGTATACCATACGCAGATCAAGTTTATTTTAAATTTGAGATGCCACGCCCACCGCCCACGCAAATCGATAATACACGAATATTAAGGAAAGTATTACAGTTAACACACACCAATTTTGGCATGATTGGTTCCTGAAAATCATGCGCAGATCAAGTTTACTTCAAATTTGAAGTGTCACACCCACCGTCCACGCAAATCGTTCATTTTTGAATATTAATGAAAGTATAAAGGGTACAGATTTCTGCTTTGACACACGTTAAGATGCTGATAAAATGCACCTAATTCCCAAATAACAATCCGATCGGGCAATAAACACAGAAGTAATTCAAGAAAACGTCCATTCCATAGTTCCTCTGCCCGTGTTATTACAGCATATCGTCGCGCATCGTTTTAGTCTTTGTGTGTGTGTCTGTATGTGTGTGTGAGAGCGAGTTAGTACTAGTTAGTGCAACTACGAAGTTGGTCGAATGGTATCTTACGGTCGGGCGCGCTCGACTGTAGCTTTCCTTACTTGTTTTAATGCAAGGAATATAAAACTTTTCATTTTATCGATATTATTTTTTTTTTTTTAGAATCTCTTTTAGAAATCGAAGAAAAGATTAAATTGGCAAACGCAGAATTTGCCTACGTTAGTTCACTGATATAAAGTGACCAGGAAATAATCTAAGATCCAAATGAGAACAGTAAAATTGCTTGAATTCAGCTTAAAAGTTCCCCAAATTCTACCATCTTTTTTTTTAACTAAAGAATTATTTTCTAAAAATGTTCAGTGAATCAAATATTCTTTTATATTTGTACAATTTTCACTAAAGAATCTGATATAAGATTTGATCGCAGAATTTTCTTCAATGATATAAAGACTTTAGGAAACAATATAAAAGTTCATAAGTAGCCCAAAAAGTACTTTAAGATTCTTAAAATTAAGCTTGATTTAAGAACTATATAATAACTGTATTGTAAAATGTGTACAGTTAGCTCTTTAAGCATTCTACATTTAACTCATGTCATAATCGTTTATGTATATATTTAAAGCCCAACACACATTCATAAACATTTCCCCATAATTTCCGTATAATTAACAAACTTTTTGCTAAACATTTCGAGTATTTCATCCAGAGGTACAGTTAGCTTTTGAATACAATGAATGACACTCATTAAGCTTGTGGCTCATAAACGTGCCTAAATCGCCAGAAAATTGCCAAACCAAAGCGAAACTCAAAGAGCGTGTCCGTCCGTTATTATTATAGTTTTTTTTCGAGTACTTAGCTTTGTTTTACTTTTATTATTTTTATTGAATTACAAAATGTTATTGAATGTTTGAAGCATTTACATGTGAATCTAAAGTAAATAAGTGAATCAAGTGGTAACAAATGTAGGCAAGCAAATACGCCCATACCTGCCTGATAAAGGGGGTTAAGTAATCGGGGGAATGGGGGAAACATGTAAAAACAAAAATTAGGCGACAAAATTTACGAAAATATAAGAAATGGTAAAAAAAAAATTAATATACTTATAGATGAACAATAAACATTAATTGTGGTCATTTAAACATTTAGAAAGACCGTAATGGGGCAATGATCGCTGCCCCCCGCAATGACTTCGCATCACATTGTCCACGACACGGGGCAGAAAACGTTTCGAGACTATGCAATAGTCCAGACGCCAGCCTACGTTGCGGGAACGGGCATTGGCCATGTATGTCCAGAAGGTATAGGCACCTGTGCGCTTGGGATACAAATACCTGAATGTATCCACATAGCCCAGGGCCAGCAGTTCGGTCATTTTGTCACGCTCCTCCTTGGTGAAGCCAGCGTTGCGTGTGTTACTCTTTGGATTGGCCAAATCGATCTCCAGATGCGAGACATTCATGTCGCCACAGATGACAACTGGCTTGAGGGCATCGAGTTTCTGCACATAGGCCTGGAAGAGCTGCTCCCAGCGCATACGCATCTCCAGATTAACCAATTTACGTCCCGAATTCGGTACATAGACATTTATCAAATAGAATTTCTCATACTCCGCCGTGATCATGCGACCAACGTTATCGAATTCCTCGTTGCTGATACCATACTCCACATTAATGGGCATTATTTTACTATAAATAGCAACGCCAGCATATCCACCGGGCATGCACAGCCAGTACGGATGATAGCCAGGCAGACGGGCCATCTCTTCCGGCAGCTGATCATTGACGCATTTTGTTTCCTGCAACAGTTATCAATGAATCAAATAGACATCCATGGAACTCCAGTATATTGAAATATTCTCCTTACCTGCAGGCAGAATATGTCCGGCTCTTCGGCGTCTACAAATCCCAGACCATTCTTCTTTAACCAGGCGCGCAGGCCAGCCACATTCCAGCTAGAGATCTTCAAGTTATACGGCTTCTCCTCTGGCGCTGGGAAGAGTGCTTTATTATAGCTATCGCCTGTAGTAGACTGTGGCACAGTCTTTCTGCTCGTTTTAGTCACTGGAAAACATGAGTTGAGCACATTTTGCAAACTTTTAAATACCGCCAAACGACAACCGGACTCCACCAACGTACTTGTCGAACCGTCTGCATCATCCTCGGCCAAGGTATCGACACCCTTCTCAGCACCGCCTGCTGGTCGTTTGCGACCCCTAGCTGCAAATTGTAAAGGGGATGTAGCTTAAACCTTTATCAGTTAAGTTATGAAGCTGCTTACCTGGCTTGGTATCCTCAGGCAGTAGTATGTAGTATGTATGTATGTATGTCTCTTCCTACAGCTCTCTTGCTCTTTCCCGCTTGTGGATATACATACAAAACAAGATTTACTTAACTGTAATTTGAAACGATCAACCAATTTGATTTGTTACACCCACACGAAGTTACATATAGATTAACAACTAAATAAAGACACGAAACCAACTGAATTTGGGCCAACTTTGTGAAAAGTCTTGCATAATTAATTCACACATTTCTAAAGCAGTTGAAACAAAGCCAACTAAACGGAAGCAGTGCGAGAGAGAGAGAGAGAGAGAGAGAGGGAGAGAAAGGGAGAGTGATCTGTTACAATATAAGAAAATGTAACTGTATACAGAATGTTTTCGGATTAAAGAGAATTATTTTATAATACATTTGGTAATACACCCTTTAATTCTTATTACAATGTACATCACTTAAGAAAGAAAACACCAATAAAGATTATATATAATTTCGTATACTTCTCTTTATAGCTTACACTATATCTACCCGAAGTAAGCCATCTTTACTTTAAACTAAGGAATATAAAACTTTTCATTTTCATTACCATTGAAAATGGTCAAAAATGGTATACTAAGTTTGTGCAAAAGTATGTAACAGGCAGAAGGAGGCGTGGTAGACCCCACAAAGTATATAAATTCTTGCTCAGGATCACTAGCCGAGACGATTGTGTCATGTCCGTCTGTCTGTATGAACGTCGAGATATCAGCTATTAAAAAAGCTAGAGACACCAAATTTAACATGATGGTTCCTGCATACCATACTCAGATCAAGTTTATTTCAAATTTGTAGTGCCACGCCCATTGCCCACGCAAATTTATTATTTACGAATTTTAAGGAAAGCATTACAGTTACAGATAAATCCTCTAAGCCTGTATTTTCTCCCGGTCCTGATGGTGTTCCAGCATGCATCCTTAGATTCTGTGCTGATACCATTTGTAAGCCTATATTTAAGTTGCTTGATTTGTCCGTAGCCATGAGATACTTTCCGCCTATGGATTTTTCAAATTTAGATTCACAACTACAAATCTTCTTGAGTTTTCCTCAATTATAACTAAAGGATTTCGAAAGAAAATGCAACTGATGTGGTCTACACTGATTTCTGTAAAGCATTTGACTCCGTTAATCATAACATATTGCTTCATAAGTTAGATCTCATTGGTTTTCCTCAAAAACTTATTTTGTGGTAATCTGATTATTTAACAAAGAGGACGCAAAGAGTCCTTTTTAATTCTTGCCAATCTAAGCTGATATTTGTTACATCTGGGGTTCCTCAGAGTAGTCATCTTAGCCCTCCTCTTTTTAACTTTTTTATTAATGACCTACCTTCTGTACTAACACAATCTTTAATCCTTATGTACGCTGTTGACGTGAAACTTTGTCTGACGTTTAATGATACAACTTTAAAGTTTTTTCAAATGAATCTTGACATGTTTTTTGCCTAGTGTAGTCATAACCTGCTACATCTTAACTGTTTTAAAAGTAAAGTTATGTAATTTTACAGAGGAAACCATCACGTCATGAACTATTCCTTTAACTTAACTCAACTTTTAAGAATAACTGAAGTAAATGATCTAGGTATTCTCTTTGATCAGAAATTGAAATTTGATCGCCACGTTACACATATTGTTAACAATAACGTGTTCTTGGTTTCATTAAAAGATGGGCCAATAAATTTAATAATCCCTTTACAACCTAGTTACTTTTTACCTCTCTTGTACGTTCGATTCTTGAATATGGTTCTTAGTGTGGTCCCCGCAGTACCAAATTTACCAAGATAGAATTGAGTCTGTTCAAAAGCAATTTCTTCTTTTTGCTTTACGAAGTTTCAACTGGGTTCCAGGAGTAGATTTACCACCTTATCATAATCGGCTTCTTTTAATTAGCCTTCCTTCTTTAGCTAACCATCGTATTATGTTAAGTGTCTTGTTTATCATAAAACTAATAAGTTTTGAGGTCGATTCTCCTTTTCTCAGTCAACTTAACTTTAGTGTTCCTTCTAGAGTTAACCGTCATTTTCAGCCATTGTCATTAGACTTTTGTTCCAGTAATTATAGCTTCCATGATCCTTTCCGTCTTCTCTGCGCTCAATACAATAAATTTTTTAGACTTTTCAACTTAGCGTCCTCTTTTTCTAATATAACAATTTCTATTCTTAACTCATTAATACTTCATCCTAATAACTAATATTAACTTTTCTGATCTGATTGGGTTTTTCTGGGTTTTCCCCAATCTATTGCAACAAATGTTGTATTTTTTCCCGAAATTAAATTAAATTATAATAAATTAAATTTTATAATTAAAATAAATAATATTCCATTTTAAAATGTTGAACTTAATTAAAATTAAAATTTAATCATAAAACCAATTTACTTAGCTTTAATAAAAAATCGTATTTCTTTATACATAAATTTTTGTATCTATTTTTCTGTTACTCTTACGTCGACTGCTATTAGTTAACTTTAAAATTAATAAATACCCATGGTTGCTGGCTCGAGGTCAAAATTTTGATGTACAATAGAATAATAAAAAACAAAAAACACAATTTGTTTTTTATATTATTTATTTTCCAATATATTTCAGTTACTCAACGGTAACCGTCTTCAGGGCTAAAAACACACAAAATCACAAAATGGAAATTACTTACAAATATTTATAACGTTATATTTGGTCGCCAAAACCCTACACTAAAATTAATAAATAAATAAATTTATTAAATTTAGCATGAAGGTTTTTGTATACCATACGCAGATCAAGTTTATTTAAAATTTGAGATGCCACGCCCACCGCCCACGCAAATCGATAATACACGAATATTAAGGAAAGTATTACAGTTAAACACACACCAATTTTGACATGATTGGTTCCTGAAAATCATGCGCAGATCAAGTTTACTTCAAATTTGAAGTGTCACACCCACCGTCCACGCAAATCGTTCATTTGTGAATATTAATGAAAGTATAAAGGGTACAGATTTCTGCTTTGACACACGTTAAGATGCTGACAAAATGCACCCAATTCCCAAATAACAATCCGATCGGACAATAAACACAGAAGTAATTCAAGAAAACGTTTTCCATAGTTCCGCTGCCCGCGTTATTACAGCATATCATCATGCATCGTTTTAGCCTTTGTGTGTGTGTGTCTGTATGTGTGTGTAAGAGCGAGCTAGTGCTAGTTAGTGCAACTACTAAGTTGGTCGAATGGTATCTTACGGTCGGGTGCGCTCGACTGTAGCTTTCCTTACTTGTTTTAATCCAAGGAATATAAAACTTTTCATTTTATCCGATATTATTTTTATTTTTTTTTTTTAGAATCTCTTTTAGAAATCGAAGAAAAGATTAAATTGGCAAACGCAGAATTTGCCTACGTTAGTTCACTGATATAAAGTGACCAGGAAATAATCTAAGATCCAAATGAGAACAGTAAAATTGCTTGAATTCAGCTTAAAAGTTCCCCAAATTCTACCATCTTTTTTTTTAACTAAAGAATTATTTTCTAAAAATGTTCAGTGAATCAAATATTCTTTTATATTTGTACAATTTTCACTAAAGAATCTGATATAAGATTTGATCGCAGAATTTTCTTCAATGATATAAAGACTTTAGGAAACAATATAAAAGTTCATAAGTAGCCCAAAAAGTACTTTAAGATTCTTAAAATTAAGCTTGATTTAAGAACTATATAATAACTGTATTGTAAAATGTGTACAGTTAGCTCTTTAAGCATTCTACATTTAACTCATGTCATAATCGTTTATGTATATATTTAAAGCCCAACACACATTCATAAACATTTCCCCATAATTTCCGTATAATTAACAAACTTTTTGCTAAACATTTCGAGTATTTCATCCAGAGGTACAGTTAGCTTTTGAATACAATGAATGACACTCATTAAGCTTGTGGCTCATAAACGTGCCTAAATCGCCAGAAAATTGCCAAACCAAAGCGAAACTCAAAGAGCGTGTCCGTCCGTTATTATTATAGTTTTTTTTTTCGAGTATTTAGCTTTGTTTTACTTTTATTATTTTTATTGAATTACAAAATGTTATTGAATGTTTGAAGCATTTACATGTGAATCTAAAGTAAATAAGTGAATCAAGTGGTAACAAATGTAGGCAAGCAAATACGCCCATACCTGCCTGATAAAGGGGGTTAAGTAATCGGGGGAATGGGGGAAACATGTAAAAACAAAAATTAGGCGACAAAATTTACGAAAATATAAGAAATGGTAAAAAAAAAATTAATATACTTATAGATGAACAATAAACATTAATTGTGGTCATTTAAACATTTAGAAAGACCGTAATGGGGCAATGATCGCTGCCCCCGCAATGACTTCGCATCACATTGTCCACGACACGGGGCAGAAAACGTTTCGAGACTATGCAATAGTCCAGACGCCAGCCTACGTTGCGGGAACGGGCATTGGCCATGTATGTCCAGAAGGTATAGGCACCTGTGCGCTTGGGATACAAATACCTGAATGTATCCACATAGCCCAGGGCCAGCAGTTCGGTCATTTTGTCACGCTCCTCCTTGGTGAAGCCAGCGTTGCGTGTGTTACTCTTTGGATTGGCCAAATCGATCTCCAGATGCGAGACATTCATGTCGCCACAGATGACAACTGGCTTGAGGGCATCGAGTTTCTGCACATAGGCCTGGAAGAGCTGCTCCCAGCGCATACGCATCTCCAGATTAACCAATTTACGTCCCGAATTCGGTACATAGACATTTATCAAATAGAATTTCTCATACTCCGCCGTGATCATGCGACCAACGTTATCGAATTCCTCGTTGCTGATACCATACTCCACATTAATGGGCATTATTTTACTATAAATAGCAACGCCAGCATATCCACCGGGCATGCACAGCCAGTACGGATGATAGCCAGGCAGACGGGCCATCTCTTCCGGCAGCTGATCATTGACGCACTTTGTTTCCTGCAACAGTTATCAATGAATCAAATAGACATCCATGGAACTCCAATACATTGAAATATTCTCCTTACCTGCAGGCAGAATATGTCCGGCTCTTCGGCGTCTACAAATCCCAGACCATTCTTCTTTAACCAGGCGCGCAGGCCAGCCACATTCCAGCTAGAGATCTTCAAGTTATACGGCTTCTCCTCTGGCGCTGGGAAGAGTGCTTTATCATAGCTATCGCCTGTAGTAGACTGTGGCACAGTCTTTCTGCTCGTTTTGGTCACTGGAAAACATGAGTTGAGCACATTTTGCAAACTTTTAAATACCGCCAAACGACAACCGGACTCCACCAACGTACTTGTCGAACCATCTGCATCATCCTCGACACCCTTCTCAGCACCGCCTGCTGGTCGTTTGCGACCCCTAGCTGCAAATTGTAAAGGGGATGTAGCTTAAACCTTTATCAGTTAAGTTATGAAGCTGCTTACCTGGCTTGGTGTCCTCTGGCAGTACGTCTTCCTTGACTTGTTTTCCTACCCGTTTTTTAGCGGGTGCTTCATCGTTTTCGGTTTTTTTGCCACGCTTTTTTGCCGGCACCTCAACGTTCTCGTCGTTGGGTTGCTTTCCGCGCTTTTTGGCGGCTGGTTTAGCTTGCTGCTCCGTCTTGGGCTCCAGTGCAAGCGGTTCATCTGCATCTTCCTCTAATATTGCAGCTATTTCTGAATCTGCTATATGACGCTTAGTGCCGCGTGCTGTCTTTTTGCCAACTGCAGCTTCGACTTCCTTCTTAGCGCTTGGCTTTTCGGTAGCTTCGCTCTGTACCGGCTCTTTCTTTTTGCGGGCTTGTGCTTTGGACTTCGGCTCTGGTTCGGGCACCACTTCTGGTTCTGACACCGATTCAGTTTCTAATTCATCTTCATTCTGCTGTTCTTTAGACGATGAAGGTTTCTCCTTTTTGGCACGTCCTTTGCTAGCTGCGACAGCTTCTTTTCCCTTTTTGCCCGTTTTAGATTTACTTGTTGTTGCAGCTGATTCTGCTGTGGCTTTTTTGACTCGTCCCTTTGCTTTAGCTGGTTCCGGCTCAACTTCGGCATCTTCATCTTGATCAGCCGCTTTTGTTATGGCTTTCTTGGCGCGTCCTTTTGGCTTAACAGGCTTCGGCTCTGTCGACTCCGGCTGCGGCTTCTCTGCTTGTTCAGCATTTCTTTTGCCCCGCGGCGCTGCCTTCTTTGCAACAACAGAAGCGACTTCTGCTGCATCGACTGTAGCTGTTTTCTTGGCGCGCCCTTTGCTCTTGGGAGGCAAGGACGAGGCTGCTTCGTTGCCATTTGTTGGCAACTGAATCTCATCTTCGGTCAGCATCTTTTTTCCTCGAGCCACAGGCTTTTTTGCAACAGCAACAATAGTCTCCACTTCAGATGCGCCATTTAGTACTACGGCAGAAGCCGATGCAGCTGCCGCGGCGGTTTTCTTGCCGCGTACTTTGCTTTTGGGTGGCTGTTTCACGATAGCATCAGCGACGTCACTGGCGGCAGCCTCAGTCGCAGTCGCAGTCGACGACGACGACGCATCATTGCCATTTGTTGAGGGCAAGTCCGATGATGTTTGTTTTTTTTGCACTTTGACGCGAGGCATTTTTGTGTTTTGGATTTTTATGTTTTAACAATTCTTTTTAGTGCAACACGAAATTTTTTCTTGGCGTTTACTTTTAACACTTCTTTAAAGCGTGTCTAGCGCCAAGGACAAGAGTCGACCAGTGGCTCTGCGCGGGCAATGGCAATGCCAAAAGAAGCCGGCCGGTTTTTTTTTCTTTATTGACGCGCGAGTTATTTGTGCATTGCCATCGATATTCAAATCGATATCTTCGATAACTTTGCTATAATGAGGAATGTATCTTTGAAGTAAAATATATTTGAGGTCCTTTTTGTAAAATTTAATTCTTATAGTGCAACTTCTTAGTCTGCAATAGATTTATAGATCTTTCTTGAACTGAAGACATGAACTCGCTTTGCAAAGACATCAGATAATTGTATGTGGTCCGTTAATATAAGTAAAATTGAATTGAAATTAGTTCAAATATAGTACAATCAATTTAATAAAACCAAATAAACTAGGAAAATATTTTTCTTTTTAATTTTTAAATACTATGGTATTCCCAGCTAGAAAATCATCGATAAGAAGAATCAAGAACTTACTCTACAGTATCGAATGAGTCTATCGAATCTATTCTTGACACTACCCGCTGCTTCTTTTATTTAAGTTTTTTCCTATAAACAATTTGTTTTGACAACAATTTCTGGTGTTTTCAGTGTAATGAGCATTTAAATTAAAGTACGATTTTTATCAATTGATAACAAAACGCACAAACTAGCACAAAAGATTCAGAATAGAGCCGTAGCATTGGAGATTATCGAATTCACACCTCGCAAAAATGCCAAGCGAAATAATTACTCTGCAGCTGGGTCAATGCGGGAACCAAAGTACGTACATATTTTATTGTTAAATTATTTATGTTTCTCTCAGCTGGAACTTCTTATTAACAGTTGGCTTCGAGTTTTGGAAACGTTTATGCCTTGAACATGGCATCTCACCGAGTGGCTTACTGGAGGAATTCGCCACAGATGGAATGGACCGCAAGGATGTGTTTTTCTATCAAGCAGATGACGACCATTATATACCGCGTGCAGTGTTACTGGATTTAGAGCCGCGTGTGATTAATACCATTATGACATCAGCTTACTCAAAGGTCAGTGTGCACCGGCAGATTTAAGTGGAGACAAAAACATAATTTCCTGAAACTTCTTTAGCTTTACAATCCGGAGAATGTGTATCTATCCAAACATGGTGGCGGTGCTGGCAACAACTGGGCATCTGGCTATAGTCAGGGCGACAAACTGCAGGAGGAAATCTTTGATATTATTGATCGCGAAGCGGATGGCAGCGATTCTCTAGAAGGGTTTGTTCTTTGTCATTCCATTGCGGGCGGTACCGGTTCGGGGATGGGTTCGTTTTTGATGGAACGCTTGGCCGATCGTTTTCCCAAAAAGCTTATACAAACATACAGCGTTTTTCCCAATCAAGACGAGATCAGTGACGTTGTGGTGCAACCCTATAACTCTATGTTAACACTACGTCGTTTGACCACCGCAGCAGATAGCGTTGTTGTGCTGGACAACACCGCATTGAATCGTATCGCATGCGATCGCCTGCATATACAAAATCCGACCTTTACACAAATCAATACTCTTGTCTCGACCATCATGAGTGTGAGCACAACCACACTGCGCTATCCATCGTACATGAACAATAATCTCATCGGTTTGACGGCGCCCTTGATACCAACGCCGCAGCTTCACTTTCTTATGACTGGCTATACTCCGCTCACCAGTGATGCCAACCTCAGTAATCAGGTAAGACGACAGTAAATGGATTATACAATAGATTTTAATCAATTGTTTATTGCTTATCTTCCAGGCTGTTAACGTGCGCAAGACCACTGTGCTGGATGTAATGCGTCGTCTTTTGCAACCAAAGAACATGATGGTCTCTACTGGACCCGACAAGACCAACCATCACTGTTACATATCCATATTGAATATCATACAGGGTGAGGTGGATCCTACCCAGGTGCACAAGTCACTGCAGCGCATACGAGAGCGTAAATTGGCCCAATTCATACCATGGGGTCCAACCTCCATTCAAGTGGCACTTTCCCGCTCCTCGCCATACGTGCAGAGCAGTCATCGTGTCTCGGGTTTAATGTTGGCTAATCATACAAGCATTTGTTCCCTCTTTGAGCGCACACTTAATCAATATGATAAGCTGCGCAAGCGTGGCGCATTTCTCGATCAATTTCGCCGTGAAGACATTTTCAAGGATGATCTCAACGAGCTGGATGAGTCCCGCGAGGTTGTCGATGGTCTTGTCCAGGAATACGAGGCGGCAACACGCATGGACTATTTGCAATTTTCAGCAAATAAGCGGCAAAATGATGGCGATCACAAGACAGACGAAATTTCAGCAAATTGATTTATTTCTAAAATTGCTTGTGCCATTCAAATGTGCCATGGACAAGAGAATGCGTTATTTTTGCACTTGCACGAATATATCTAAATGATGTGTTTGTAACTAAATATTAATATTAATTGACACGTAAGGATTTAAAATCCTTCAAGTATTCGAACACCATCAAATTATTTAAGTATCGTTTTTGCCCATGTATGTACATATGTGTATTACCGTTACTGTACACAAAACTTCAAACTACATGTTTTTATGTTCGCACATTCGTCCCTTTTGTGCTAACATATTAAATAAAAATATCTTTAATGAACTTTCTAAATTCAATCCAGCTTCACGTTTAATATAATATAAAAAAATATAAAAAAAATCGATCGACCTTTTTTAAATTAAAATGTTATTGTTCGATAAGTTCCAAAATTGTGGTGGTTAGTCGATTGTTACTCTAATCACTAGCTCTATTGTGAATAGCTATTCACTGCAGTTGCCTTTTCTTGTTATATATAAACAAACTGCAGTGCATATGTTTGTTTACTTATATAGCATACATGGCGTCAAATACATTTGGAAGTGTAGAAGATAACGAATCGAGACCCAAAATCTCGACGTTTGCTGTGATAGACATTGAGACATCAAATTTGCCTGCACATAACTTTAATCGAGTTAGCATTACTGAGCTCTGTATTTACGCGTTCGATCCGGAAATTTTAAAACAAAATGAAGGATCATACGAACCCCAGGAACCCAATAAATCCACACCACTTTTATTACCCGCAACACCAAGAGTGTTGCATAAATTAAATTTACTCTTTCGGCCGGCGATGCTAATAGATCCGGTTGCAGAAAAAATTACGGGTATGCTATGCGCTGTGTTTATGTATACATCATTAGGGTTTTTTTTTCATTTAGGCTTGGACAACTTCCTGCTGGAGCGTGAATCACAATTTAGTACGAATGCAGCTCAAATGATATTGAACTTTATAGAGCATTTGCCCGCCCCCGTGTGCCTCGTCGCTCATAATGGCTGGTACTTTGATTATCCCATCATAAAGCAGGCATTTGATAAGCTAAAACAGCAATTTCCGCCTTCTATGCTTTGTGTGGATTCACTTCGCGCCTTTATGGAAATTGACGATAAGCGAAACGACCTTAAAACTAAACTAGAGTTGGAAATTTTGCACGACTTATGCCTGACAGCTGAGTTATCAGAAAGTTCTCCCAGCTTAAAAACAATTGATTGGCAGAAATTAAACGAGACGACTCCAAAGCGACCAACTCTGCCACCAAAAGAAGCGGCCCGGAAACGCAAATGTATTAACGATGGCTGTGAAGATGAAGACGAAGAGCTGAGTTCAAAAGGCAAGCGACCACGTGAATTACATGCTCGCCGACAGCTTTTTGCCGGCCTAAAATGTGCACAAACCAAAAGATTTCCCCCGCGTGGACGTTATAAGCTGGCCCATTTGTATGAGCGCATATTTCTGCAACCTGCTTTAGCCGCACATGAAGCTGAAGCAGATGTGAAAATGCTCACCAAGCTCATACAACATTATGGTGTCGATTTTCTAGCCTTCGCTGAGGAGCAATCCATTCCATTTACCCAAGTTATACCGCTTGGCGGCAAGTAGCACGAAATTTTTAATGTTTCAATGTTGCATGTAACTAAAAATTGTTAATATGTTAGCATAAAATATATTATATTATATATATATTATATTATAAAATTTACAGGTGGATGTGTAAGCTACAAATCTTTAAATATGTTGATACTTTTTTATACTGCTTTTATACACTGAAAAATACATTTTTACAAAAAAAATTTATCACTTTCAATGTATCGATATTAAAAATCGCGCACGCGATATTTTGTGCATTTACAGTTGCATCGATAATTATTGAAACTGATAGCAAAACAGCTGATACCAAACAAAGAATCAGAACAACTTACGTTGCGAAAAAAAATCAGTGATTAGAAAAGTACAAAATACGATCATAATACAAGTTGGTGGGTAGGCAAGACATTGTCAATTACGAAATTTTTGAAAAGGAGAATTGAATTGAATAGAAAAAGAAAGTAAATTATGAATTTATCGTTCGCTGGCTGCGGTTTTCTGGGAATTTATCATGTCGGTGTTGCCGTGTGTTTTAAGAACTATGCTCCACATCTGCTGCTAGAGAAGATTGGAGGCGCATCGGCTGGTTCGTTGGCAGCATGTTGTCTACTCTGCGACTTGCCGCTCGGCAGCATGACTTCGGATTTCTTTCGAGTGGTCAATGAAGCACGACGTCATTCGTTGGGTCCGTTCAGTCCATCGTTTAATATACAGACCTGTTTGTTGGAGGGTCTGCAAAAACAT
This sequence comes from Zaprionus ghesquierei, assembly GCA_018904095.1. Lineage (NCBI taxonomy): Eukaryota > Metazoa > Arthropoda > Insecta > Diptera > Drosophilidae > Zaprionus > Zaprionus ghesquierei. The sequence continues at coordinate 80,888 of JAEIGP010000806.1, read as the reverse complement.
CTGCCCGAGGATGCTCATAAACGTGTCAACGGTCGACTTCACATCTCACTGACCAGTGTCTACGATGGTCAGAATGTCATTATCTCAGAATTTGAATCTCGAGAGGAAGTGCTGCAGGCGCTGCTCTGTGCCTGCTTTATACCAGGTTTCTCGGGTATTTTGCCTCCTCGTTTTCGTGGTGTTCGCTACATGGACGGTGCCTTTTCGAACAATTTACCGATTCTGGACGAGAATACCATTACAGTGAGTCCATTCTGTGGTGAAAGTGACATCTGTCCGCGCGATCAGAGTTCGCAACTTTTCCATTTTAACTGGGCCAACACAAGCATCGAAATCTCACGTCAAAATGTCAATCGTTTTTTGCGCATTCTCTTCCCGCCACGTCCCGAATTCCTTTCCAAGTTCTGTCAACAGGGATTCGATGATGCTTTGCAGTTTCTGCATCGCAACAATCTTATCAACTGCCGACGCTGTGTGGCCGTGCAGTCGACGTTTGTGGTCTCCGAAACTGTGACACAACCGCCAGAATTCGATCCAGAGTGTCATGAGTGTAAAAAGCATAGAAAGGTAAGCCCAATCACAAATAATATGGCTGACTGGCTTATTACTAACCCATCCGACAGGACGCTTTAAGCTCTAATATGCCACAGACTGTATTGGACGTTATACAGGATTACATAGAGCAGGCCAACAAGGGATTGGCCAACTGGATATTCAAGCATCGTGGTATCAAACTGCTCTCGCTTCCAGCCACTGTACCAATGGACTTTCTACTGGCCACCGTTTACAAAATAACCAGTTTGACACCCAAGCTGACCAAGCAGATGCGTCAACTGGTTGTCCAGTTCAACAATGCAATACAGATGCGACTTTTCAGCAAGTTTACGCTTTACGATCAGCCACATTTCGATGCGACAGGCCTGCTACACTCGAGTCGTTTGTATGGACCTCGTGTTTCCATATTGGTTGATGAATGGTCAGTATGGTGTGCACTTCTTATGGAAATTATTATTTAAATATGTCTTTTTATTCTTGCAGTGGTGCCACTCCCCTCAATGTGGATGTGGATAACTTCGAACATGTCCTCAAGATGAGTACGCACAATGACGCTTTGTATGCGTACTATTATACGGATAACAGCACAAATCATGTCAAGGTAACCGAAATCTTTGATTTCAATGAGATGACAGAGCATGGTGAACTCGGAACAGATCTGCAACTATACGAAGGCTCTGTCGAGGATCATCCCAATCCACGGCAGCAACATTCGCACAATGCCGTTGTCAGTGAGTGGAATGGCGTCGAGTCCGGTTAGTATTAAACTATTAACTATCTACCGTATTCTCGCATATCATACCATTAGATTTTATCAACAACAACAACACTTATCATTTTTTACAGTGCAAATAATGCCCACTACACCTGAATTACACGATGTCGCCTTTTAAAACAATAACACGCACACAAACACACACCCATTAGAAATTGGTATAATCATAAAAGTCTCACATTATCATCATATCATTATCAGGTACATTTAGACACGATAAGGTATTAAATCAGACATTGATCTGGTTATCAGTTCATTTCGATTAGTCTATTAATTATTTCTATAAAACTTTCCTTAAAGATTTTTTCATAGATGCTCCAACGCCCGACGATTCCATCGAATTCCAGTCAATCTCTGGTGTACATCAATTGCCATACTTTGCCAGCTTCACACCGACCGATTTCAACTCGAACGCTTCCAACGATTTAATTATAGAAATTGAATGAGCGCCAATCCGAACATGACACAAACTCAATATCGAATTTGTAACGAAACATTTCCAAAGCGGCTCCCAGCCAAGCGAAGAGCCATGTAGCTTTCCGTTAGCTTGTAATACTTATATAATATTAGTACGAATACGTATGTACCTATGTAATTATTTTACTTTATGTAATCTCTTCAATTTGTTGCTAGCTGCAGTCAGCATAAAATCTACCTGTTTTGTTGTTTTCTTCTTGGCTGCACTACGTGTACAATTTCATGCATCGAGACCATCTGTCTATGTTCAATGTCTCTTAAATCAATTAAATAAATATACAATTTCAATTTAATTTCACTAAAGTCATTTAAAACGACGAGGCGCTCGATACTGTGCATATTAAAAAGCACAAGTACTGAACGATCAAGATAACTTAGGTTTTATTGCTAAATTATTTGCTTTCAATTAATTTAGATCCTCCTTATCGCAGCTACAGCACAACAGGAATTCGTGACAATAGACCTTAATGCGGGGGCGGTTCAAAAATCCAACACGGCAAATCAATCGACCTTATGCGTGACTATAAATAATTAATTATATGTACGGATTTGATTAATTAGAAACGGAACTTTTCTAACAATACAAAAAAGCGGACAGTTGCAATATTTCAGAATATTAGTTAGTTTTTTCTTGTTTTTCGGTTTTGCAAAAATAATTTTTTATCACCGTATTAATCACCAAATTGCTTCTTCTTAAAATCTGCTCAAATTTTGTCATAATAGTCAAATAAATGTTATTAGGTTGAGTAACTGCATACACAAAAGTTTTGGAAAGCTAAAACTTATCGAGGATATATTAATTATACCATGGATTTAAAATAAGGTACACTGTATTTGTGGGAATGAGTGTAACAGGCAGAAGAAAGTATCTGAGGTCTCATAAAGGATATATGCATGTATGTTCTTGCTCAGGATTAACAGCTGAGCTGATATAGCCTTATCTGTCCAGCCGTCTGTCTGTATGAACACAGCATTAATTTTTGGTGTGTTCCCATCGACCTAGATGTCTTATTATCGTATTAACCTTAAAGGATTTAAAGAAGAAAAGCACAGAAAGAAAAACAGTTGGCAAGTCCCATAATTTTCTTTGTTTTGTATTTGTTCTTTTTTAATCATACTATAATCAAATGATTCATTGTGTGTGTGTTTTATTTATTAATATATATATATATATATATATGTATATATACATATATATATATGTATAGTGAGAATTTGTTATATTAAAAGCTTTCAAAAGACTTGATAAATTGGCATTGGCCCGTAATTTACTATACAGTATACAAAAAAAAAAAATTTGTTAAATTAGCTTATTTACGCGATTTTTTTTTTTCGTTTTGCTTTATTTAGCCTGAAACGCCGCCATGTACACGATTTGCGGTTCTTTTTATATTTTTATCATATACACATATGTATATATACAAATATATATATATATATATATATATATATATATATATATATATATATATGCATATATATACAAAAACATAAATATAATAATTATATAATTTAAATTTACAGTACAATTTATAAATAGCTGCTATATATTAGTTGTACATATGTTTAGCTATGTATGGTACCCTAATCTGTATCTGTGTATGTGTGTGTGGCTTGTATGTGTGTGTTTTTCTTGGTATTCATGCGTTGGGTCAAGATCGGTTTTTGGAACTTAATCAATGAATCAATTAGCAGCGCCCGACACAGACACCACAGCCATGCTTAAAACTAACCTATATATAGCATATGTATGTATATATATATATATATATATATATATATATATATAGTATGTACAAGAACTAATTGTGGCGACACTCCTCATGTCTGCGTGCGTCGCTCGTACTCGCTGCGTCTATATTCAGCGGGATAATCCCGCGGCATCACTGAGTAGCTTCTCGGCTCGCCCCTATAACCCGCGGGCGGTGGCGGTAATCCAGGTACCATGCCATTTTGTAAATAGTATGTGGGCGCCAGGTAATGGTTCGAGTAGGGATGTGCCGGCATGGCGGAAGGGTATCTGCAAAGAACAAAATCATTATTGATGTGTGAACTTCTATATTCCCTATGCCCATGATTGCACTACACTCACCTGCGTTTGTCTGGTCGTCTCTCACGATCGCGTTCGCGATGATCACGATGATAGCCACCGGCAGGCGCACCGCCACCACCTCCGCTGCGTGCATAAACTGGATCGTAACGATCGCGCTTATATTCAAAGCTATAGCTAAAAGATATATACATATTTTAGATATAATTCAAATTGTAAAAGCTTTGTTGATTTACTTACCGATCACGTGCATGCCATCGATCCATTTCTGCAGCGTACGCGGAGGATGCGGGTGGCGGCTCGAAGCGCCTTGTCGATGGTGAATTGAGACCGGGACGGCGAGAGCTGCTCTCATATCCCCCAGGAGGACCTCCAGCACCGCCGGCGTAATAATCATCGGCGACACGATGATGCTTTTTGCGCATTTGATCCTCGTGATTGCCGTGACGCGAATTGTCTGTGTTGAGACGCTTAAAGGACATGGATTTGAGATTATCACTGATTGCGTTGGGCATGCCCAATCCACTTCCAGCCTCTGCATCGTTCTCATCACGTTTCCGCTTCATGGGCGAATCACTGGCAAATTGACGACGGGCAGATTTCTCCTCAGAAGCACCACCGCCAGAGGAATAGCGTGCCTCACGCTCCTTATCCTTGTCCTTCTTCTTCTTTTTCCCACTCTTGTCTCGTTCCTTATCCTTTTCATCAGTAGCACCGTTTTCAAGACGAGATCTCTTCGATTTGGAGCTGCCCTCGCCAGATGTTGCATTCTTAGCATCTGTCGGGTTGGCCGCTTGCGTCTGCTGCTTGAGCGCATGCTTATAGATCTTGAACAGGCGCTTGGCATCCAGCTCTGTAAATTTGGATACAAAATACCAGAGATTGCTACGCCATTCCTTCTTTTCAGACTCCCCGTACGGCTGCAGGCAAACATCAATCTGTCGCCCGATCTGCAGCAAACAATCCCTAGTGTGCTGCAACTGATCCTGATCGGATAGACTGAGATCGGGTTGATCCAGAGCTTTTAAAGCTTTTTTCACCGGACGCATCTTTTCTTTGCATTCGTTAAAGATACTCGGATCCAGATCGCCAAGAACTTCAAGGGCGCGCGGTTCATTGTTAGCGGTAAAGTGCATCGGCTTGTTGCCATTGTTATCTGAAGCGCTTGTCTTCTTACTTCTTGTCGACTTGGACTTCTTCTTCTTTTGACCCGAGCTCGCATGATCTGTTGCTGCAGATGCCATTGCGGTCGAAGCCGCAGGCGATGCAGTAACATGACTAGCACCATCTATCGCCTGTCTGGAAGAACTGCCATCAACCGTTGGTGTAGAATTACTGCCATCTTCCCCGCCTATGCCGCCATCACGACGTTCTGGCGTACCCGCAACCGTCGTGTTAAGGCTGAGGCTAGTTTTCAGCTTGCGCGGGCGACGCTGGCGTCGCTGATCGCCCTTTGTCAGCTCCACATTCTTTTTGATAATCTTAAGCAGGTATTCGGCACGGGATTGTAAATGCTTGGCCTGCGGCTTACGTGTGTCGTTGAGGAGTATTTTCTCGCCAAGCTTAAGTCGCGGATCTAGCTTCATTTGCTCCCACGAGCCAATGCCATATTGATAAATGCCACGCAACAAATTTGTATCCTCTTCGGTGCTCCAATCCACATCGAAGTTGGGTGAACGTGTTTTAATATTGAACGTCCATTGTTCTCGTGCTTGTTCTGTGCTAGGCATTAGCTCGTTGAGGGGCTGCAGTTCCTCCTCGCAGGCCAGCAGGGTTTTGGCATTGAAGGATACACCGCCCAGCTTAACCGAGTAAGTGGCGCGTGGTCGACGTTGCTTGCCGCCTTCCTGCTGTTGGTGTTCTTCTTTGACAGTCTTGGTTTCTTCCTCCTTGTGCTCATCCAGAAATTGCACACAACGATCGTGCAGCATCTGGCCAATCCGTTTAAGCTCAGACAATGGTTTCTCCTGCAGCTCTGCATCGCAAGCGATTGCCTCCAATCGCTGCAAGGGTGTCGGAAATTTTTTGTAGCTGCGAATGAAGCGACGCAACTCGGCATCTGTGAATCCATTGATTTTCTCCTTTATTGCAGGACGACCACGCTTGCGCTGCCGTCCATTGTCGTCACCGCCATTGCCACTGGCATCCGAGCCCAGCTCATAATCGGAATCCGCAGAATCATCGCCTTGCTTCGTTGAACGAGCTGCCCCCTTAGAGGAGGCGCCACCTCGTTTTCCGGTATCATTTTTATTTGCCGCGGCGGTTTTTCGTCGTGGCGGCAGGTACAAGTCCTCCATTTCCTTGGCACGCTCTTGATCCTCAATGACTTTGCGAAAGTCTTCAGGTATTATATCATCCCAGTCTTTGCTATCATCCTCATCGTCATTGGCATGCTGATCTTTGCCCAAATCATTTGGCTCCTCCTCCTGAAACGCCGCAATGCTAGCCACTTTGAAGGCCGAAAGTAAATCATCGCCTGGCATTTCAGGATCCTCGTTTCGCGTCTCGGCACGACGCAAAATTTCATCAATATCGCAGACAAGCTCTTCCTCATGCTCTTGTTCGTCCTTGAACAGCTCTTCGGCACCGAATTTAAGGATTGCAGACAAGTCGTCTTTGTTAAAAGGATTTGAATTGGATGAATGACCATTGCCGCTTTTATCCAAAACTGTGCGACCTGTGGTATCCATCCGTTGTATGACCAAATGATCCAGTACCATCTTTTGCTTGGCCCGTTCGACAATTTGCTCCTCAACGGAACGTGCGGTGACCAGGCGATAAATGTTAACCTGATTCTTTTGACCAATGCGATGGGCACGCGCCTGCGCTTGCAAATCATTCTGAGGATTCCAATCCGAATCGAATATGATAACCGTATCTGCTGTGGCAAGATTAATACCCAAACCGCCAGCGCGTGTAGATAGCAGAAAACAGAAATCCTGACTTCCTTCGGCATTGAAATGATCTAATGCCTGACGACGCATCTCTCCCTTGATGCTGCCATCCAAACGTTGAAAAGAGAAATGTCGCTTCTGCAGATAATCGGCAAGGACGTCAAGCATGCGCACCATCTGGGAGAAGATAAGCACACGATGTCCTGTCTCTTTAAGGCGACACAATAACTTATCCAACAGCACCAACTTGCCGGAACCTTTCAGCAGCGTCTGCAGTGCCTCATCCTGTTGCAAGCCGAGCAGCTCAAATTCTGAGGGTCGTATAAGAGCGGCATGATTACAGCACTTCTTCAGCTCGATAACAATGTTAAGGAACGTCGAGGTTGAGCCACGTTTGCCCTTGCGCAACGCGTCAAAATTCTTGGTCAAGATCCATTTGTAATATTGCTTCTGAAGTGATGTCATCTCAACGCGCAAGATTTGCTCCACTTTGGCAGGCAGCGATTTCTCCACATCCTTTTTCACACGCCGCAATATATATGGCTCTAGCTGTTGATGTAGTCGGCTGTAACCCTTATCCTCGGCATTTCCATGTTGCACTTCAAAATTTTCCCAAGTATCGAATTTCTCTGGCATGATAAAGTGCAGCAGTGCCCACAGCTCCTTCAGGGAATTCTGCAACGGTGTACCCGTTATGAGTAATCGATGATTTGTTTCGAATTCCTTGAGAGACTTATAAAGCAGCGAATCATCGTTCTTGAGACGATGCGCCTCGTCCACCAACAGTGCTGCCCACTGTAATGTGCCCAGAAACTGTTTATCCTTGAGAACAATCTCATAGGTGGTTAGGATGCAATTGAATTTCAGTCTTTTTGAACTGTCGAACTGCCACTCATATTGCTGTATAAGCTCACGGGACTTAACATCACCCAAATATGTGACCACATTCATGTCCGGTGCCCACAAATCAAACTCCCGCTGCCAGGCGGTCATTGTGCTAAGTGGGACGACACAAAGGAAGGGCCCGTATAGATGATGTAGCTTGAACAGCGCATAGAGAAAGCATATCGTTTGTATTGTCTTGCCCAGACCCATCTCATCGGCCAATATGACCGAATTCTCTTTGCACCACGAGTGTAGCAACCAGTTGAGCCCGTCCATTTGATAGTCGCGCAACGTGAGACCTTCACCAAGAAATTCTGGTTGCAACTTAATACGTGAAAATTTTGGACGATATTTAATAAGGCGACAGTGTCGTGACGGTGTGCATTTAGAGTTCTCCCTTTCGTTGAACTGTTCCACACAACGTTTCCATTTGCGAAGCACCAGATTGGCATCTTCCCATGTTGACTCTGCATATGGCAATGATTGCCATTTGCACAGATATTCCTGACTGCCATCATCGGGCTTCGTACCGCACGCAATTATTCTGTCCACATTATTATAGGACTTAAGCAAATCCTGCAGTAATTCCAGCTGGCACTCGAAATAATCAATGTCCTCCGGTCCGGCATAGCGACGCCAACATGCTGACTCCTGTTCCTTTTTGATAAAGTTATCCAGCTTCTTCATGCCTTTGGCTTTCATATCGCGCAGCGTTGCCTCCGATTCCCAGGTATTGTGTATGTAGCTCCATCCCTTCCATTTGATAAGATATTGCACCTCTGCAGACGACGAATCTGCGTCTGTGGTATCATCGAAATCTGCATTCGGATCACAGCCATTCTCCTCAATGGCATAGATCGTTGTCTGGTTTCCAGTGCACCCTTTTCTGCCCACACGTTGCGCCAGAATGCGCTCAATGGTCTCACATTTCTCATCTTCCTCGGCTGCTGCTGCATTTGCCGCTGCCTGACTTTCATCGTACTCAAACTCCAGTAGATCCTCGGAATCAGTGGCTTCATCCTCAGAGGCTTCCTTATAACTAACGGCGGCGGCGGTGCGACGTGTGGCGCAGCTAAAAGGAAATATATATTCAAATGGGGATAGACTTAAGACAAAGTAAATGGAATTTACCGTTTGCTGGCATCGTCATCGTCGCTATCCTCCGAGCTAAATGACTTCACGCGGCGGCGCTGCTGCTGATGTTGTTGCTGTTGTGACTGTTTGTTGGAGCGCACGTTGCTCTTGCGCTTCTGTTGTGCCCCAAATGGTGCCTCATCGCTATCAGCGTCGTCGCTCTCATCGCTCTCTTCAGAGTCCCAGCTACGAAAGAAGTTTGCATTAAATAGAAGACACTTTAATCATTTTTCTAAGCTTGCAACTAATTAAAGCAATTAAATTAAATTTAAGCAATTAAAGATATAAGGAAATGAGCTGCATGTTATTCAACGTACGTTTGTTTGTTTTTCTTTTTGACTTGTGGTCGTTTTGCCTTATCAGCAGCAGTTGGAGCAGCTTTGCGCGGCTGTCGCGTGGATCGCTTAGGTCTGTAATCATCCTCTTCATCCTCCTATCGAGTTTTCGAAATTTAAGAGCAAATCTTTAAGTTGCAACTGGAGCAGTCAGCTATGGCAATAAACTTACGCTGCTGCTACTGCTACTGCTGGAAGATGTAGGCGATGCATTGCCAGAGCTGTCACTGGCATCATCATCTTCGTCGGCGCTGGCATCGCTGGCGACCTGTGTTTGTTGCACCCCCTGCCCCCCATCGTCATCATCTTCGTCGTCGTCGTCATCTCCATCCGCTTCCAACGTCGTGTTCGGGTGCGTTGCACCCGAGGTGCCTGAGGAGCTGCTACTGCTACTCGTGTGCAATTTGCTATTGTTATTGTTGTTTGTTCTGTCTGGTTGACCCTCCACCTCTGGTTCTGAATCAGAGTCACTGGCACTGGAACCACTGGAGCTATCGTCCTCGTTCCCATCTGTAAAGCCATTTGTTTTTGTGTCCGCTTGAGCGGCTGCTGCTGTTGGTGGAAAGCCGGCAACCGGTGCCGGTGGCAACGACTTGGCAACTGTTGTTGGCTCCGGTGAGCTGCGTCCATCGCTTGAATTGCCTGAGGAACTGTCCGAATCGGAATCGGAACCGGAGGAGCCACTTCCACTACCGCTGCCACTACCACTGGCCTCTTCGCGTGTGTCATCTTGTTCGTCTGAGCCTATACTATGCGACGATTCATTGAGTGCCTGTGTAAGAGTTAAAGCACAACAATTACCAAATGCACACAAAAGGAATGGGGAATTTAAACCAGCAGACAGGGTCGTCAAGAACCCTATAAGAATTTACAATTACAAAAATTTTACTACAAGAATACAAATATTACTATGAACACCGACCAATTGGAAAATATTTTTAGTTCTTCATCTCATATATAAATTTTATGTTCTATTATTCTTTTACTTATAGGACTAACTGGTTTTCCATCTTAACCCGAATTAAAACTTTTAATCCAACGGAAAATGAATTCCAAGGAAAATTTCGAAACGGGTTTTAAGAGCGTAGCTCCGATCTATGGCACAAATTAAAAAACAAACATTTTATGACGAAAGAATCTTATGTTAACAAATTTCTTTAGGCTTCTTCGGCTTGAATCCTAATAAACAATTGCCCGAATCTTATTTTTCACACCTTATACTAAGCCGATAGCAGGTTTTAAGCACGTAAGGATTGGGTAATCCTGGCGAGAATTTTAATTTTGTTTTAAACACAGATTTCTCCTTGTTAAGCTTGAAGTTTAGTTAGGTTTGCGAATTTCGTTGTCGGTGATTAAGTTAAAGCACGAAGTATATAATCTAAAATGACTAAACTATGACCTGATCCTGTCCAGCTAACAGCAGGCGCAATAGTTGGTCAATCAAGGGTTTGTCTTTAAAAAATTAACATTGGATTTCCAAAATCATTATCACAAAGCCAACATCTGCCTGCAGAGCATATTACAGTTTTAAATCCGTTTTTTTTTTAATTGGCTCATCAAGGAACGCGATGAATCCTGGCCAGCAATGAAAGAACCTTAAAAAAATTGCTAGATATCACTTCCTGCGATTCAAATACATTAAACGTCCGCGGTAAGGATATACAAATCGAGTGGCGTTTGCTGGAGCACTGCACAAAGGTATATATCTTTTATACGAAGCCAATCCTCTCCAGAAATAGAGACCGTAATGATTTAAAGTGACAATTCTTGTGGATTCATTCAAAATTGGATACTTGAATCGGTTGTTAGCTAACGGCACGCAGGCGCACCCCAAGGAAACACGCGGCAATACAGTTTTTATACGATCCTAGCTAGAAATACCAGGAGATTTCTTTAAAATACGAGGATTAGATGCTTCTAATGCAGTTTTCTTGGTGAAAATACACAAATTCGTTTAACTTAGCAAAGTGAGAATAATTTAAAAACAAAATTTATACAAAATGTTAATGAAAATAGGCTTAATTCTTATTGAAATGCCTTTTGGCGGGCTGGAAATCTATGGAAATTGGCCAAAAATTCATGGATTTGGGCACGAGGAAAACTTTGCACCTGACAAAATGTGATTACGTAATCGATGAAAATTTTCAATTGTCACTGGAATTACATGAATTTAATGAATTTTAATGCATTTTTAATGCAGCATCCAATGAAAACAAACCGAAATGCCCAATTTCAAACGAAATTTATGAAAATGGGTACCCAATGGATTTGGGAAAACTTAACACTGGCTGCCACGTAGAATCCTCGGGCATCGTTTGACGTTGTGAAAAATGTGAAACACTGTTTAATTCCATGAAATTTTGGCACTTTTAAGCAAAAATGCCGCTTTGGCTAGCGCATTCATTTGCCGTTTAAAGTGATGGGAAGTCTCAAACGGGGGGAGACACCTATTGGGGTCCCTCTGTTTCGTGACTGGTACCTGCCACACCCACAAAACTGGCGTAGAAATTTAATAAAACACAATTTTGTAGAATAATACTCACACGGCGACTCGAATTCAACTGATTGATATCGCCTTGTTTCGAGTGATGGAAAAAATTCATAGTTTTCTTGTTATTTTTATATTCTCTCTTACACGACGTTCACTGTCACAACTTTTTCAAGGCCTACTTACCTGGCTCATTATATTTTCGTGGTAGCCTTGTAGCGCTCATTAAACATGTAATACACTTGTTAACGGCAATTGGCAAATGTTTATATTGTGTTTTATATGCGAAACACTTGTTTTTAAATGCAGTTTTCAACCAACCACACAAAAGATGTTCACGTCGTCTTGAGTCTATAGTAAAAAATACGCCATTTTGTTTTTAAGCAGTGTTCGTTTGTGGGTAATCGATAAGTACAGAGTAGCAATTTCGATTATTTTAGTCAGTAATCGGTGTGTCTCCCTGCACTCTATGAGTGTTGGCAGCTTGTTTTTATTAGCTAGATTTAGCTGCTAAATTATTGTTACAGCAATTTAAATTTTGCAAAATACTATTTAATAATTACAGTGCTCGTTTTATTAAGTTTAATTCAATATTACTTAATGTTAAATTTATTGGAATTTAGTTGTTGCGTTTCTTGTCCGCAGCGTCGATTAAAATATTATTCCAATTGTCTGCAATCATTGTGTAAAAATACACTGTCTGTAGTCACAATAATAAAACTTAAATATTAACTTATTGAATGACAATAAGATTTGAAAACAGTCAGTTCGCGCTGCACATCTGGCTCCGATTACTATCAGCTGATTGCGAGCCATTGCCAAATTGCTTAAGAATTTGTCAAGTTGGCAGTTCCGGTACAATTACACTAACTACGTCTACGCTGTGTTTCACTAATAATTGTTTTTCTTTGCATTTAAAAATGCCTGAATAGCAGCATGTAGCACCTGAGTAGTGATAAGCACGACTTAAATATGAAAGAAGTGGGCATTGCACTGCCCAAGTCGCGTGGCGTGGGTGTCGGTATTCTGGGAGCGTTTCTGCTAATTTTTATTTTCTACTATTTTTATGGGGGTTATATGACGCTGACGCTCTTCGGAGCAATAGTTTTATGTACGTAAACTTTGAGTATATTTAAATCGAGTCTATAATAATATATTGCTTGCAGTGATATTTTACAATGCACAGGATTTGCTGTTGTATCATCCGGACTTGCCAACAAACTCACGCATTTATATACCCATCCCGACCATGCACAATCTGCCTCATTTAACCGTTAGCATTAAGACGCCAGATGACGTGACGTTGCACGCCTTTTGGATAAGCCAACCCGAAGAACGCTGCAAAACGGTGCCCACATTACTATACTTTCATGGCAATGCCGGAAACATGGGTCACCGCATGCAAAACGTGAGTAGAAAATGCTCATTCAATGCCATTGTTTACGTTCTAATTCTCACTTTTGCGCGTTCTTTCAAGGTTTGGGGTATCTACAATCATCTGCACTGCAACATTTTGATGGTCGAATATCGCGGATATGGATTGTCCACGGGTGTACCTTCGGAACGCGGCCTGATCACGGATGCCCGTGCTGCAATTGATTATTTGCACACCCGCCACGATCTGGATCACACACAGCTTATACTCTTTGGTCGCTCCTTGGGTGGTGCTGTGGTCATCGATGTGGCCGCTGACACTGTCTATGGCCAGAAGCTAATGTGCGCCATTGTGGAGAACACTTTCACCAGCATACGCGACATGGCAGTGGAGCTGGTGCATCCGTCTGTGAAATATATACCAAATCTGTTGTATAAAAATAAGGTAAGTCATCGGGTTGAATGCACACGCTATGGGCCTGTTAATGAAGGGGATGTCTTTGTAATTGCGACAGTATAATTCACTCAACAAGATAAGCAAGTGCTCGGTGCCTTTTCTATTTATATCGGGCCTTGCGGATAACCTAGTGCCACCGCGCATGATGCGTGCCTTGTATACAAATTGCGGAAGTGAACAGAAGCGTATGCTGGAATTTCCGGGAGGATCTCACAACGATACCTGGATAGTGGATGGGTAAATGGACAGATACCATCTTGCTTATATTTTTAAAACTAATTTCCAATTTGTTTACAGTTATTACCAAAGCATCGGAACATTTTTATTCGAGCTACAACAGCAGCCATCGCCACTTCAGAAGGCGCCAGAAAAGAGCAACGTTTGGATAGAACTGGAACATAAGATTATAGATGTTTAGCTGAGCATTCTTTATACACATACACACACAATTAAGTGTTCTTTTGACTGTGTTAACTCTGCGTTGGTCTGCTACTCACATATGTATGCGTAGATATACATTGTGCACTAGAATAAGCTGTTTTTAGGCGCTTGTAGTTGTGTTTTTGCCGGAGAAGCAGCTGCGGGAGAAGCTTAGTGCGCCAGGAGTTCATATTTTAAATGTTAAACTACTGATACTTATGCTAGGCTAATTGTTAACACACTAACGAATGAATTATAGCTTTAGGTTAGCCTTAAATCTAAATCAGGTTCCGCAAATGCAAAAAAAAAAATAATAAATAATTCATATTTAAACTGATTGCCGGCTAAAAGCCCATGAAATCGCCATCTGCACTATCGTCCAGCTCGTCAGAGTCGTCAGCATCCTTGTCCCTTTTGGCTTTGCGTTTGTTTGATGATGGTTTGAGATTTTCATCTGGCTCCTCTTCCACAATGGCGGCACTGGACTTCTTGGCTTCGCCTTGCGATCGATGATGGAACACAAACGAAATGCATTTACTTGCTGTCCACGCCTCGGAGAGCACAGTGTCGGGTAGACCGCGATTATTGGAGCAGTGAAACCATTGGGACAAATGCGAAGTGCAGTCCGTGTTCTCCGGCGGTGGCTGTCGTTGCACATCCTGGAAGCAGCGCTTGCACTTGAGCCTAAAAATGCAAGATAATCAATTTGGTTGCCAAAGAACTCTTGCTCCTTGAGCTGCTTACTTGTTGTGCGTATCGGATAACACGTTGGCCTCAAAGCTAAACAAATCCTTGAGGTCTTCCCGCGTAAAATGCTTCTCCGCCGACTCGTTGTTGTCTATAATGGTACTGGACAGCGATTTCTTATGCGTCTGTCGCTGCAGAATCTTTTCCTCAATGGAGCCGCTCTAAAAAATAGAAGCACAAGGATAAATATCTGAAACTGGCGGACCCGAAGCAGACTTACAGCCACCAAGCGGTAAATATAGCACGGTTTCTTTTGTCCATCACGCCAGACACGCGCCATTGCCTGCTCATCATTTGCAGGATTCCAGTCTGGATCAAACATGAACAAACGATTGGCGCCAATCAAATTAAGACCACAGCCGCCAGCCTTGCTGCTAAGCATGAAGAGGAAACAATCTGTGCTAGGATCGTTGAATTTGTCAACCACTTTGGATCGCTTCTTAATGGTCATGGTTCCATCGAGGCGCACATAGGTGTATCTACGTTTGCGCGCCAACTGCTCGAACAGATCCAGCGTCTGGGTATAATTTGAGATAAGCACCACCTTGTCATCACTGTTAGCTCGTATGGATGCCAGCATGAAGTCCAGCAACATGAATTTGCCACTTAACTCTGGATTGACATCCCTGCAAAGGAAGTTGCATAATAAACGATTCTCGTTCCGCCGCGATTTAGCACTTACTTTGGTTTGTAGTTGGCCGGAAGAATATTCTGCGACTTCTCAAAGCCTTTCTCACGTGCCGCCAACTTTTCGTAAATAAGATCCGGATGATTGCATAGTTTTTTTAGGGTGGTTATGTCAGATAAAGCCGTAAGCGAGGTCTTCTCATTGCAATCTGTAGGTGAAGTATT
Source organism: Zaprionus ghesquierei (assembly GCA_018904095.1). NCBI lineage: Eukaryota > Metazoa > Arthropoda > Insecta > Diptera > Drosophilidae > Zaprionus > Zaprionus ghesquierei. The sequence continues at coordinate 65,445 of JAEIGP010000806.1, read as the reverse complement.
GATTTAGTAAGCGCAAAGTTGTTGAAGTTGCTTGTGACTCACCTGCTAGGCTGCGGCGCACCTGATCCGACTTCAGGAAGTTCTCATATATCTGCAACTGCACAGACGTAAGCTTGGCACAGACGACCATCTCGAACTTGACTGGCAGATACTTGGTAAGAATTTGATTGGTGCGTCTTATAATGCATTGATTAACTAAGCTAACTAGCTCCTGCGTCTTCTCCAGCGCCCGATGACGTTCTGCGTCTGTGGAGTCGGCATTTTGACCACGCAGAATGGCGTTCTCAAATGTCCGTTTGAATTCGGCTCCAGTACCCAGCATCTCGGGATTGACAAAGTTCACAAGACTGAAATATTCTGTAAGATCGTTTTGAATTGGCGTGCCGGAGAGTAGAACACGCCGTTTGGTCTTCAGACCCATGAGCGCCTGATAGGTGAGATTGTCGCTGTTCTTGAGACGATGCCCCTCGTCGCAAATGACCATGCCCACCTCTGTTTTGCACAGAATGTGCGCATACAACCGGAAGGTCTCGTAGCTGATAAGAAGCACGGGTGTACCGCAACGCGTTGCCGTGTTCATGGCGAACTGTTCGAGGGCGCGTGTTGTATCCTCCTTAGAGCCACCCTCCATGGCCAGGCAGTGCATGCGTCCATGCAGCCATTTGGTAAACTCTTTCTCCCAATTCTTAACCAGCGAAGAGGGTGATACCACAATAGCTTTCGAGATAGTTGGCTTGCAGTCGGGACTTTGACGCAGCAGCGTCCATGTCAGTGTCACACACTGCAATGTCTTGCCCAGTCCCATCTCGTCGGCCATAATGCAACCATTGAAATTGCCCCTCTTCCCTTCCACGCACTCGTACATGAAACGAACGCCCTCCCGTTGATGCGGACGCAGCACGTTGCTCAGCAGCGGATCTACAACGACATGCACCTGCAATGTGCTCGGATCCATTGACATGCGTTCGTGTTCTGTGTAGGCAGGAGGTGTATATAGCACAAGGGCATTGCAGGCCTGTGGATCGTGCAGAGCTCGCCGAACAATGGAGCGTCGTACGCCCAACGATCGATTGCCGCCGTAATCGGGCACATAGTTGGCTATGGGCACTTTGAATTTGCGTGACAATACCTTGGCAATCGCTTGCTCATATTCGCTATGCGCTGTGAAACGTATGGGCAGTGGCAGCTCCACATTGTTGGTCGCAACTCGTTGCGCACTTTGACGTTTCTCCAGCTCTTGCTGACAGGCGCGTTTGTTTTTCTTGAGCAATGGCGGAGTAAAAGCGTCCTTCGACTTGATTCGTACACCTAATCTTTGGCTAGGCGCTAGGCTGCGCCGCTGGAAATATAAATATTGTTAATTTAAGAACAATAATTTTGCTGTTTATTTACCATTTTCAATAAGTGTTTAAATAAAAAGCGCGAAAACTCTAAGGCCGCGGTGAAATCAGCTGTAATCCATGTGTTTGGCAACACTGTTGTTTACCAACACTCTTACTTGGCTACACTTGACTTTTATAATAGGGTGACACAACTTTGATAAAATTAAGATAAATTCAACTTAAGTTTAAAGCCAACTATTTAAAAATCAAAATTCAAAATAAGAAATGATTTTAAAATTAATACTCTAAAAGCAGGTCGTGCGCCAAGAAAAACATAATAAACGATTTGTAGCCTCATATATGATCGCATTCCCAAAAAGTGAGTGTCATTCCGGTGTAATTGAATTATTTTGGGTGACCATATGATTATAAATCCAAAGATATATTACTCAACTTTTACAACACTAGTGCTATTTTTTTGCAATAGTTTTACTGCATTGAATTGATAAGAACAGACCATTTTACTAATTAAGAAACTGCCAGCAAAGCGATATTAAGTTCACTAAACGTTCGCACACATGTCAAAATTTAACTAAAGACAATGTGCGCATATTAACTATCCGATTAGCGTACCATATAACTTGGCAGTTGTCTGGCGGTCGCAGCTCTGACGATTTCGGCGATTTGCAGTCGTGGTGTTTTGTTATTGGAGCAGCAGCAGCAGCAGCAGCAAACAAGATTAAAAATAAACTTAAGCATTTCGGAATGTTACAACTTTGATGGGATAAAGAAAATGCAGAGCAGGCTGTCGAATACTTTACGAACGCACAAGTGCAAGAAAAAGTGCAACAAAGTACAAATACGGAAAATTATTTGTCGGGTAAAAATTTTTAATTAATCACATATTTTATAGTTATGTACATATATTATTTAGACGTTCCTCTCTCTCTCTCCCTCTCTCTTTCTGCATGGCAGTGTTAATTGAGGCGCTGATTTTAAATTAAAGAAAACCAAGCGAAACATACAACGAAAACGGAGAACGCGATTAATTCAAATAACCAACAGCAGCAACAACAACAGCAAATAACACGTTCAAAGTGAAGGTCAACGTCACAAGCAACAGCAGCGACAACGCCAGCAGCAGCAGCAGCAACAGCAACAACAATATCAATACCACCAACAGCAGCAGCAGAGTCATAAGTAACGGCAACTGTGGCTGCCAAAACCATATTACCAACTGCGCCAGCTACTTGGAATTGGAGCTAGCAAATTTAGCTATAGTTCCAGTTGCAGTTCCGCCGCAAAAGTCTTTAAAATATGAGTTCCCTGACATGGCCATTGCTAGTGCCAGAGCGCCTGGTGCTGTCGGTAGTGCTGTCGCTGCTTCTGCTTATGATCTGTGTACTGAGTGAAGATGCCAGTACAATGCCCACACAGAACATGTCGCATAAGGAGCGCGCTGAGCTGCGGTAACTGCTTGAACCTTAATCTTTTGGTGATTCCTAAATGGTTTATCCTTCCAGTGAGGAATCGCGTGATATGTTCTATCATGCTTATAACGCGTACATGGAAAACGCATATCCTGCCGACGAGTTGATGCCGCTCTCCTGCAAGGGTCGCTTTCGCGGTGTGACACCCTCACGTGGTGACATGGACGACATATTGGGCAAGTGAGTACAGTGGGGCAAGTTGAGGCATAAGTATATATACGTATGTGTGGGTACATGTTCCTAGAAAGTGCAAGGTTTATGCGGTTTTTATACTCGCTACGCAAAAAGTAGAAGGCTATTATAACTTTGCTCAAACCGAAAATGTATGTTACAAACAGGAGGAGACATCTCCGATCCCATAAAGTGTATATATTCTGGCTCAGGATCAACAGCCGAGTCGATATAGCCATGTCCGTCTGTTTGTCTGTCCGTATGAGCACTTAGATCTCAGCTATTCTAAGAGCTAGGACTACCAAATTTAGTAACAATATGTCAATATATTGCACGCTGATCAAGTTTATTTTGGATTTTGACCACGCCTCCTTGTTAACAATCAGATAATAAACACAGAAATTATTCAACTCAACGTTTTCCACAGCTGTAAGCGGCGCTGCCGGCAGCGCTGCGGGCAGCATTAGGCCAAATAGTGCGTACGTGTATTCTTGATGAACGAGCAGCTGGGTAGCGGGTATATAACAGTCGAGCACATTCGACTGTAGCTTTCTTACTTGTTATTTTTACCAACGTCTTATCGGAGTCTAAATATAAATTAGGCGCTATATATAAATTGTTAACCTTATCGGCAACTTATTTTATTTGTACATAATGCTTTTTATATATGTACATGAAGTGGGTCAATGTTAAGCCCGCATTTGTTATGTTAAAAGTTGCATTCCTTTTATTTATTGTAGTTGAGCTTGACTAAAGTTTGTGTCTGTTTTGATTTTCCAGCTTTTCCATGACACTGGTGGATACACTGGACACGCTAGTGTTGCTCGGTGACTTTGCGGAATTCGAGCACGCCGTCAAGTTGGTCATCCGCGATGTGCAGTTCGATAGCGACATCATTGTGTCTGTGTTTGAGACCAATATACGCATGGTGGGTGGACTGCTGTCAGCACATATTCTGGCAGAGTATTTGCAGAAGCAGGCGGATGTGATGCACTGGTACAAGGGCGAGATGCTTGAGATGGCACGCGAGCTTGGCTATCGCCTGTTGCCGGCATTCAATACCACAACTGGCATACCACATGCGCGTGTCAATTTGCGACTCGGCATGAAGGATCCGCAATTGAAGAAATCCCGCGAAACGTGTACCGCCTGTGCCGGTACTATCTTGCTAGAGTTTGCCGCACTTTCGCGTCTGACTGGAGATCCCATCTTTGAGGTGCGTGCCCATGCCGCCATGGATGCGCTGTGGAAGTTGCGCCATCGTGGCTCTGATCTAATGGGCACAGTGCTTAATATTCATTCCGGCGATTGGATACGTCGAGATTCCGGTGTCGGCGCCGGCATCGATAGCTACTACGAGTATCTGTTCAAATCATATGTCCTCCTGGGAGATGACAAGTACCTGGCGCGTTTTAATCGACACTACAATGCTGTGATGAAGTACGTCAGTGAGGGGCCAATGTTGCTTGATGTGTTGATGCATCGCCCTCATGCCAAATCGCGAAACTTTATGGATTCACTGCTGGCATTCTGGCCAGGATTACAGGTGCTCTCTGGCGATCTTAAGCCCGCAGTGCAGACGCACGAGATGCTCTATCAGGTGATGCAAATGCATACACTCATTCCAGAAGCATGGACAGTTGATTTTCAAATTCACTGGGGACAGCATCACCTGAGACCTGAGTTCATTGAGTCCACATATTTCCTGTATCGCGCCACAGGTGATCATCATTACCTGCAGGTGGGTAAGCGAGCTCTCAAAACGTTGCAACAATATGCCAAAGTCTCGTGCGGCTATGCGGCTGTCAATGATGTGCGCACCGGCAAGCATGAGGATCGCATGGACTCGTTTGTGCTCTCCGAGACCTTTAAGTATCTGTTTTTGCTGTTCTCCGAGCCGCAGGATCTCATCATCAATGTGGATGAGTTTGTGTTCACAACCGAGGCTCATCTGCTGCCACTTTCCATTGCACAACTAGGGAATTCCACGTTTAGTGAGTATGATTAAAATGTAAATATTTTATAAAATTAATTCGGAATATCATCTATATATTTTAGGCTTTCGGCAATCGGACGAGCACAACGTACTCGACTTCATGCGCACCTGCCCCAGTTCCAATAAGCTTTTTCCTGAAAAAGTACGCAAACCATTGCGCAACTTCATTACGGGCTCGTGCCCGCGTACCACAAATGGAAAGCGTCTCAGCGCCCTGGATTTTCAAGCAAGCAATGCGGATCATTTGCGAGCTGTTTACGACATGGGCATCACCATGGTATCGGTAGGCGATCGTAGCCAAGGCAAGGTGCGACTGTTTCATAGTTTCTATAATGTAAGTTTTATTTCTGTTTGCACTTCTTATTTGGTTTGTTATTTATTATATTTTACTTGTTGTGTGCCATGTCCTTAAGCAATGTTTGATGTCAATTTAGAGCTGCAAAATCATTGTGAAAGTTGATTTGATTTGATTAGCTGACATATATTTTATAGTTTATGCCCTATACTCGCGAGCTGTGGAGAGAGGCTGAGAGGCTGCGAGGCTGCCCTTCAATGCTTTTGTCTATTTGAGTGTGTGAGAGCGAGAAAGCAACAGTTCAGACAGACAACTTTTTTGTTGGGAATTGTTAATATATGTTTGCAATTTTTTGAAAAATAGAGCGTAGGGTATCTCACTGTCGGGTGCGCTCGACTGTAGCTTAAGTTACTTGTTTTAGTATATGTATATACTGTGAGTTCTTCGCTAATTTTACTAATCACAAATTGTTATTCTACTCCCTAACAGGCCAAGAGCCAAGAGGAGGGCGAAATGGGTCTGCAGTTCATGCAGGAAATGCTGGAGCTAACCAAAATGCAGAGCATGAATCAGCTAGCACAGCTGCAGGTGCGTAATTTTGAAGAGAATTGGGCGAAGAATCGATTAATGGTGAGATTATAAGGAAGTTTAAACTACATATTTCACGTAGACGTAGTCTATAAGAAAAACGGATCGTAATAGTGTAGAATTAGAGCGTCTTACACAATATGTAAATTTGACACGTATCGTATGTATTTACCAAACAATTAGTTTAGTAGATCTATAGCAACATTTTGTATTGTTTTAAACATTTGTGCATTTGTTTGTTAATTAATGATTTTTCCAAATGTTTTACAGGCCGTTGCCTACGCGCTGGATGATAAATTACAGGACTGGACGGCACTGATGGCCGGTCCATCGCACTTCAGTCCCGAGTTAATTGGCGAACAGTTTGTTGAGGGCGATATTGTGTTGGCCAAACCGTTGCGCGCCTGCGATGAGCAGCTGCAGAACGCCAAGGATGTGGCCGGCAAGATATTGGTAGCGGAGCGAGGAGATTGCACATTTGTGAGCAAGGCGCGATTGGCACAAAAAGCTGGCGCCAAGGCGTTGATTGTCTGTGATAATGTATCTGGTTCTTCCGGCGAAACGCAACCGATGTTCGCCATGTCCGGCGATGGCACCGATGATGTTAACATACCCGTTGTCTTCATGTACAGCCTAGAGTTTTCCAAGCTATCGGCGGCGATTGTGCGCCGACCGCAGTTGCGTGTACGCATCATGCAAATGGTGGAGTTCAAGCGTTGGCAGCTTGCCAAGGAGGCGCATCTAAATGAGACAGCAGCAGCAGCGGCGGCAGCAGCAGCGACCGCAACGACGACAGCGACGACAACGGCGATGCCAAAGAAAAAACCAGACAAAGAATTGTAGTGATTGCTCCGAAAATTGTCTGGCCACTCACTGTAACGCTTCACGGCCTTCTTCTTAAGTTTTAAAGTGCTTTTCGATAAACATTTCACTAATTTTACGAACATATGTAAGTTAATATCTATGTATATGTATGTGTGTACATATACAATATATTTAAAATATTTTAGAATTTGTAGTTAGTACTTCCAAATTGGGAAGCACAGAAAATCAGCTAGTTTTTATTCAGATTCTTAGCATAAAATTCCGGCAAGTTATCAGCTTCCTGTCAGCATAGACTATACGATTACCAGGCTATATACTGTACTCTATACTATATACTCTATATATATATATATAGATATATGCAACCGTGTGTATAGTCCATGTTTTATATGTTAGTCCATTAAACATTTTCACAAATTTGTATACCAATGTAAGTAAATCTTATGTACATAAATTAGCTGTTAAAATAAAAAGGAAAACAAAAACAATAAATATATAAATAATTATAATTGTAACACGATATAGCTGATAATGTATTTGTAACGATTGAAAGAATGTGTAGTTGAAATTGCGAGTAGTTCATATACCAAATTGCGTTTAAAATACATTATAATTAAAAAACAAACAACAACGTTACCAAATTGTATTCCAATTACTTTCTAGGGGGGCCCAAAGTTATAAGTAAATATTTTATTTTACGTTCTCTCGTTTTGGTGTTTCAAATTCGTAATTAAATATAATATATGACACGTGACTCCGTGGCGGGATTTATAGCTTTGTATGTTACATAGCCCAGCATTGTGCTAGAGTTTGTGATTTTCCTTTACAAAACACAGGAAAAAATTATATATAATATATTTCGATAAGTAACGTAAAGCTTGACTTCAAAAACTCTTAATTCTACAAATAATGAATATAATTCAACTGGTCTTTACAAATAGATATTCGCTTCACTTGTTCTTTGAAGACAACGATCGATATACTACAGTATGTTACATAAAATACGTACGATTTACTTAATTTCTTATAAAGATATATGTATATAATACACGTTTATATTGGGTTCTTATTTAGCATAATTAAAATAGACTTTTGTGTTTATTCAAATTATTAAAAGGTCGCTCTGATAAACATATCATCTCAAATAACAAGAGATAAACCAAAAAATGGAAGTGGAAAATTTAGCGAACTGCACACGCAACGTGCAGTAAGAGACGGAGGAGAGTAATATTTTGAGTTTCTTTGCTTTCTCTTTTGGAATCATTTTGGTCTATACGCGTACGGGCAACTGTGCCTGGGGCACAAGCATCATACTACGTTGTTGCTGTGTGGCTATTTTCAGTATATGATTGGTAAGGCTATCCACATTGAGTGTCTGGGGCGTTAGCGTGATAATCTGTGATTTCTGTCGGCTATAGAACCTTTGTGTACGCTGCGGCGCCATATAGGTTAGCTGCCGCAGATCCGATGTACTAATCCAGATTTCATCATCTGCCTGGGACTTCAAGATCAAATGATCACCCGTATTGATGGCAATCAAATCAGTGTCAAATTGCGGCGAGGGCAAGTCATGCACGTGCAGCACACGATGCGAGGGATTCGTATGCGATAGTTCGCACGCTATTATACGCAATTGCGCACACCCGTGCGCCTCCAGATAATGCTGATACAGTACCAACATACTATTCTGATCCATATCGAAGTTAGGCAAATGCATTACACCCAAATTCTGGCCAAGCTCGAAGCCAAAATCATAATTCATTAGCGTATCGCCACTGCGATGATCCCAAATCGTAATACGTGTCTTGCCATATCCAATCAGGCGATCCTCTGTCAGGCACTCGATGTGCCGCAGTTCGTGTCGCAGCTGCTTGAACTCTCGTATGCTCGCGAGCGTATCCAGTGTGGGTGTCAGCGAGTACTTGCATATGCCCGCACGCGGTTTACCCATCAATGTATCCTGCTGCCAGGCCATGACAAAGTAACGTGACTCCGCAATGCATGTGTAGATGACGTGATGGGGTTCACTGCGAAAGGATGATAAGATTAAGATAAAGCTGCATACGTAAGTCAACTCGATTAGAGGAGGGGAGGCTCACCAGTTAACCGCATCCAGATGCACCGAATGCATCTTCGGACGCATTTCCTCCTCGCAATAGTAGTAGACATTCACATACAGTGACAACAGCTTGGACTCGCGTCTGTGATGATCCAGCGGATGCGAATGCATCTCAATATAGACGGGCGTTGAATTGTGCGCGCAAATACGATTTCCATAAGGCGTAGGTATTTCAATATCTAAAGGGAAATATAAATCAATGTTCTGGGATCAAAAGAATTGCCTTGCCTACCGTTTGTGGTCCGTCGCAGGCCGCCCAAGAAAACCCAACGCTGTTCTGTGCTCTCCAATTTATCAGTTTCTCCCGAATTTGTTGTTCGTGTTGTTCTTGTTTTGCCGAACGCTTCCCCAGCTGCTGTTGCTGTTGCTGCTGCTGTTGTTGGTGATGCTGGTAAGACTGCTCCTGCTCCTGCTGCCGCTGCATCATCTGTTGTGGCTTTGCTTTGCAGTAAATCAAATATTTTGGAGTACTTCCAAAATGATACAAAGCGCTCCTGCACTGCTATCAGTTGATCCAGCTCATAGTAGACATGTAGCACTTTACCATATTTGCCTGCCAGTGGATTGCGCAGCGCCGTGACGGATGTGGTCAGCGATAATAGAGCACCAGGCGGTGCCATCTGTATGCTATTTTGTATTCTATTCTTCTCCTGCGTGCTGGCCGATTGATTTGGACGCCGAGAGAAGTGTGGCATACGTTGTGTTGGCGGCGGCGCTGATATGGGGGCTAGCTGCATACTGGATTCGGATATATCCCACAAGGCTGCTTCCTCTGGTGGACGTTCTCGCGGCTTGCGTGCCATATTCACACAACGACGCACTGCAGCCGAGTACGAAGGCGGTGCAACAATTGCACGATCGGCGCTTAAGGCAACTATAGCCGTCTCCTCCAATGCAGGTGCGGCATCGCCTTCTGCCTGCTCGGCGTTGTGATCGAAATCAGCTGGCAGAGATTTGGCACGCCCCCCTTTGCCACGTTCAGTCTTTAGAATCGCTGCGCTGGCTGCCAGCAACTGTTCCCGCTCCTTCTTTTGCAACTGTTGCAGCTCTTCCAGTTGTTTCTTGTGCAGCTGCAGCTGCTGCTCTCGACTTATGGGCTCAATGGGCTCAACGGGCTTCTTTGTTGCTAGTTTCTTGCCGCCTTTAAGACGTTTGCCACTACTATTTGCATTGGTACCACCGGACAGACGCTGCTTGCCACGTCCTTGCGCCGCCATATCGGAGAGTTCGTAGGTCTTAAGCATGTTCACCTTGCGATTGCGTAGCATCTTTGAATTCATTGAGCGTGTTACTAGCTCACGTTCTGGCACAGTGGCTGCACTTGTCGAAGCTGTTGCCGCTCCGCCTGCTGTGGTGCGACGACGTTTTGCCGTCTTCTTTGGCAACTTGCGCGGCGGCTTTTTTACCCCTGCTGCTGGTGCAGCTGGTTTACTGCTACTGCTTTCCCGCTCTGGTGTTTTCTTCTTGTTATTCACTTGCTGCATCTCCCTTGCCGGAGACTGACGAGTGCTATTGGGTTTGGGCAGGCCATTGTTAGTCACCGTCTTGACAATGTATATGGAAGGCTTCGATTCACGCGCCTGACGCAATCGATCCTGTATCGATTCATGCAGGTTACACTGCGCCTTCGGCGCTGCTGCCGCATAGACTTTCGCAAAGGCCGTCTCCAATGAAATCTGTGGCGTTTGCCTTTTCTGTGGGCAATAAATAAATTCCATTTTCTGCGACAGATTTCCACGATGAATGCTGGTGAGACTGGTCCGACTACTACTACTGCTGCTGCTGCTGCTGCTATTGTGACTGCTAGCGTTACTTGTTGACTGCTTTGTCGCCTCCCCGGTGGTGTCCAGCTGCAGCTCCTCCACTATTTGTAGTTGCTCGGGATCGGAGCTCGAATTTTGATGCTGCTGTTGCCTCTGTCGACGCTTGCCACGCACATCGCTGCGCATTCTGTCCAACTGCTGCTGCGTGCGTACGCGCAACGAGCGTCGCGCCACTGTGCTATTGGCCAGCTCCCGCATGGCATTGGCCACCGCATTGGCAGTTGCTAGCTCTGTTAGTCCTAAATAGTTGCAGAACTCCTGCTGCTGATAGAGTTGGGCATGTCGGTGTATGTCATCCGTACTATCGGATCGCACTGAAAGAGAGATTATGTAAGGCGTGGAAAGCTAGTGGAGTAACTTATGGCCTTACCTATCTCCTCTGGCACTTCCTCCTGATCCATTTCCTCCATTTGTTGCTCTATCACTTGGCAATGCTGTTCATCCATCTCCATGTGCTGCTCTTCGATAACCAATGTTTCCACTTCGGGTTGTTGCTGTTGCATCTGCTGATTACTCTCCTCCACAGTTTTGGGCACAACACAACTAGGTTTATTTACACTCTGACCGACCAGATCTGTTGTAGATGTTTGCTTAGTTTGAGACAGTTCAAACATCGTTTGCGTCTCCTGATGTTGCACGGGAGTCTCCTTTAGTGTTGCCGCAGATGGCGTAACCTGAACCTCAAAACAATCATCATCATCGTCGTCGTCATCCAACACAATGGGTTCGGGTTCCATCTCCACCTCGACGGTCTCAACTGGTTGCACATTCTGCAGCAAGCGCCTATAGTTGGGTCTCTTTTGTACAGCCGCCAAATCCTCCATTTGTGTGCTTTGATTGAATTCATGTGTCAATTTCGTAAATCCCTGTCGTAATATATCGTAGAACTCATTGAACTTTGGCTGTATGGCAGGCTCCGCCTCGTGTTGTTCGAACTCTGCCTCAAAGTTCTCCACATCCTCGACAACATCACAGTTATGGTCACAATTCCAATTGGCCAATTTCTCATTGACGCTCATCTGTGGCTGCGACTGACAAATGTTTGCCAATCGTCGATCCATGGCATCGGCAGCGAGAGTATTCTTTAGTAGCCCCACATACTTGCGCCGTTGCGGAGGCGAACGTTCCTCTGTCGGTGCTGTGCCCAGTTCATCGTCATAGTCATCGATGTCGCTGCCATTGGGCATGGAAGTAGAGCTTACTGGGAACTCGGTGGTGCTGCTTCGGGGAACAGCAGCGGCTGGTGCAGGTATTGCTGCCAGCATCTGTGCCTCTTCATCTACAGGCTGCTGATCCACATCGTGTTCCTCCAGTTCATCATCATGGACCTCACAAATGTCTGGTCGCTCATCCACATAGGAGTCACTTATCTGCTGTACCTCCTCCTCTTCGGCGGAGGCATCAAGCAGTAACTGTTGATGCTCCTGCTGCTGCAGCTGATGATGTAAATGCTGCTGCTGCTGTGGCACTAGCGCTGCATCGCTCAAGTAAACATGCGATGCATGAAGCTCATGTTCCTCTTCCTCCTCCTCTTCCTCGGCTGGCAACAATTGACAATTAAAGGTAGCACCATTGGGCTGATGTTCCTGCTGCAGCTGATGCTGCTCATGCTGCTCTTGTTGTTGCTGTTGCTGGTGCAGCTGCTGAGCTTGCATGCCCAAGAGGTAAGTACGTTCGATATCCTGATCAGTGTGTACAATTATTTCACAGCATTGATCATCGGCCAGCAGCATTACGTTTTCCTCATAGATGACACATTGTGCTACATTCTGATCCTCTTGATCGTCGTGCGACTCGTTGCCATTAGTTAGTATATAGCCCACTGATGTGCTGTCCTCCAGCAGTGCAACGGGTGCGGCTAGAAAGAGAGAGAGAGAGAGAGAGTTAGTGACAGGATACGTTGCATAATTTGGGAATACTCACCTGCCAGCTGAGACTTTACGGTTCTACAGCTAAGGCGATTTTCGGCGCTTAAGTGAACACCAAATATTAGCGCCTGATCTCCTCCTGCAGAATTGTTCTCGATATTCTCCTCCTCATCGTTTTCTACGTTGAATCCCTTAAAGCAATCATCCGGGCTTGACAGCAGGCTGCGTATATCGCTATCCTCTGATATGAAGGTAACTATATTATCCCTGGATGGATCCACCTCGACAGCGTTATTTGCCATTATCGGCGTTGCTGTCGTTGGCGAAAAGAAGTCGAGCAAACGCTCTTCGGCGGCTGCATATTCACTCAGTGGGGAGGTTCCTGCATCTGCTGCTGCTCCTGTCGCCATCGCCGCCGCCGCCGCCGCCGCCGCCGCCGTCGTTGTCGTTGCCGTTGTTGTTAGTTGGTTCGACATTTTGTTATTAACATAAATTATGTATTAATAAGCTAACTATCGCTTATCACTGTGAGACGCCGAGGAACGTAGGGTAATCGAAACTTTGCAACGGGCTGGCGATGCAGCGTAAAAAAACAAACGAGAAAGAGAATTTCTATTGCGACAAATTATCAAATTGAAGTTTTTTTTTTTGGGAATTTAGCACGTGAAATTTTAATAATATGTCAATCCCTTGATAATGCTCTACTTAACAATGTCGAAAACAATTCTGACATGATTACCGTAGCCATTGTTGTTTCCGGGCATTTTTGTTTAACATTTGTATATATTTTATTTGCCCTTTTTAACAATACGAAAAACAAATTTCTTCTGCGGAGCAACAAATCGCGGCACTTGTCGGTATGTTAAGAAGAAGCATTGCCTATCGTTTATGCGTCGCTTTGATCGTGAAACCACAACACTAACTTGCGTGTTTATGATAAAAAAAATATATGTATTTCATTGAAAAATTATATTGTTTAAGAAAATGCTTGCGTTATTTAAAGCCGGTTTCTCGTACTTAGCAAATTTGCAATTTAGTATGATAATAAAATAATCCAATAAGCATGTACGCATTCTGTGTGAATTGCAAAAATTTGGCATTGTAGCGCTTTCACTGCTGTGGTCACACTGCCGACCAGCTGTTCAGTTTTGTTTTAAGGGTTCGTCAATTGAGCAACACATCTCTACAGGCGCGACTAGAAATATCAAAATTACACAGACAGATAGCCACACGCACAGTTGAGAAACATTGCCGAGGCGTTAGCGCGCGCTGATAAGCACACACATATACAAAGAACAAAATAAGCAACTAAGTAGCTGCTGTCTGAGGCTGTCAAAATAAAAATATTGAACGCATTCAAACCTGGTCACAAACAACACTCGGCTGTCGAAGTGTGAACGTCGTCGTTTAGTCTTGTAACAAAAAACTATTTCGTATATAATAATCAATGTGCTCCTAATTAGTTCGGTATATTCAGTGTAACATAAATATAAATCGGGAAATTTAGCGTATATATATATTCTTTGTATATGCATCGTAGTCAAGAGGCCAAAAAATTCTAAATAGTACATTTTTTTTAAATATGAGTGAGAAACTAGTGAACGGTACTTGCAATGGCAACGCCAGCGGAAACGGAGGCGATGATGGCGGCAGCAACAAATGCAACGGCACAAAAAAGGAAGTACGCGTATGGTGCGATGGCTGGTGAGTCAGTAGGAAATATACCTACCTATCTTATATGTATTGATATGTGTTCCTTAAAACTATATGCGCATATCTGCATGCTTGTACATATGTATGTAGATATATTGGCATTGAAAAGGGCTAAAAACTCACACACACACCCATGCATATGTATGTGTACATGTGCGTTGTTTCCTTCCCCTGCCTAGCGGTAGTTGTTTCATTTCCATTGCGTCACTCTTTGCTGCGGCTAATCAAAGCTCGCTTGACATTTAAAAGAAAGCACAGATTGATTTTAGCACGCTCTATGCGCAAAGTTTCCATTCTATATATATATATGTATATTTATTAAGTGTGTTTGTGTTGTTGCTTGTTTAGTTCAGGTTCAAGGTCAATTAAAATCAAAAGCTTAGTTGGCTTAGTTGTGCAAATATTTACACAATTGCAGCGTAATTCTTCAATTGAAAAATCATAATAAACCAATACATGCATATGTATGTATGTGTGTGTGTGTGTGTATGTACATAAATTAGTCGATTATTGTCTGTAGATTTAGTCCGCAGCTCCTCGCCTGACCGGTTTATCGATTGATCAAGCTAGACAAATAATGAGTCAAACAAACACACGCACACAAGCATAAATTAATCAAAAAAAACTTCCTCAATTGCCAAACAAATCCACAAGAACGTCTGCTTGCTGCTATGTCTGTATGTTTGCAGAAACAACAAGTATAAATACGCGCTCTCTTTTGCTCCCGTCATGCCGTTCTCTCTCTCCTTTTGTAGGAGATGCACACGCCCAAATACAGACAGCATCGCGTGATTCTCTGTACGTATGTACAATGTGCGGGCCAAACATAGCGGCATATTTCCTTCTGCCCCTTCCCCTTTCCCCCTTCCCCCCCGTCGCCTGCTATCCGCACACGCTTTTTATGTTGTCCGTCCGCTTCTTGCGCTGCACGTTTTGGCTTCGCCGCGTCGCGACGTGGCCCTTGTTGACTATGGACCCGGCTGGCGGCAACGGTGGCAGCGGCGACACATCACGTGTTTTTGCTTTTTCGCGCATGCCCCAGGCCAAAGGCTGCCCCAGTTGCGCCATTGACCCAAACTGCTGTCCAATTCACGACGTCATTGCCGTCACTAGAGACGTCGTCGGTTATACTTTGGTTATTTTTTCCCTTGTCTGCAGCACTTGCATAATTAAATTGACATTTTGCATTGGAGGTCAGACGCAGTTTGCTTCATTGGGAATTAACAGGCCGGCCGGCAAGTTTAAATATTATCGTGAAAAAGTTCCATATGAAATTCCCAATTTAGGCTTGCAGTTGAAAATGTACTCTTTGGAATGACAAATGAACACCCCTTTCTTTTGACTTTAATTGTTGTATCATCATTTTGCTGTGCCCTTATTTAAATATTTTATCATATGAATACATTCAATTTGCACGCGTTGAAAAATTTCTGGTTGATTTGTATACCCCCTTGCAGAGGGTATATTCACTTTTGCCATATTCTTAATCAGCATCAAAACTATTCTCTTAGTTGTAGAGATATCTTGATAAAACTTGGTATACATAAGTCGAAATAATATATATAAGTCGAAACGAATAGGATCGGAACGATATATCGTATGGCTGCCATAGGACCTATCGGTTAAATGTTGTTATTTTTGAAGATATCACTATAAAAATGTTTCTTTATGTTCTTAAAAGGTTGCTACATTTTTTTTCAAAATCAAACCAATATATCATATAGCTGGAATATTTTATTGTAAATCGTCCCTATAAAACAGTTTTTGGTTTTATATCTAGAGTAACTGCAAGGGCATGAAACCCTTGGCGAGCCGATGGTACTCTTTATTTCTAGATGATGAAATTTTGTTTGAATATAATATAAGCAAAGAATGAAAGAAACAAAAGCCATTTAAAAGAATACAAAGACAATATTAGAATCATTAAACTATACAAATTATAATGTTAGAGCATCATTTAGGTACATATACTAATTGGGATTGTACCGGGGTTATAAAAATAGAATTGTCACGCGTTAAACAACTGGTATTTATAATCTATTTCCGGGTAGATTTAGTAAATTAAGCCCAGTAGCAGCATCAATGCTAAGGGCACTGGGTCAATGGTCGCAGCGGAGGGAAACACAAGTTCGTTGATAAGGCGCTCAAAAGATTCGGACACAATCAAATCACGCCAAATCCATTCAACAGTTTCTACAGCCTCCAGCTGTTGTGTCTTGCAGCGCATGCTTGAGATTGTTATCAATAAAATATACACATGTTTATAAACAGAGATAAGACGAAATTTAAATCTGCCCCCATACTCCCCCTTCTGTTCTATCAATAGAAAAGATCATTGACGTAAACCGCCGTCATCCGAACTCGAACTCGAACAACGCGCATCGTAATTCTAAAAAATATATTGAGTCAATGAACTTGAGACCCAGCAAATTGTAAACCCATTGGGTAATCGCTGCCTTCGATTACTATATAATTTGTATAAGTTGTACACGTACTGCATATGTATATGAGCGCCTAAGCTCTGGTATTTCTGTATATTATGCCCAGCTATCTGGGCTGGGGAGCGCAAATTCTACCCTGAATCGCGTGATATTTTCTTAATCAGCAGCGCGACGTTGTCGTCGTCGTTAACTCAATTGATTAAGACCCCTGCACTCAATGCTATGTCGTGTGTGTCTCTACAATGTATACTGTACAGTACAACATATAGAATTCATAATCCCGTATGGATGTCTACCATTCGGCACAGATTTCTTGAGTGTCGCAAAATCTCCGGGAGCAAAGGTTCTTAGTTCTTCTCTTGTCGTCTCTTGTGTCTTCGTCTCAATGAATGGTCGAAGCGAAGAGCCTTCCCTCTCTCTCTCTCTCTCTCTCAATCTCTCTTTCTCTCTTTATATATAATCTTGTACTATATCACTCTTACTCTCTTGATGTCTAGCTGTGGTTTGTCGTTAGGGCCTTGTGCTTTATCAGCTCTTTAGCATGTGAAATTAAACAGAATTATTTTCGATTGTTATGCGACGTTTGGACTGACATGGGGATTGAATGACGTATTGAATGATTTGACAAGAAATATCTTTTATATTTGTATTTTAAATTAAACAAAAATATCAGGAAAAAACCTATATCCCAACATGTATAGATCCCTTATAATTAGTTATTCCCCTTTATTTCGTTGTATATTCCATAATAAATAACTAAAAAAAGCTTTTAAGTATATATTCCCGGAATTCCCATTATCTTTCTAACTTTAGACAACTAATTCGCCTGTCTTTGGGGACAACTAAAAATACGTTTTCCCCCTCGTTGTTTATTTATATACATAATACTACTGGAAGGCTTATATAATACAAAATACACTGGCCTATATTTGTCGTTCATTTAGCATTGACTAATTATTGACGCGGCCCAATCGGTTTTCGGCTAGCCATTCGGCTAGCGATATGAAATATTGGTGACGTTTTCCAACCTGTTATCGTGTGTGTGTTCATTGGATTCTGAATAATTGAAACGATCGTCGGCGCGTATGCCGCGTGTGGGTGACTTATCAAAATCAGTTGTAGCTTAGTAGCTTTTCAGCCAGCACTCACAGGGTACTCACCGGGTACTCACCGAGTACTGGTTGTGCTGTGAGTCTTGTGTCAATAGTAAAACATGGGTTTGCCTTGTTTCCCTTGTATCAAATGACACATGATATTGTCTTTAATTGTTGCAATTAATTAAGCAAGTACTAAATTTAATGCTGACATTTTTAAATTTAGGTAAGGTGATGCTATTTGTTTAGACCATAATCTCTGACGATGTCAATGGTAGTACCGACATCTCCAGTATTTAGTATTAAGCTGTACATGACTAATTAGTCATACTTTCATTTGCTATAAAAAGTCGACAGTTTTCGCATATTTCGTAAGTTTTAATACATTCATCACGCTTCACAAAAGGCATAAAAATATATACATATATATATATATATACCATTTGTTAGTATGTATGTAGGTCTCTCGTCACGTCGACAGCCCCGATGAGCGCGTAGCGTGTGGCACGTGTTGATAGACTAGAATCCGGGGGCTCTCTGCGATTATAGAATTCCATAGGCACACTTTTAATTGTGTATATACTAAAAATACGAATGCGAATTGCAGTCGTAAATGCATATATGGCAATTCAAATAGATTGTAAAAGACAAATCAAGCAAAGCATTGACACATCGCACAACACCCCATAATATCTCTCTCTCCCTCTCTGTTGTGTTTGTATTCGCAACTGATGATCGCGTCCAAAGTGCGATGCCACAAAGAAAAAGTAGGACAAACCAAGAGAGGACAGTGCAGTATCAGTGGCAAAGGGGGGGTCGGAGCAGGAGGAAGAGGGGTAGGTCAGGCGACCTGCTGATCAAGCCAAGCTTTGGTCAGATACTGACGACTCACGTCGCGTTGTCGGGGATCTCTAAGTGAAATAATGTTAATTCGGTTTATTTGCAGACATGAGCGCGGCAAGCTCACTGCACTTGCACATCGCTTATGTAATCGATTGTCTTGCTAAACTATCGATAGTAAGCTTGATTGCTTGCACTGACTAGAGAAATATTAATTTCCGCAAGCTTAAACCTTAGTATTATTGTGAATGATTCACTATGTGTCAAAATTAAATCTGCACAATTCTTAATAACACGCATTATGAGAACTTAATTATCGGACATATGTATGTAGTTTCTTATCGATAGTGTTATAGATAGCGGAACTATCGTACAAACATATGTTTGTTACACATACAGATTGATGGTTTTTGTATTGAGAAAACTGCGCAAAAATTTTCAATTTTTTTTATATGCAACTATCAATTAACCCAATCTCTCCCTCTGTCTCTTTCTCTCTGTCTCTCTTAATACTGACTGCTCGAAGCACCCATAGATGTCAGAAGTCAAACACGCGCCTTGATTGATTTTAAACCCCCCCACCCCCCCCTTGTTGTTGTTGTTGTTGTCTGTGAATTTTCAAACAATTTCACTTTGAGGTATATTGAACCCGGCTACGGCGGGAAGGAACTACATAAGTAGTTGCGATTCTCGGCTCAAATGTATGGAAAACTTTTACGTTTGTTCAGCGAAACAAGTGATAATTTTAGTTGCTATAAGTAGAACACGGCCAGATAGTGTACACATAGTATATGTAGAATCGTTTAGGGTTATCGGGTAATACTTGCTAATGGCTGCAGTGAATCAGCACCAGGGATTACAATGGTGCAGCAACGAGAAGGTCATTGCGCAATGGGGAGGTCACACAGACGTAGTAAAATGTATTATTAAATTTTGGTAACAATAAAACATGTAGATTCGTCATACTTTCGTCATACTAAATTTTCCAGATAGTTACATAACTTGTATACCAATTTAAATAAGTATGTAGTGTATCGATCTATTGACATTTTCCGACAGCTACCGATGATGACAATCTTCCACTTACATGACTGAAAACATAAGTAATAGTTTGCCTAATTAACTTTTGGTACTCTGGTTAATTTAATTACCAAGTTGTCGGGTTGTTTTCTCGAGTACAGCACGCGCTGCGAACAACTGATAACGCGTCGAGCATATCCTGTCTGTTGTGCTACTATCGTTCTTCCGTTGTTGTACTCAAGTTGATAACTCAAACAATTCTTTGAATTGATTTGAATGTTTCTTTGTCTTAGGCAAAAAGGGAAACATGCGTTTCTAGTGCAAATTTCTTTGGGTTGATAAAATGTTCGCCAAAAAACATTGTCAGACTTGCAGACACCAGAAATAATTAAATTAACCTTCATTCTCTTTGTTGTTCTAGCTACGACATGGTACACTTTGGGCATGCCAATTCTCTGCGACAAGCCAAAGCACTTGGCGATAAGGTAATTGTGGGCATACACACCGACGAGGAGATCACCAAACATAAGGGGCCGCCCGTATTTACCGAGGAGGAGCGCGTTAAGATGGTCAAGGGCATCAAATGGGTGGACGAGGTGGTTCTCGGTGCGCCCTATGTAACCACACTGGAGGTTCTCGATCAAAATAACTGTGATTTTTGCGTGCATGGTGGTAAGTGTAGATACACCTTAAAATAAGTACCAATTTTGGGATAGTCAAACGATATATGTATGTATGTACAACATATATAGTACGATATATACCTACGAGTTTATTAGAGTTGCTGATTCAACCGTAATTACTACCTATTTCGCGTTTCCAGTTCATTAGCCCAACAAATAACCATCTGTTTCTCTCTTAATTTTACAGATGACATCACAATGACAGCAGAAGGTGTCGACACGTATCATCTGGTCAAATCAGCGAATCGTTATAAGTAAGTTCAAGTTTCAAGCACGAAAGTATGTCAAGGTTCTAAACTTTCTCACTTATCTCCCTCTTCACTCTCCACTCGCCACTCTCCAAACTTCTAGGGAAGTCAAGCGCACGGCCGGCGTCTCAACCACAGACCTTGTGGGTCGCATGTTGTTGCTGACACGCAATCATTTCCGTCAGGGTTCCGCCGAATATGATATCGAGAAAGAAGGTAGGCTGCCTGCTCAGTTTTGTTTTAATTACTTTAATACGCTTTTTCTATATGTTTAAGTTGCATTTCTAATCGTTTCCATTTCAACCTTCGAATAATGTACAATTTTCTTTTACTTTTCCTATTGTCTGTCTTTGTCTTTACCTCTTTAAATGTCCCCTTTAAATGTTCCCTCCATGCATGCATGCACAAACACATAAATTTTCAAACAACAGTTCCAAGTACACAAATCGAGGCAGAGTTGAGAGTACCCCACATTTAGTTACAGCTATAGTAGTTTACATTTAGAACTTAAAAATACGAACTTTGGGGCCAATACGCACGCTTAGTTTTTAGTTTCAATTTCAATGGATTTTCTACGCTTTTCGTTACACTTCTTGACCAACCTTAGACCGTAACGTAACGAAAAGATTTGTGTTTTATTTTTGCTCTCTCTACATCTTTTCTATTTCTCTTCTTTTTATTTCTATGTACGCACTGTTTTCCACTAACCAAAAAAAAAAACCTATGAAATAAAAAATCAATATCAAAAAAAATCCTGTGCGTGTTGCTGAAACATATAATGAACGAATCAAAATCCAAATCAAAACCTGCAATCAAATGATATTAAAATGAATCGAACCTAACTGTAAATTGCGCTCTATAATGCTATTCTAATATATATGTATATATGTATATCTGTTGCCGACCAAAAAAAAAAAAAAAAAAAAAAATCAAAAGAACGCACAACAGCAAAACTATTAAAGATTCAACAAATGCAATCCCGTTTAGGTTCATCGAACATGGGTCAGGACTCGGCAGCCAAGAGTCCCTGGACCGGTTGCAGTCAATTTTTGCCCACAACACAGAAGATAATTCAGTTCAGCGATGGCAAATCACCCAATCCCAGCGACAAGATTGTAAATATAACCGAACCCATATATATTTATTTAAAATTGAGATAAAATTAGATTTTGCTAACTCTCCTTCAATTTACAGGTTTATGTTGCCGGCGCTTTTGATCTCTTCCATGTGGGGCATCTGGATTTCCTGGAGAAGGCCAGCAAACTGGGCGATTATCTAATTGTGGGCCTCCACACAGATCCCGTGGTAAACTCCTACAAAGGCAGCAATTATCCCATTATGAATCTGCACGAACGTGTGCTTAGCGTTTTGGCCTGCAAGGTAAGTTGTAAACTGGAATACTTTATATAAAGCCTGTGCTTTAATTTCCATTTCTTTCAGTTTGTCAACGAGGTGGTCATTGGAGCACCCTACTGTGTGACAGAGGATCTGCTGGAACATTTTAAAATCGACGTTGTCTGCCATGGTCGCACACCCATTGCCCTGGAGGATGGCAAACTCGATCCGTATGCTGTGCCCAAGACTCGAGCCATTTTCGAGCTGCTAGATTCGGGCAATGACATGACCACAGAGCGCATTGTGGAGCGCATTATCTCGCATCGACTGGAATACGAGCGCCGGAACAAGGCCAAAGAGAAGAAGGAGATTGAAGCATTCGAGGCGTTGCAGCGGCAAAAGCAAACTCAAAAGGCCGGCTAGATACGCGGAATATATAGATGTTTCCATCGATAATTTTAACCCACATTTAGACAATGTTCTCTTTTAAGTTTATCCAACTTTCTCGTTTAGTTCGTTTTTTTTCTTTTCGTGTTGTAATTTTATTTCACAAATCGTTTGTCGTTTATTTTGCATTTTGCATTTGAATATCCGAGTGAAGCAATAATATATATTGCTGCGGTATGCACCATCCACTCACACCTTTATAAATACATATATAATAATATATAGATATAAAACGGAGCTAAGGAAACACACTCACCACTTATACATATACATATGTTCTATAGTAGTAAATTTTAAAGTCTAAATTCGATGTATGTATGTAGGCTCAAAGATTTGTAAATTCTTTTATGTATGTTGTAAGTGTAAACAAAATTGTACGAAATATATATATATATATTTAAGGCTAATGCAAATGTAATCCATCCTCAACCCCGCCCCCCCCCCCCGCCATCCCCCGCCAACTCATTTGTACGTGTTGCTAATGATGATGGACATGCCATTGTAAGTCCATTAGATAAACCCTACGTAATCTCCAGAATTATGTTTGCTTGTTAAACATGCTAAATTTCCTAGTGAAAATCTACTTCTACGTATCAAATATAAAGTTGCCCGTGTTTAGTTTGTTAATTAATTGCACAATTATGTGTATTATAATTATTGCCAAAAAAGAAAATTAAACTTATTTATAGCTTACTCGCTTGTGTAAGACTTAATACTTGTTTATGAGCGGTCGGAGCTGAATAAGGAAATCAATTGGGATTTTAAATGGGTTTAATAAAAGTAATGAAAGCTGCAATTCAGCATGACTGACAGTAATATACCCTTCGCCCTTCACTTTGAAAACCTCATAACATCGTTTTAAATTCAAATGTTTTCTTTGAATTATATTTTGTTTATGTTTGGGTACCCTTAGTGATCCTGCATATCAATTATTTGATTAGACATTAAATGACAATTTTCGATCCTAGTTCGATTTGTTTAAATTCTAATTTTTTAAAAAAATATTTATCTTAAAAATTTAAAATGATGTGATTTTCATTTTAATTGATTACTGGCGTCAAAATTAGTATTAAACAAGTGTTTAGAACTGTTTAAGACATTTGTTTTGGTCTCAAATATTGTCACAATTAACTTAAACTTTGACTTGTAGCAGCCCCGACTTGGGCTTTGGATCCACCATAAAAAATAGAATTTATTTAAAATAGAAGGATTTCCAAGCTGAATGACTTGTTGTAAGGCTGTTATGATTGAGAGCGCTTTGCTTTCTGCCTAATACTATTATTACTACTACTAATATTTCTATAAGTATACCCTTTTTGGTTATCCCAATTATTCGAAGAGTATTCAAAACCCATGAATTGTGAGACCGTCTTTTTATTCGCCTGAAATAGAATAGATCTTAGACTTTTTGCTCTCCGGTCACTTGCAGCTGCACATTAAGAAGCTGCTGACTGTCAGTGAGGGCCATTTGCGGCCACAGATCTCGATAGCTAATAACTACAACGTTGCGATCGGTCTTGATGAATTCACGGCAAGGTGGAGCTGGTGCAGAGGACTTGGGTATTGGACGCGCCTTCAGAACTTTTGAAAAATATCGTGTGGATTCAGCCGGCTGCACCACACAGCGCATGGATACAGCAACGTCCTGGAGCGGTGTCGATACCCAAATGACAATCACATCATCCATTTGCTGACGTTGCCAGAGCTGAGCGTGTCGTGTGCGGCAGGCAAAGAGCATTAGAACGCCATGCTGTGAATACTTGCGATAATCTCTGGGTAGCATCGTATTTCTTAAACAATTCAATGGATTGAGTCCAACGCGTTGATATCCAAAGACACCGAGTAGTTTATTCATATCGTATTCAAGACTATCGACACGACAGGTGGCATGTACTGTATGCGTTGCAATGGGCATGGGAACCTCTTTAAAGGACGTGCCCAACTGGCGCATATGTTCGTTCAGATAATGGGCTAACAAACCGTTGGGATCTAACGTACAGCCACAACCATGTACCGGACATGTGACCATGCGTAAGCGAGCCCATCGTGACTTTTGATCCGGGACCACATAGAGCGGCGGATGGCGTTCACTATCCAGAAGGGATTCATGGCGTGTCAAGTGCAAAAGATTAAGATTTGTTGAGGGAACCGGTACGGGCAGACGATAGTTTGAAAAGGGTCGGGTATATTCCAAAAGTCGCGCCTCCTCCAAGCGTTTCTGCCGTTTCTCGTTTCGACGACGCCGTTTGCTATTACTGGACTCCTCTTTCGCTGCTTGTTGATCGGGGGGCAATTGGGGCTGCATGGTTATAGACAAATCTCACATACACCTAATTTAAGAAACATAATTTTGATACAAAAGACGAAATTTGAATTTTGATAAAACTGAATGTGAGATGAAATTAAATTTGTTTCTTATTTCACTGTCAGTTTGCCGCCAATGCCACCTTCAAACGCTTAACAACACTTTTTTATGTCAAAAGTATTGTACAACACTTTTTTATGTCAAAAATATTGTATAACACTGCAACACAGAGGTGTATTTGCCTCTCATATGGCCATATGAAAATTTTTCACAGAGCGGTCTTCGAATTCTCAACTGGTTCTGACTGTAGGTGAATCGAGATCCCCAAGTTTTGAACTCAAAGTTATCGCTTCTCGGCCTTATGGCTAAGATCAAAGTGTAGTATCTGTTCTTATCAGCTTAACATCTGATAGTCTCCCCATTGGGGAGCAACAAATGTTAAACTGATTTTTGGAAATAGACGGAGTGCTAGGGGCTTGCTCCACCTCTGTCACGGGTTGGCCCGGTATTGCAGTACCGCCGGGATTCGGCCCAACTAAATAATAAATTAAAAATTAGAAAAGGAAAAAGAAGGTTGTCTTCCCCCCCTTTGGTCTGATCCCCATTTTGGGTCCCATATAAAAAAAGGAAATTTTTAAAATTTTTTTCCATGTGTTTTGATTTGTCCCGGTATTGTAGAAGCGCTTGTCGCTCCAATTATTTTGAGCTACCCCTAAAAGTATGCAACCGTAGGAGGCAACACGTTGGTCAAGTCAAAATAGCCGCAATATAAATATGTCGGAGATTAAATTTGTATATGTCGCAGATCATTTAAATTTAACGATAAAAAGCAATTGCGTTGTTTCTGTTTGGCACGCGCCATGC
The DNA here is from genome assembly GCA_018904095.1 of Zaprionus ghesquierei. NCBI lineage: Eukaryota > Metazoa > Arthropoda > Insecta > Diptera > Drosophilidae > Zaprionus > Zaprionus ghesquierei. The sequence goes on along the minus strand of JAEIGP010000806.1, from coordinate 39,958 downwards.
AGACGCCTTTTCTATTCTTTTGCTGCGCGGCAGACAACCGTTAGAGTTTCTGCCGAACGTAGTCTGATCGCGGAGCGAGGGGGAAGTAGATGTCTGTACGAAAAAGAGAAGCATACAGAAAAATGCAAAGTGTGCATTGGTATTAGTGTATGCAGCGTAGAATAACTCTCCAAATTGCGTTGGTATTGCGTGTAGAGTTGAGAACTAAGCGCTTATACGATTTTTGTGTAAAGGAGATGGTACATTCAGTTTTCGATCGTTACGCATAATAGACATGCCTCGCTCACGCGCTAGAAAACGTTGCGCAGACAACGAGATTAGTGAAGAGGAAGAAAGGCATCCTGATGACTCTTCGACATCAGAAGTGGGATCGCCTATACCTACTTTGAATAATGAAAATAGTTTGCTGTCAATTTTGGAGTCGCAAAATCGACATTTTTCTGAACTTTAAAAACAAGTGCAACACTCACAAAGAGAGCCAAAAGAATCGTTTGCTGTGGTATTGCCCAGGTTTAATCCTGAATGTGCGGGATCAGACGCGCAATCCTGGTGTTTAACGGTGGACTACATCTTGTCTGAAAACGAACTGGAAGGCAGCGCTCTTGTGATGACCCTCAGCAAATCACTGGAAGGAAGCGCGTCTCATTGGCTGTCACAGACTTGCTTTCCTGGTATGTCATGGACACAGTTCCGAGAATTGTTCCTGCAACATTTTGCGGGACAAGAAACATTAGCGGCAGCAGTTATGAATCTGCTTAATGGACGCCCTGCGGAAGGCGAGTGCCTTTCGTTATATGGAAGCCGAATGGTTACTTCGCTTATGGCCAAATGGAAGACGCTGAGTGTGGAGCAAATCGCAGTGTCCATTACACTGGCCCATGCAGCTGGAATTGACAGGCGTTTGCGGCGTTTAGTTTTCACTTCCGACATCAACACTCGGAACGAGCTGCACCAAGAACTGAAGGCCTATTCATTTGACGCTAGACCGAGTCACCTTTCAAACGATGGTACATCAGAGCCGCCAGGAAAACGAGCTAAGCCCTACCTCAAGTGTTACAACTGCAGAAAGCCTGGTCACAAAAAGGCGGATTGTCGATCAAAAACAATGGCAGTGCACGTTCAGCAACCCGGCAAGCAACCAACAGGGAAAGACCGGTCTACTTTGACTTGTTTCAACTGCGGAAAAGCTGGACACATCTCTACAGTATGTCCTGATCGTCAAGAGCGTTCGTCGTCTACCAAAAACAACATTGTAAAAGATGTCAACATCTGTACCGTTTTTGAACCTGTAGGAACGTTTTCGCAATCTGGTGAGTCGTTCCAATTTTGTTTTGATTCTGGAGCCGAGTGTTCACTCATCAAGGAGGCTACTTCGCAGAGGCTATCTGGATCCAGAATGGGCAACGTAGTTATTTTAAGGGGTCTTGGTAGCAATACTATTTGTAGCACTTTGCAGATATTGGCCAATGTTTTTATATGTGAACGTTCATATGAAATATTGTTTCATGTAGTGTTAGACAATTATATTAAGTATGACGCTCTGATTGGTCGAGATATTTTGAGTCAGGGAGTCGGTGTGACAATAACATCAAGATCTCTTACTATGTTTAACGAAAAATCTATATTGCCTGTTGAAGTTTCCGAAAAGAATCCTGATTTGGCTAGTGTTGACACCGATCTGCATGGACCTGATAGAGACCAATTGTTGTCAATAATACAAGAATATTCAGGGTCATTCATAAATGGAATTCCACAAAGCCGTGTGACTACGGGACAATTAGAAATTCGCTTGATCGATCAAAATAAGACGGTTCAAAGGCGCCCATATAGGTTGAGTGTAGAGGAAAAGGAAAAAGTTCGGCATTTAATTCAACAGCTGTTGGAATCAAACATTATTAGACCCAGTTCCTCCCCCTTTGCGAGCCCAATGTTACTTGTCAGAAAAAAAAATGGTACTGACCGCCTCTGCGTGGATTAAAGAGAGTTAAACGCCAATACCGTTTCTGACAAGTACCCTTTGCCGCTAATTTCTGATCAAATAGCTAGGCTGAGTGGTGCTAGGTTTTTCAGCTGTATAGACATGGCAAGCGGATTTCACCAGATCCCAATTCACCCGAATTCAGTCGAGCGAACGGCATTTGTCACCCCAGAAGGCCAGTACGAATATTTGACTATGCCATTCGGACTTAAAAATGCACCTTCCGTGTTCCAAAGAGCTATTAATCGTGCCTTAGGTGATCTTACCCATTCATATGCCATTGTTTATATGGATGACGTAATGATAATTGCACGTACAAAAGAAGAAGCTTTTGAAAGATTGCGAATGGTATTGCAAACACTTACGCATGCTGGGTTTTCTTTTAATATTACAAAATGTTCCTTTCTTAAGTCTTGTGTTGAATATTTGGGTTTCGAGGTAAAGGCAGGTGAGATTCGACAAAATCCCAGAAAAATTCGAGCCCTTTTGAGTTTGCCACCACCACAGTCCGTGACTCAGTTGAGACAATTTATTGGGCTAGTCTCATATTTTCGACAATTTGTACCCAAGTTTTCACAGCTGATGAAACCTCTTTACGGCCTTAATTCAAAGAGCAAGTCATTTTTGTGGGAATTGGAGCATGAGCAAATACGGCAAAAAGTAATATCGATTTTAACTAATGAACCCGTCCTTATTATATTCGACCCACAATTTTCTATCGAGCTCTACACAGACGCGAGTTCTGTTGGCTATGGCGCTATTTTGCTGCACCGAATTGAACAGAAGCCTCGAGTTATTGAATATTTTAGCAAGATGACATCTTCAGCGGAATCACGTTACCATTCATATGAACTGGAGACACTTGCTGTCTACAATTCTATAAAACACTTTCGCCATTATTTGCATGGCCGTCATTTTGTTGTGTTTACTGACTGCAATTCGCTTAAAGCCTCTCGTACAAAGGTAGAACTGACCCCTAGAGTTCATAGGTGGTGGTCGTACATGCAATCTTTTGAATTTGATATTCAGTATAGACCAGGTGAGCGTATGGCTCATGTTGACTTTCTGTCTCGGAATCCGGTTCCAAAAATTGTCAAGAATTCCATAGGCGTAGTCGAAAGACATATCAATCTGACAGAAATATCCGACAACTGGTTGTTGGCTGAACAGCAAAGAGACGAAGAAACTTCTTCTATTATCTCTAAATTGCGTAATGATGAATTGTCCGAGGATTTGGCCAAAACTTACGAAATACGGTCTGGAACTCTATACCGAAAAGTTCAAAGAAATGGAAAGACTCGATGTCTACCCATAATCCCAAAGCAGTTTAGGTGGTCCGCTGTCAACAACGTACACGAGTCAATTATGCATCTCGGGTGGGAGAAAACTCTTGAGAAAATGTACGAGTTCTATTGGTTCGATAAAATGTATAAATATGTTCGCCAATTTGTGGACAACTGTATCAGTTGTAGATTGTCAAAACCTCCGTCTGGCAAAATACAATCCGAACTCCATCCTATTCCTAAAATCGACATCCCGTGGCATACGGTTCATGTGGATATTACAGGTAAACTTAGCGGGAAAAGCGAACAGAAGGAGTATATAGTTGTGTTGATAGACGCATTTACCAAATTTGTCTATCTCTCTTATACTATGAAGTTAGACACTGATAGTTGCATTAAGGCAGTGAGGTCTGTTATATCGTTATTCGGTGTCCCCTCCCGACTTATCGCTGATCAAGGTCGTAGTTTTGCTAGTTCTGCATTCCGTGATTTCTGCTCAGCACAGAAAATGGATTTACATTTAATTGCCACAGGTGCTAGTCGTGCTAATGGCCAAGTGGAGCGAGTCATGAGTACTCTAAAGTCCATGCTGACCGCAGTAGAAACTGGGCCAGGATCTTGGCAGGATTCTTTAGATGAGATTCAGCTGGCTCTTAATAGCACACCCAATAGAGTTACTAAAGTCAGTCCATTAGAGATACTTATTGGCAAAGAAGCAAGGCCATTTGGTCTTACACCTGTTGTAAATGAAGAAAATATTGTCGATGTTGGCTCAGTTAGAGAAATGGCAAAACGTAATATGGAAAAATATTGATAAAGCTAGATTCGATAAAAATAAGGCTTCTATTGTAAGACACAAGGTAGGACCATGTTTTGCTTAAAAATGAAGAGCGTCATCAGACCAAACTAGATCCTAAGTTTAAAGGTCCATTTGTAGTGGCCGAAGTATTACCAGGAGATCGATATAAACTCAAAGCATTAAATAATAACCGAACTTATAAATATTCATGAATATTTGCGATGTATGCCTGAGAAGAGGATTACCACAGTGTTAGAAGTGAAGATGAAAGCGCAGAAGACGCCAGTGATCAAGCCAGTGAGGGCTGTGATATTGAGAATGAATAAGAATTTGTAAACCTCCGGACCTATTCCAAACGCGACTTACTCTACCTCATGGGTGCCCGAGTTATGTGGTTCGCCATTTTGTAGCAGTTAAGTTTAAATTTGGTAACGGTTGGTGGTGTGAGTTAGTTGGCCGGCTTATAGACTGCGTCATCTGGGTGCCATGCAGACGCCTTTTCTATTCTTTTGCTGCGCGGCAGACAACCGTTAGAGTTTCTGCCGAACGTAGTCTGGTCGCGGAGCGAGGGGAAGTAGATGTCTGTACGAAAAAGAGAAGCATACAGAAAAATGCAAAGTGTGCATTGGTATTAGTGTATGCAGCGTAGAATAACTCTCCAAATTGCGTTGGTATTGCGTGTAGAGTTGAGAACTAAGCGCTTATACGATTTTTGTGTAAAGGAGATGGTACATTCAGTTTTCGATCGTTACGCATAATACCATGCCTCGCTCACGCGCTAGAAAACGTTGCGCAGACAACGAGATTAGTGAAGAGGAAGAAAGGCATCCTGATGACTCTTCGACATATAACATATTTTAAATGTAACCGAAACTGTGTTACCATAATGTTACAAATAAAGAGTAAGGACATGTTCAAAGGAACAAAGAGTTAGTATTCTGTTATTGAGAGTGCATCATTTGAACGTATACTCAAATGAGCATGGCGCCTGGTGTTGTTCTTAGAAATGATGAAATAATTGAGCGTGGTGGTGAAATAGAAAAGAAGTGGTAAATTAGAAAAGAAGATCGACAGACAAGTGAGGGCAGTCTTGTAAAATCGAACAGATAGACAACATCCAGGCGACTTGCTGTGCTACTCGTCATAAGCAGAGAAGAGGAAGAAATACGAGCTGAGTCTCCGTCATCAGAAGTGGGATCGGCCTACTCCGAAAACCTTTCGAGCGATCAGTGGCGTGCATTATTGGAAGCTCAAAATAAAAATTTCATGGAATTAATAAAATCCATGCAGACTTCCAAAATGAAGACGCAACCCAACAAAGTGACACTACCGAAATTCAACACAGACACTGCAAATGCAGATGTCGACATAATTATGGCAGCAAATACACTGGAAGGAAGCGCGTTGGTCATGGCACTAAGTAACTCACTAGAAGGAGGAGCATCCCAGTGGTTATCCCAGATTTGGTACAGTGGTATAAAGTGGCCAGAATTCCGAGCACTGTTTACGCAACGATACGACAGTGCGGAGACGCCGGCAGCCATTTTGTTAAACATGAGTTTTGAGAACATCTTGACTATTTTGTACTAGCTCGTACTCGTGAACCCACGAACGCGAGCTACTTATGAAATTAAAAAAAAATCTAAATCGACTGAAGACCTTCCAAGTACAAAAAGGTCTTCTCACACGTAGCTCATCAGTTGAGTCAAAAACTCCTGACTTAGTCATAGGCCATTATTATAAGGACACCGTAAACCACCGTCAGTCGAGTATAGAACTCCTGAAACTAAGATAAGCTGCTACCACATAAGTACATGTTCTGCTGTCCTATTTATATTTCACGTAGCGTCCACGAACTGCGTAGAAGGCATGTCAAACTCGCTCTACCAGTTTGTGTACCCGTTTGAGGGCCGCCACATGCCATTTGTGGAGGGGAGGAGGGGGGGAGCACCGAGGGGCGAGTACTCAACATACCTGGCAGCGTACCAGCATCTGGCTCGACGCCACCCAACAACAAAGTTAAAATGGGTATGCAGAATCTGCGAGCTAGACTGCAAGGGGATGAAGCAGGTTAAGTCGCACGTAGCCAAAGAGCATCCGGATGTGATGATCGACGACAATGGGGTGCTCATACATAACCCACGACGTCGATCATCCGCCGCCGAGTCACTAAGACGCTCAAGCCTGGCCGGAAGACAGCTAGTAACCCCGCGCGTGGAAACTGTAGAGCAGGGCCGAACAACGAGGAGAATGGCAGCAGCGAGAGAGCAGCAGCCAAGTGGCCCCGCCAGACGCCTCTTACTGACCAGCAATACAATCACCACCAGATCCGCGGCCAGGGCATCAACCCTGACCGCCAACAGAGGGGTCTCAACCGCTACCCGAGGACTACAAAGCCCCGCGACGACTACGCCGACAGCAGGCTCCACCAGACGCCCCTCACTGTCTGGCCCCAGAGATGCAAACCCCACCGCGACTAGAGGGCCTTCCGTGCCCGTCAGACAGGGAACCACACCGACTAGTCGAGAACAGGCTGCCGGAGCTGCCGCTGCTGGCACCACACCCTCCAACAACTGCCAGACCAGCGAAGCAGTAGCGCCTGTCGTCACCAGCGACGCAACCTGCTCAGTGACCCAATCAAGCGGAGGCGCTCTGAGTCCACTACCATCTCGCGAGATCTGGCCGATATCCTCATGGGCCGCCACGTCCACGACCACGACCCTTAGCCAATCTACACCGATCATGACGCCTTGCATTATGCAGGACAGGCGCATGTCTGTGAACCCCTCGCCGATGCCCTACGCAACTGACCGGCAGACAATCACGGTGACGCCCGCCGCAGGCTGCCCATGCTCACCTCCCACCAGAGCATTATCAACAGCCACGCCCCTAAACACGACGTCTCTAAGGCCGGGCGAACTAGGAACAACACCAGCCAATGCAGTGGTGCCTAACGATACCCAGACAACAGCGACTAGCACGCTGCCAGCCCAACCCGTACAAGCTGTGAGGAACGATTGGCAGACAGTCACGCGGAGGCGAAGACAGGGGCAAACAGGTGCCCACTCGAACCCAGCTGCCAGCCAGCCCAACCCGGACAGAGGAATCAATCGGGCCCCCGCTCCCGAAACGCTGCGCCAACACGAGACAGACTTGCAACCCGACCAACAGAGCAACCAGGGAGCGCGGACGAAACCCGAGGGAGACGCACAAGACCGCAAGGCGCAAACAATCGGTGGACCGCGATCGACCATGACCGCATAGGATCGCCCGCGAGCCAACCAAGGAGCTCGCAGCAAAACGCTGGGCGTGACACGAGGGGGAGACTCTCTAATGCCGCAAGAGAAGCGCTTGCAGCCAGAGCCAACCTGGTCACCACAGCCGACGAACTCAAAACCATTGCAGCTGAGTTAACCATACTGCTAAACCCCGCCCGCCAAAACACAGGTCAGCAAGGCGGGCAGCGTGACAGTGGAAATACCAGAGCTGGTGAGAGCCATAGGATCGCTGAGGCAACGCGCCTCCAAAAACTCTACCGCTCAAAGCGGAAAAGAGCAATGAGCGAAATCCTGGCAGGCCCATCACCCCACTGTCAAGTCGACACGGAGGAAGTCAAAAAATACTTCCTCGGAGTCTATGGGGGCTCGAATGAGGGAGAAACCGCCCCGTTCGACTGGCCACGCTGGGAGAACCCCGAGGGAGAGACCGTCAGCAGATCGGTGATGGATCCGACCTCTGCCACTTGGAGACACAGTCTCTAAGCTGTTTGCAGCGCTAGTGGCCGACAGGCTCACCACCTTTGCCCTAGAAGGTAACAGATTGAGCCAACCTCAGAAGGGTTTCCTGAAGCACGAAGTGTGCCACGAGCACAATTTCCTGCTAGGGCAAATCATGGAAGACAGCAGGAAAAAGGGTCCTGGTCCATGGTACATGGCTAGACCTCACCAATGCTTTCGGCTCGATCCCCCATACCGTCATCCATGATGCCCTGCACGGAATGCGGGTGCCCACAGGAGCCCAAGAGCTCGTCCGCAATATGATGGAGGGCTCCACGACAAGGGTGAGAACAAACTCGGAGCTCACCGAGCCCATACCACTGAAAGCAGGCGCTAAGCAGGGTTGCCCCGCAAGCCCAATCCTTTTTAATATGACTATTAAGCGTGTCCTGATAGAGCTCAAAAGCTCGCAAATGGGATACGACCTGCGGGGAGAAAAGATGCACACGCTGGCCTACGCTGATGATATTGTCCTTGTGGCTGGGTCGACCGAGGAAATGAGGCGACTCCTCGAGACCGCTGAACATGCAGCCCGAAAAGCGGGACTAGCCTTTAACCCAAAAAAATGTGCGACATTGCACTTAAGCGGAAAGGGGAGCAAACGAGCCGCCACCGAAATTGCGTTTTCCCTGGGAACAGAACAGCTCAGGACCATGTCAGATGGGGACGCCTATGAATACCTTGACGTACCCACTGGCATTGGCATTGACCAGACGCCGATAACGACTATCCAGGGAATGATGGAGGACGCTGACAAAATTGACGCATCGCTTCTTGCCCCATGGCAAAAGATAGATGCACTCAGAACCTTCATCATTCCCCGGCTCGACCACACCCTGAGAAGTGTTATAGTCAAAAGAGCGCCTCTTGCCCACCTGGACAAAAAGGTCAAGAGGCTGGTCAAAAATGGCTGTTCCTCCCCCAGCGGGCACGCGCGGAGGTTGTGCACATTCCCTCTTGGAGAGGAGGTGCGGGCATCGTCCCGATGACAGACATGTCGGACATTCTGCCCATCGCGAATGGGTTCAGGACGCTGACACGCAGGGACGATCTCGTTGCTAGGGTGGCCAGGGAATCGCTCGCCGAAACCGTTAAGTGCCGCACGGGAAGCGACCTAACTCGAACGCAACTTGCAGAGTTCCTCTCTGGCTCGCTAGAGGAACCTTTCGGAAGGGACTCCGCAGGCAACCCTGGGTTCTGGACAGAGGTGCGCAAAGCCTCCCGACGCCAATCCGCACACCTGGCGCTAAAATGGAAGTGCATGGGCTCCAACGCGAGGTTGTCACTCGAATGCCGTGGGCGTGGTGAGGGGACTACCACGATCGGACCGAGTGCTTGGGGTCAAACCATCCGCCTGCTGCGGCAAGCCGCACAAAAAGGATTCCTTGGCACCTTAACGACAAAACCAGACCAAGGCAAGGTGTTCAAGGTATCCGGAGGCTCGGCAACCAGCAACGCCTTTGTTCGCGACGGCAAATTCACCCGGTTCGCTGAGTGGACATTTGTGCATCGCGCAAGGCTTGGGGTGCTCCCTGTCAATGGCGCTATGCGATGGAGGGAGGGAGACAAGAGATGCCGAACATGTGGGTACAGGATGGAAACAATCCCTCACGTCCTGTGTCACTGCATGCCACATTCAGCGGCCATGCAGCTCCGACACAATGCTATGTCCTCCCGCATTGTAAAGGCCGCCCATGTAGGGGGCACCCTTCGGGAGAACTGCCGTGTAGGGGGAGTGGCTGAAAACCTCCAGGCCCTGAGACCAGAAATAGTCGCGCGGGACGAGTCAAAGAAAAACATTATTATAATTGACGTCACAGTCCCTTTCGAAAACGGCGCAGGAGCCTTTGAGGCGGCGCGGACAGCGAAGATTGAGAAATACGCCCCCCTCGCAGAAGATCTCCGCACCCAGGGGTACAAGGTCCAAGTTGACGCTATAGTCGTGGGCGCACTGGGTACCTGGGACCAGAAAAACGAGAGGATCCTTAATCTCCTGAAGGTATCCAAAAACTTCGCCTACCTTATGCGTCGCCTTATTGTCTCTACGATGGTCCAGAGACATATACGTCGAACACGTATCGGGCGTCAAGCAATACACAGTGCCAAGCCTACCAGCTGAAGCCAACACACAACAACTGTGATAATACTGTGATAGATTTGTAACTTAACTTAAGAGCTAAATACACACAAATAGTTATAAGACATACCAAAATGTCAACCGCCTAAAATTGGCCACTACTAAACGAAGGCTTGTAATAAGCCAAATAAAACAAATGCACCACATGCAGTAACAAAGAACGCAAACAAATAACACGCACTACTGTCCCAACCCACTCTGAGAGACCAGCTATCTCTCGGAGAAGTAACCTGGAGGTATCCGTAGGATACCTTCCTTATCCCCGTATCTGTTCTTATCAGGGTTGCCCCGCAAGCCCAATCCTTTTTAATATGGCTATTAAACGTGTCCTGATAGAGCTCAAAAGCTCGCAAATGGGATACGAGCTGCGGGGAGAAAAGATGCACACGCTGGCCTACGCTGACGATATTGTCCTTGTGGCTGGGTCGACCGAGGAAATGAGGCGACTCCTCGAGACCGCTGAACATGCAGCTCGAAAAGCGGGACTAGCCTTTAACCCAAAAAAATGTGCGACATTGCACTTAAGCGGAAAGGGGAGCAAACGAGCCGCCACTGAAATTGCGTTTTCCCTGGGAACAGAACAGCTCAGGACCATGTCAGATGGGGACGCCTATGAATACCTTGGCGTACCCACTGGCATTGGCATTGACAAGACGCCGATAACGAATATCCAGGGAATGATGGAGGACGCTGACAAAATTGACGCATCTTCTTGTCTTGCCCCATGGCAAAAGATAGATGCACTCAGAACCTTCATCATTCCCCGGCTCGACCACACCCTGAGAAGTGTTATAGTCAAAAGAGCGCCTCTCTGCCCACCTGACAAAAAAGGTCAAGAGGCTGGTCAAAAAATGGCTGTTCCTCCCTCAGCGGGCAAGCGCGGAGGTTGTGCAAGTTAACTGAAGTCAACAGTCTCCAGATTGTTGACCGTAATACGACTCCGAGCGAATCTGCTTAGCCAGCATTTGACCGGATGTCGTTGCATAGTCGGCAAACACAGCACATTTGCGTGGCCGCTATGGGTATGATTGCGAAACAGAGTTTCGCTTTCATTTAGCTCTAAGAACCTTTTTGTATTCAGTCTTGGGGCATTTTAATGATCGCAAAGCTTGGTCACACTTTTTGGCCTAAAAGAAAAAAACCGAAGCGAGTGGCACACGCACGTGGTCGCGCTGGGATTTTCTGTGTAATTTTGCATATAAAAAAAGACTCTCCGCTTGGCTCGGTGTAATAAAACATAAAAAATAAACTCCTAATCTTTCATTGTCACGGCTCCGCCTGACACCTGATTAGTAAGAGCCGCGCGCGTTAACCGCCGGCCAACCCTAGATATAATTGGCGCCCAACTCGTGGTAGTAACGCCACGACCTACCCGGTCTTCAACAAAGAAAAACAGTTTTTAAAGACCTAAGTGCTAATCAAGCCGTTTAAGGCCGCACAGTGATAAATCGCGCAAAGTACTTGTGAGCGTGTGCAGTGATCTCTGTGGTTGCGCGAAGCAACAAGAAACATCGAACAATTGCTGACCTAAGAATCTATAGGCAGCAATAGTGACACCGAATAATAACTAAGTGTGCCGTGATTTCTGTGGTTGCGTGAGGCAACGAACAGCTTTGAACAATTGCCGACCTAGGAATCCATAGGCAGCAGCAGTGACACCAACCTCGTCAATTGCTACGGTTGACCGAGGTGCGCAGGAGCGCTATTAATTCGACTTGATCGTTCACCGAAGCCGCCGGAGCTCTTCGGGCAGCGGAGACAGCAGCACAGGAACATCAGAAGCCGCAGCTGCAGCGAGATTACATCGAGGAGATAGTCTACGTAGCTCAGGGCACAACATTAAAAGACATGTAAGTGGGCATCTTCATTCAAACTCGTTTTAAGTCAGCAATTTAAAAAAAAAAAAGAAAGAACTGATCAGTTTTGCAAGTGTTTAATGTTATTAAAAGAAAAAGCTGGTAAATTTGAAAGTAGACGTGAATTTTTTGTTGCAATCAGAACTGTGATTGCCTCTATGATTTGCATTGTCTTATTTTTTCCTCTTTTGCTCCCACTTGTCTTTGTTCTTGTGTTTACCCAATATTGTGTCGTAACATGATCCGTTGAGTGCTGTGACATTTTCCATTTGGCTTCAGGCGTTTCGCGGAATATAATTTGTTCACGCTTCAAACCCATGTCATCGCCGTTCCGACAGTATAGAGCTCCTCGTCAGCAATATAGTGATTCAGAATCTGATCGCGACGATCACCGTATTCGCATTCCAGCGCCAAGGCTCACACCCCCACCCGGAGTTAGCGTCATGGACCCAGAACAATTGAGGGCAGTGGTACTGGCGGCTGTCAATGCGGCTTTAGCCGAGCAATCGGCTGCGAACCGACAAAGGGAAGAGGCCCTTGTAGACAGAGTCAACCAGTTGTCCGATCAAATGGCAGCAGCACATATCGTCACACCAGAAGTGCGGGCTTATACTGCGATAGAGATAAGAGACAACGTTCGTTGTGACGAGCCACTAGATGCAGTCAAATGTTTGCCGGAATTCATGGGAGTTCAGGAATTGTATGTCTCCTGGAGACAGGCGGCCCTCGCCGCCTATCATATCTTCAAGCCACATAATGGCAGTTCACGCCACTACCAGGCCGTGATAATAATAAGAAGCAAAATTAGGGGACCGGCTGATGCCGTCTTAGCTTCGTTCGGCACGGTGCTGAACTTTGACGCTATTATAAGTCGTCTTGATTTCACGTACAGTGACAAAAGACCTATTCACGTAATAGAGCAGGAGTTAGGTACGCTACGACAGGGCGGCCTGTCTTTGCTACAATATTATGATGAGGTCGAGAAAAAACTGACATTGTTGACGAATAAAGTCAACATGTCCTACGAGCCAGCCTTGGCCAAGGGTCTGTGTGAAAAGTTCCGTGACGATGCGTTGCGAGTATTTATATCAGGGCTTAAGAGAAGCTTAACAGACGTCCTTTTCGCAGCGAAACCAAAAGATCTTCCGTCTGCCCTGGCGCTGGCACAGGAGGTTGAATCGAACCATGAGAGATATGCGTTCGCAGCCAACTTTGCAAAAAGCCTAGAGGACAGGGAGCGTAAGCCAAATGCCCGCCAGCACGAGAGAGCATCTCAGCAGGCAGAGGCACAACCAAGTGGTTCGAAAAACCCACATTACAGCAAGAATTCCAAACAGCAAGGCCAATCCAACCAACGTGGCAATGGTCAGCAGAGCTATGCGAAAGCGCAAGAGCCCATGGATGTCGACCCTTCCTTTTCCAACTTTGTTCACTCCACACAGTTCCATGCTGGCACGGGCAAGCGGTCGGCCGCGTCTGATCGCACCAACAACAACCAAAAGCAGCAGAGAGTGAACCATGTCACTCAGACTGCGGGACGAGGGGCTGGATCATACGCCAGTGCCGCCAGTGGTGCGGTGGAACAGATTGACGATGACGCCGACTCCGATTCCCTCAATTTTTTAGAGGAAAGTCCCTGCTGCCCGTCATCAGACGGAGAGTAGCAGGGTGCGATATGAAGTTCCTCATCGACACAGGCGCGTCCAAAAATTTTATCCGACCACACAAAGGACTGCGCGGTGTCCGTCCAGTGGATTCTGCGTTCAGAATTCACTCAATCCATGGCACAACCCAAATTAACCAGAAATGCCTTGTATCACTGTTCAATGTGAAAGCAGTATTCTTCATTTTACCGGACCTAACCACGTTTGACGGAATAATCGGACTCGACCTATTAGCACAGGCCGGCGCATCGCTATGCCTAGCTTCCGGTCAACTCAAGTGGGGAACGGAGGTCGAACAGATCTCCTTTCACTCCTGCGCTAACGTCAATTTCACTGATGTGGATTGTTCGGACGCGCCACCCCAAGTTCGTAGTTCTTTTTTAAAGATGCTAACGGCCAATAAGAAGGCATTCGCGGACCCTAACGAGGCCCTGCCTTACAATACCTCGGTGGTGGCTACCATCAGAACAACGACTGATGACCCTGTTTATGCGCGGCTATATCCATATCCAAAGGGAGTGGCTGATTTTGTTAACAAGGAGGTGCAAAACCTCCTAAATAACGACATAATCCAAACGTCCGCCTCCCCTTACAACAACCCCATTTGGGTTGTGGATAAGAAGGGTACTGACGAGGCGGGCAACCAAAACCGACGTATGGTCATAGACTTTCGCAAGCTTAATGAGCTAACAATTCCTGACAGGTACCCCATGCCAAATATCTCAATGATATTAGGAAACTTGGGCAAGGCCTGTTACTTTTCTACACTAGACCTCAAGTCTGTCTACCACCAAATCATACTCGCTGAACGCGACCGAGAGAAGACTTCCTTTTCAGTGAATGGTGGAAAATACGAGTTCAAGAGGCTTCCTTTTGGCCTCAAGAACGCAGCCAGCATCTTTCAGAGAACTATTGACGATATCCTGCGAGAGCAGATTGGCAAATCTTGCTACGTCTATGTAGACGATGTTATCATATTCTCTGAAGATGAAGAGTCTCATGTCAAGCATGTAGAATGGGTCCTACAAAGCTTGTACGAGGCAAATATGAGAGTATCAATAGAAAAATCACGTTTTTTTAAGAAGAGCGTGAATTTCCTTGGGTTCATAGTTACCAGTAACGGTGCAACGACAGACCCGGAAAAGGTTAGGGCTATACAAGAATTCCCACAGCCTAAGACAGTTTTCGAGGTCAGATCATTCCTGGGCCTCGCGAGCTATTACAGATGTTTCATAAAGGACTTCGCAGCGATAGCTAGGCCCATCTCCGACATATTAAAGGGTGAAAATGGATCTGTCAGCAAGCACAGGTCCCGTAACATCCAAGTACAATTCTCGGAAGAGCAGCGGCAAGCCTTTGAAAAGTTACGAAACATATTGGCATCCGAAGATGTAATGCTCAGATATCCTGACTACAAGAAGCCGTTCGATCTAACGACCGATGCTTCAGCCTACGGTATAGGTGCGGTGTTGTCTCAGGAAGGCCGCCCTATCACCATGATATCGAGAACCTTAAAAGATAGGGAAGTTAACTACGCGACTAACGAGCGGGAGTTATTAGCCATTATCTGGGCCTTAGCCAAGCTTCGGCATTATCTGTACGGAGTTAAGGATATAAATATCTTTACCGACCACCAGCCTTTGACATTTTCCGTAGCGGAATCCAACCCTAATGCGAAAATAAAGAGGTGGAAAGCGCGCATAGACAAGTCCAATGCCCGGATCTTCTACAAACCCGGAAAAGAGAATTTTGTTGCGGATGCATTGTCCAGACAACAGCTTAACGCTTTGGAAGAACAGGCACCCGAATCATGTGCAGCAACAATTCACAGTGAGCTCTCCCTCACGCACACCATTGAAACAACGGAAAAACCGTTAAACTGCTTCCAAAACCAGATAATACTGGAGGAAGCGCGCTTTCCTTTTAAACGAACTTTCGTTCTGTTCAGGGATAAAAAGCGCCACACAATTAACTTCACCTGCAGGGAATCACTGTTGGACTACCTCTCAGAAGTAATTGTGCCGAAGGGCGTAAATGCTCTCCACTGCGACCTGCATACGCTCGCGATGGTTCAGTACGAGGTCGTCCGTAGGTTCCCAGCCACCAAATTCTGGCACTGTAAGAATCTGGTAGTTGACATATTCGGCACGGAGGAGAAAAGAGAAATCCTCACAGCCGAACACAATAGAGCCCATAGAGCGGCGCAGGAAAACGTCAAACAGGTTCTGTCCGAATATTACTTTCCGAAAATGACAAAGCTTGCTAACGAGATAGTCCAGAACTGCAAGACATGCGCGAGGGCCAAGTATGACAGACACCCAAGGAAACAAGAGATTGGGGAGTCTCCAATACCAGCACAAACGGGAGAAATGTTGCACGTAGACATATTCTCTACAGATAAGAAGTTTTTTCTCACTTGCATCGACAAGTTTTCCAAATTTGCTGTCGGGCAGCCTATTCAATCGAGGACCATTGAGGATCTCAAGGCCGCATTGCTCCAGCTTATGAACTTCTTCCCGAAAGCCAGAGTAATATATTGCGACAACGAGCCATCGTTGAACTCGCACACAATCACATCTATGTTGTCCAACAACTTTGGTGTCAGCATTTCGAACGCACCACCGCTACACAGTATCTCCAACGGGCAAGTGGAACGTTTCCATAGTACGTTGGTGGAGCTTGCCAGATGCCTGCAGATCGACAGGGGCATAAGTGACACTGTAGAAGTAATTTTGTTGGCCACGGTAGAGTACAATAAGTCAATCCATTCGGTCGTTAACAAAAGACCTGTTGACATTGTACAAGCACACCCTGACGAACCACAAACGGAAGTCCAGACCAGGATTCGAAATGCTCAGGTTGCCCTTAGAGCCAGAGAGAATGCTTCTCGACAAAACAGGGTCTTCGATGTAGGAGAAAAAGTTTTGGTCAAATCCAACCGCAGGCTTGGAAACAAACTCACGCCTCTGTGCGAAGAGAGAGCCGTGGAAGCGGACATGGGGACCACAGTCCTCATTAAGGGGAGGGTGGTCCACAAGGACAACTTAAAATAACGTTCCCAAAAACGATGTTCTTGCGCTGCCAAATCATGTCTCCTTTTTTTTTCTTTTTGGCCACTTGGCATAACTTTAATTAGTTTTAAAGGGTCTAATGCCATCGGCACATAGTACTTAAGTTAGGTATTTCCTGGTGTCGGGTTCCCCGCTTTACGAACAATAAACAGGTAGAAATAAACACTAGAACTCAAAATCAGATTAACCAATTAACCGACACAGTAAACACAGTTCTCAGAGCAGCCAAAAATTCGCAAATAGACACCGGCCATTTATATGAAACCCTACTAGCCAGGAATAGAATGTTAATGATGGAGTTACAAAATCTTATGCTTTCTATAACACTTGCAAAACTCAAAATTGTCAGCCCAAACATTTTAGACCATGCAGACTTAAAGTCAGTTTGGCTCGAGGAGCCCACAGACACTCCCATAGGAGATCTTATGTCCGTCTCATCAATTAAGGTCCTACAGTCCGTTAATACCATACATTTCATAGTTAGGTTTCCTAAAATAAGATTTAATTGTAAAAAAATTACTATCTTTCCCGTTGAGCGAGAAGGTTACACGCTACGGATAAACGACAATGTTATAGCGGAATGCGACACAGGAGTTTACGCGGTCGAAGATTGTACCGCCCCCCCAGCGTATCTTTCTGTCGGCTGTCATCAGAGAGCTCATGTGCCAGAGAGCTTCATGCAGGCGGTGTGGCCCATTGCGAATCCCAACCAAGCAATCTGAACCCGGTCACCTGCGTAGACGATGGAATTGTCATCGTGAACGACCGACCGGCAAAGGTGCGAGTCGACAACGGCACTGATGTCTGGATACGCGGCACGCATCTCATCACGTTCGGTGAGTGGGCCACCATCAATGGAACCCTGTTCACTAACCGGAACAGTGTCGTAAGCAAAGTCCCAGGAGTTGCGAGCCTTCCCCTGCACAACATCACGGCCAGCCAGAAGGTGCTTAGTCTCCCCTATCTCCACCGGCTGAACGAGCGTAATTTGGAGATCATCCGGCAGTTCAAAGAAGAAGTCGGCACCGATCACACAATACTGCTGATAGTCACCGCTGGAGCAGTAAGCTGTGCCCTCGTCTGCGTCACCCTGATGAGTTACCGCATCCTGAAGGCAAAGAGAGCTGCGAGGCAACTATGTGAGATGGTTGCTGGAATTGGGTCGGCCGAGGGCGGCCTTAACTTAGAGGGGGAGTAGTTAACTGAAGTCAACAGTCTCCAGATTGTTGACCGTAATACGACTCCGAGCGAATCTGCTTAGCCAGCATTTGACCGGATGTCGTTGCATAGTCGGCAAACACAGCACATTTGCGTGGCCGCTATGGGTATGATTGCGAAACAGAGTTTCGCTTTCATTTAGCTCTAAGAACCTTTTTATATTCAGTCTTCGTGCATTTTAATGATCGCAAAGCTTGGTCACACTGTGACGCCGAGAAGAAAAAACCGAAGCGAGTCGCATACGCACGTGGTTGCGCTGTGATTTTCTGTGTAATTTTGCATATAAAAAAACTCTCCGCTTGGCTCGGTGTAATAAAACATAAAAAGTAAACTCCTAATCTTTCATTGTCACGGCTCCGCCTGACACCTGATTAGTAAGAGCCGCGCGCGTTAACCACCGGCCAACCCTTTATATAATTTGCACATTCCCTCTTGGAGGGGGGAGGGGGCATCGTCCCGATGTCGGACATTCTGCCCATCGCGAATGGGCTCAGAACGCTGACATGCAGGGACGATCTCGTTGCTAGGGTGGCCAGGGAATCGCTCGCCGAAATCGTTAAGTGCCGCACGGGAAGCGACCTAACTCGAACGCAACTTGCAGAGTTCCTTTCTGGCTCGCTAGAGGAACCTTTCGGAAGGGACTCCGCAGGCAACCCTGGGTTCTGGACAGAGGTGCGCAAAGCCTCCCGACGCCAATCCGCACACCTGGCGCTAAAATAGAAGTGCATGGGCTCCAACGCGAGGTTGTCACTCGAATGCCGTGGGCGTGGTGAGGGGACTACCACGATCGGACCGAGTGCTTGGGGTCAAACCATCCGCCTGCTGCGGCAAGCCGCACAAAACGGATTCCTTGGCACCTTAACGACAAAACCAAACCAAGGCAAGGTGTTCAAGGTATCCGGAGGCTCGGCAACCAGCAACGCCTTTGTTCGCGACGGCAAATTCACCCGGTTCGTTGAGTGGACATTTGTGCATCGCGCAAGGCTTGGGGTGCTCCCTGTCAATGGCGCTATGCGATGGAGGGAGGGAGACAAGAGATGCCGAACATGTGGGTACAGGATGGAAACAATCCCTCACGTCCTATGTCACTGCATGCCACATTCAGCGGCCATGCAGCTCCGACACAATGCTATGTCCTCCCGCATTGTAAAGGCCGCCCATGTAGGGGGCACCCTTCGGGAGAACTGCCGTGTAGAGGGAGTGGCTGAAAACCTCCAGGCCCTGAGACCAGACATAGTCGCGCGGGACGAGTCAAAGAAAAACATTATTATAATTGACGTCACAGTCCCTTTCGAAAACGGCGCAGGAGCCTTTGAGGCGGCGCGGACAGCGAAGATTGAGAAATACGCCCCCCTCGCAGAAGATCTCCGCACCCAGGGGTACAAGGTCCAAGTTGACGCTATAGTCGTGGGCGCACTGGGTACCTGGGACCAGAAAAACGAGAGGATCCTAAATCTCCTGAAGGTATCCAAAAACTACGCCTACCTTATGCGTCGCCTTATTGTCTCCCTACGATGGTCCAGAGACATATACGTCGAACACGTATCGGGCGTCAAGCAATACACAGTGCCAAGCCTACCAGCTGAAGCCAACACACAACAACTGTGATAATACTGTGATAGATTTGTAACTTAACTTAAGAGCTAAATACACACAAATAGTTATAAGACATACAAAAATGTCAACCGCCTAAAATTGGCCACTACTAAACGAAGGCTTGTAATAAGCCAAATAAAACAAATGCACCACATTCAGTAACAAAGAACGCAAACAAATAAAACGCACTACTGTCCCAACCCACTCTGAGAGACCAGCTATCTCTCGGAGAAGTAACCTGGAGGTATCCGTAGGATACCTTCCTTATCCCCGTATCTGTTCTTATCAGGGTTGCCCCGCAAGCCCAATCCTTTTTAATATGGCTATTAAACGTGTCCTGATAGAGCTCAAAAGCTCGCAAATGGGATACGAGCTGCGGGGAGAAAAGATGCACACGCTGGCCTACGCTGACGATATTGTCCTTGTGGCTGGGTCGACCGAGGAAATGAGGCGACTCCTCGAGACCGCTGAACATGCAGCTCGAAAAGCGGGACTAGCCTTTAACCCAAAAAAATGTGCGACATTGCACTTAAGCGGAAAGGGGAGCAAACGAGCCGCCACTGAAATTGCGTTTTCCCTGGGAACAGAACAGCTCAGGACCATGTCAGATGGGGACGCCTATGAATACCTTGGCGTACCCACTGGCATTGGCATTGACAAGACGCCGATAACGAATATCCAGGGAATGATGGAGGACGCTGACAAAATTGACGCATCGCTTCTTGCCCCATGGCAAAAGATAGATGCACTCAGAACCTTCATCATTCCCCGGCTCGACCACACCCTGAGAAGTGTTATAGTCAAAAGAGCGCCTCTTGCCCACCTGGACAAAAAGGTCAAGAGGCTGGTCAAAAAATGGCTGTTCCTCCCCCTCAGCGGGCAAGCGCGGAGGTTGTGCACATTCCCTCTTGGAGAGGAGGTGCGGGCATCGTCCCGATGTCGGACATTCTGCCCATCGCGAATGGGCTTAGAACGCTGACATGCAGGGACGATCTCGTTGCTAGGGTGGCCAGGGAATCGCTCGCCGAAACCGTTAAGTGCCGCACGGGAAGCGACCTAACTCGAACGCAACTTGCAGAGTTCCTTTCTGGCTCGCTAGAGGAACCTTTCGGAAGGGACTCCGCAGGCAACCCTGGGTTCTGGACAGAGGTGCGCAAAGTCTCCCGACGCCAATCCGCACACCTGGCGCTAAAATGGAAGTGCATGGGCTCCAACGCGAGGTTGTCACTCGAATGCCGTGGGCGTGGTGAGGGGACTACCACGATCGGACCGAGTGCTTGGGGCCAAACCATCCGCCTGCTGCGGCAAGCCGCACAAAACGGATTCCTTGGCACCTTAACGACAAAACCAAACCAAGGCAAGGTGTTCAAGGTATCCGGAGGCTCGGCAACCAGCAACGCCTTTGTTCGCGACGGCAAATTCACCCGGTTCGTTGAGTGGACATTTGTGCATCGTGCAAGGCTTGGGGTGCTCCCTGTCAATGGCGCTATGCGATGGAGGGAGGGAGACAAGAGATGCCGAACATGTGGGTACAGGATGGAAACAATCCCTCACGTCCTATGTCACTGCATGCCACATTCAGCGGCCATGCAGCTCCGACACAATGCTATGTCCTCCCGCATTGTAAAGGCCGCCCATGTAGGGGGCACCCTTCGGGAGAACTGCCGTGTAGAGGGAGTGGCTGAAAACCTCCAGGCCCTGAGACCAGACATAGTCGCGCGGGACGAGTCAAAGAAAAGCATTATTATAATTGACGTCACAGTCCCCTTCGAAAACGGCGCAGGAGCCTTTGAGGCGGCGCGGACAGCGAAGATTGAGAAATACGCCCCCCTCGCAGAAGATCTCCGCACCCAGGAGTACAAGGTCTAAGTTGACGCTATAGTCGTGGGCGCACTGGGTACCTGGGACCAGAAAAACGAGAGGATCCTAAATCTCCTGAAGGTATCCAAAAACTACGCCTACCTTATGCGTCGCCTTATTGTCTCCGAGACCCTACGATGGTCCAGAGACATATACGTCGAACACGTATCGGGCGTCAAGCAATACACAGTGCCAAGCCTACCAGCTGAAGCCAACACACAACAACTGTGATAATACTGTGATAGATTTGTAACTTAACTTAAGAGCTAAATACACACAAATAGTTATAAGACATACAAAAATGACAACCGCCTAAAATTGGCCACTACTAAACGAAGGCTTGTAATAAGCCAAATAAAACAAATGCACCACATGCAGTAACAAAGAACGCAAACAAATAACACGCACTACTGTCCCAACCCACTCTGAGAGACCAGCTATCTCTCGGAGAAGTAACCTGGAGGTATCCGTAGGATACCTTCCTTATCCCCGTATCTGTTCTTATCAGGGTTGCCCCGCAAGCCCAATCCTTTTTAATATGGCTATTAAGCGTGTCCTGATAGAGCTCAAAAGCTCGCAAATGGGATACGAGCTGCGGGGAGAAAAGATGCACACGCTGGCCTACGCTGACGATATTGTCCTTGTGGCTGGGTCGACCGAGGAAATGAGGCGACTCCTCGAGACCGCTGAACATGCAGCCCGAAAAGCGGGACTAGCCTTTAACCCAAAAAAATGTGCGACATTGCACTTAAGCGGAAAGGGGAGCAAACGAGCCGCCACTGAAATTGCGTTTTCCCTGGGAACAGAACAGCTCAGGATCATGTCAGATGGGGACGCCTATGAATACCTTGGCGTACCCACTGGCATTGGCATTGACCAGACGCCGATGACTATCCAGGGAATGATGGAGGACGCTGACAAAATTGACGCATCGCTTCTTGCCCCATGGCAAAAGATAGATGCACTCAGAACCTTCATCATTCCCCGGCTCGACCACACCCTGAGAAGTGTTATAGTCAAAAGAGCGCCTCTTGCCCACCTGGACAAAAAGGTCAAGAGGCTGGTCAAAAAATGGCTGTTCCTCCCCCAGCGGGCAAGCGCGGAGGTTGTGCACATTCCCTCTTGGAGAGGAGGTGCGGGCATCGTCCCGATGACAGACATGTCGGACATTCTGCCCATCGCGAATGGGTTCAGAACGCTGACATGCAGGGACGATCTCGTTGCTAGGGTGGCCAGGGAATCGCTCGCCGAAACGTTGGACATTTGTGCATCGCGCAAGGCTTGGGCTGCTCCCTGTCAATGGCGCTATGCGATGGAAGGAGGGAGACAAGAGATGCCGAACATGTGGGTACAGGATGGAAACAATCCCTCACGTCCTGTGTCACTGCATGCCACATTCAGCGGCCATGCAGCTCCGACACAATGCTATGACCTCCCGCATTGTAAAGGCCGCCCATGTAGGGGGCACCCTTCGGGAGAACTGCCGTGTAGAGGGAGTGGCTGAAAACCTCCAGGCCCTGAGACCAGACATAGTCGCGCGGGACGAGTCAAAGAAAAACATTATTATAATTGACGTCACAGTCCCTTTCGAAAACGGCGCAGGAGCCTTTGAGGCGGCGCGGACAGCGAAGATTGAGAAATACGCCCCCCTCGCAGAAGATCTCCGCACCCAGGGGTACAAGGTCCAAGTTGACGCTATAGTCGTGGGCGCACTGGGTACCTGGGACCAGAAAAACGAGAGGGTCCTAAATCTCCTGAAGGTATCCAAAAACTACGCCTATCTTATGCGTCGCCTTATTGTCTCCGAGACCCTACGATGGTCCAGAGACATATACGTCGAACACGTATCGGGCGTCAAGCAATACACAGTGCCAAGCCTACCAGCTGAAGCCAGCACACAACAACTGTGATAATACTGTGATAGATTTGTAACTTAACTTAAGAGCTAAATACACACAAATAGTTATAAGACATACAAAAATGACAACCGCCTAAAATTGGCCACTACTAAACGAAGGCTTGTAATAAGCCGAATAAACCAAATGCACTACATGCAGTAACAAAGAACGCAAACAAATAACACGCACTACTGCCCCAACCCACTCTGAGAGACCAGTTATCTCTCGGAGAAGTAACCTGGAGGTATCCGTAGGATACCTTCCTTATCCCCGTATCTGTTCTTATCAGCTTAACATCTGATAGTCTCCCCATTGGGGAGCAACAAATGTTAAGCTGATTTTTAGAAATAGACGGAGTGCTAGGGGCTTGCTCCACCGCTGTCACGGGTTGGCCCGGTATTGCAGTACCGCCGGGATTCGGCCCAACTAAATAATAAATTAAAAATTAGAAAGGAAAAAAGAAGGTTGTTTCCCCCCCTTTGGTCTGATCCCCAATTTGGGTCCCATATAAAAAAAAGAACATTTTTAAAATTTTTTTCCATGTGTTTTGATTTGTCCCGGTATTGTAAAAGCGCTAGTCGTTCCAATTAATTTAGAGCTACCCCTAAAAGTATGCAACCGTAGGAGGCAACACGTTGGTCAAGTCAAAATAGCCGCAATATAAATATGTCGGAGATTAAATTTGTATAACATATTTTAAATGTAACCGAAACTGTGTTACCATAATGTTACAAATAAAGAGTAAGGACATGTTCAAAGGAACAAAGAGTTAGTATTCTGTTATTGAGAGTGGTAAATTAGAAAAGAAGATACTCCACCAGCCCACATGTCTGGAAAGCCTTCATTTGCTAATATTGTCAGAGGAAGTCAGCCCGTCGCCAAGCCTGCCGCTACTGTCCCCCATGCAAGCGCTAATCTAGAGTCCAAGCTGGAGCAGCTGTTTACTAGGCTTGACAGGATGATGTCACTAGTTGAAACGCTAATGCAACTACTCCTGCAAACCCGCACCTTCCCTTCTGCTGCTCAAAATGGGTCCTCTTAAGGTAGCAGCTTGGAATGCCAATGGGGCCTCCTCGAAGACCAATGAGATCCTCGCCTTCATTGAGCTTCACGAAATTGATATCCTCCTGCTGTCGGAAACCCATTTCGTTTCCCGGTCCACCTTCAGAGTTCCTGGCTTTACCCTCCACACTGCCAACCACCCGGATGACAGCCAACGCGGAGGTGCGGCGATCCTTATCAGATCACTCATCTCCCATCAACCCTTCTCCACCTTGTCGGAAAATCACATCCAGGCAGCAGTTATCCAGTTGACGGCAAGCAGGGGTATCTTTAACATTGCCTCAGTATACTGCCCTCCTAACTTCAGGTGGACGGAGGCTGACGTTGAACTGATCATCGCTCAATTTGGCACAAAGTTCCTTGCGGCAGGTGATTGGAACGCAAAGCACAGATGGTGGGGAAACTACAGGATGTGCACTAGAGGCAGGGTGCTGTTCTCTGCTCTGGCGGGCGAAGGTATCGACATCGTTGCAACTGGAGAAGCTACCTACTATCCCTATCGAGCAAGTGCCACTCCAAGTGCCATCGATTTCGGGATCTCCAAAGGATTCAGACAGCAAGAAATCAACGTGCAAATACTGACAGAACTATCATCTGACCATCTCCCCCTGCTGTTTGAGCTGGATGAAGACGCCCAGCTATTCAAAGGTGTCACAAAAATGCTGGCACCTACTGCAAATACTGTGGCCTTCAAGGAGCACATCGAGGCCACAGTAGATCTCAACATCCCCATTGACACCTGCAATAGTCTGGAAGCGTATGTAGATTACCTCGCAGCTACAATCGCGGAAGCAGCACGGAGGGCCACACCACCCCCACACCAAGCTCGTCACACGACCGCAAGGAGGGCTCCCATCTTGAGCTTGGAGGCTAGGGAGCTGCTCTCCCACAAAAGGCGCCTCAGGAGACGGTACATCGCAACAGGAGATCCTAGCATCAAGCAGCTATACTCTAGCATTACTAACAGACAAACCTATACCAAAAAAGCATTTCTTGGGAGAAAGGAACAAATTTTTTTTTCAATCACCCTCCTCCAGTGGCGAAGACCCCCCCACAACGGATGCCAAACCCGTCCATCAATAATTTCCCCGCCCCATTAGACATACCACACCGCAGGAAGTCATGATGCAGCTGAAGGCGCTGCAAGTTAAGAAAACCCCTGGCTACGATGGCATCGACAACCGTGCTGCAAAGTCTCTGCCACGCAAAGGAGTCCTAGCCTTAGTAAAAATATTTAATGCCATGCTAAGGCTAGGGCACTTTCCAAGGCAATGGAAGCGTGCACGTATCATCATGATACCTAAAGCCGGAAAGCCGCCAACGCAGATCGATGCATATCGCCCAATCAGCTTGCTATCAACTTTCTCCAAGATTTTTGAGAGAATACTCTTAGCCCGACTGATGGAACTGCCGCAGGTAGTGAACCACTTACCTCGACACCAATTTGGTTTCAGGAAGTCCCATGGCTGCCCTGAACAAGTACATCGACTGGTAAACCAGGTGACGCATGGCTTCGAGCACAAACTGTACACGGTCGGCGTCTTTCTAGACGTGAAGCAAGCGTTTGACAGGGTGTGGCATGAGGGCCTCCTATTCAAGATGAAAGCTCTCCTTCCTGCTCCCTACTATGCCATCCTGAGATCCTTCACCTGTTATCGGACGTTCGACGTTGCAGTGCGTGATGCTCGGTCCAGCCTGGAAGAGATTCATGCAGGAGTTCCACAGGGAAGTGTTCTTGGGCCCTTCCTGTACACCCTGTACACTGCCGACTTGCCATCTCCCGCCAACAATACTGAAGTTTCCCCGGTTCAGCTGCTCCTGGCCACTTACGCCGATGACACCGCCATGGTGGCGTCTCGTTCTTCACTGCAAACTGCCTCCAATGCAGTCCAGGAATGGCTGCATGCAATTGAAGAATGGACTGCCAAATGGAATGTGGCCATTAACTCCTCAAAGTCAGCCTGTGTAACTTTTTCCCTGCGGCCCACAACTTGCACAGGTCTGACTTTTAATGGAAACCCCATCATCAATGTCACATCGCACTGCTACCTGGGAGTACACCTGGATCGGAGACTGACCTGGAGGGCCCACATCACGTCGGTCAAATTTAAGTCCCTGGCGAAGCTAAAAAAGCTCGACTGGCTCTTCCCCTCCAGCAAGCTATAAACGAGCTCTAAGGCCCTTCTAATCAAAGCCATACTAGCTCCAACGTGGAATTATGCCATCCAGGTGTGGGGAACTGCCGCCAAATCCCAGCTCAATTGGCTCCGAGTGGTCCAGTCGAGAGCTGCACGTCACGCATCTGGGCTCCCCTGGTACGTGACGAACAAGGTCATCGAAAGAGATCTGAAAGTAACCCTTCTTGGGGATCAGATCAACTTTCACAGCAGCCGTTATGCCGACAGGCTTGTGGTCCACCCGAACCGACTGGCAAACGTGCTAGTAAACCCCATCTCCCTCAGAAGGCTGAAGAGGGTACACCCCAGCGATCTCCCTACCCGGAAGATAATATAACACACTTTGTAATTAATAACTAGATTAATCTTTCCTTTATGTACTTAGTAATTAAGAAACCACTTGGTCTCATATACCCTTTATATACTCAATAGGTTAACAGAGGAATTGACTGAACGATTCCTTTTGGAACCCAAATAAATGAAGATATACAATGCAAAAAAAAAAAAAAAAGAAAAGAAGATCGACAGACAAGTGAGGGCAGTCTTGTAAAATCGAACAGATAGACAACATCCAGGCGACTTGCTGTGCTACTCGTCATAAGCAGAGAAGATGAAGAAATACGAGATGAGTCTCCGTCATCAGAAGTGGGATCAGCCTACTCCGAAAACCTTTCGAGCGATCAGTGGCGTGCATCATTGGAAGCTCAAAATAAAAATTTCATGGAATTAATAAAATCCATGCAGACTTCCAAAATGAAGACGCAACCCAACAAAGTGACACTACCAAAATTCAACACAGACACTGCAAATGCAGATGTCGACATAATTATGGCAGCAAATACACTGGAAGGAAGCGCGTTGGTCATGGCACTAAGTAACTCACTAGAAGGAGGAGCATCCCAGTGGTTATCCCAGATTTGCTACAGTGGTATAAAGTGGCCAGAATTCCGAGCACTGTTTACGCAACGATACGACAGTGCGGAGACGCCGGCAGCCATTTTGTTAAACATGAGTTTTGAGAACATCTTGACTATTTTGTACTAGCTCGTACTCGTGCACCCACGAACGCGAGCTACTTATGAAATTAAAATAAAATCTAAATTTGACTAAAGACCTTCCAAGTACAAAAAAGGTCTTCTCACACGTAGCTCATCAGTTGAGTCAAAAAACTCCTGACTTAGTCATAGGCCACTATTATAAGGACATCATAGACCACCGTCAGTCGAGTATAGTACTCCTGATACTAAGATAAGCTGCTACCACATAAGTACATGTTCTGCTGTCCTATTTGTATTTTACGTAACGTCCACGAACTGCGTAGAAGCCATGGCAAACTCGCTCTACCAGTTCGTGTACCCGTTTGAGGGCCGCCACCACTGCCATGTGTGCAATGGGGTGGACGCGAGGGGAGCACCGAGGGGCGAGTCCTCAACATACCTGGCAGCGTACCAGCATCTGGCTCGACGCCACCCAACAACGAAGCTAAAATGGGTATGCAGAATCTGCGAGCTAGACTGCAAGGGGATGAAGCAGGTTAAGTCGCACGTAGCCAAAGAGCATCCGGATGTGATGATCGACGACAATGGGGTGCTCATACATAACCCACGACGTCGATCATCCGCCGCCGAGTCACTAAGACGCTCAAGCCTGGCCGGAAGACAGCTAGTAACCCCGCGCGTGGAAACTCCACGCATTATGCATTATGCCGAACAACGAGGAGAATGGCAGCAGCGAGAGAGCAGCAGCCAAGTGGCCCCGCCAGACGCCTCTTACTGACCAGCAATACAATCACCACCAGATCCGCGGCCAGGGCATCAACCCTGACCGCCAACAGAGGGGTCTCAACCGCTACCCGAGGACTACAAAGCCCCGCGACGACTACGCCGACAGCAGGCTCCACCAGACGCCCCTCACTGTCTGGCCCCAGAGATGCAAACCCCACCGCGACTAGAGGGCCTTCCGTGCCCGTCAGCCGAGTGGACACGCCCGTCAGACAGGGAACCACACCGACTAGTCGAGAACAGGCTGCCGGAGCTGCCGCTGCTGGCACCACACCCTCCAACAACTGCCAGACCAGCGAAGCAGTAGCGCCTGTCGTCACCAGCGACGCAACCTGCTCAGTGACCCAATCAAGCGGAGGCGCTCTGAGTCCACTACCATCTCGCGAGATCTGGCCGATATCCTCATGGGCCGCCACGTCCACGACCACGACCCTTAGCCAATCTACACCGATCATGACGGCTTGCATTATGCAGGACAGGCGCATGTCTGTGAACCCCTCGCCGATGCCCTACGCAACTGACCGGCAGACAATCACGGTGACGCCCGCCGCAGGCTGCCCATGCTCACTCCACCAGAGCATTATCAACAGCCACGCCCCTAAACACGACGTCTCTAAGGCCGGGCGAACTAGGAACAACACCAGCCAATGCAGTGGTGCCTAACGATACCCAGACAACAGCGACTAGCACGCTGCCAGCCCAACCCGTACAAGCTGTGAGGAACGATTGGCAGACAGTCACGCGGAGGCGAAGACAGGGGCAAACAGGTGCCCACTCGAACCCAGCTGCCAGCCAGCCCAACCCGGACAGAGGAATCAATCGGCCCCCCCCGCTCCCGAAACGCTGCGCCAACACGAGACAGACTTGCAACCCGACCAACAGAGCAACCAGGGAGCGCGGACGAAACCCGAGGAAGACGCACAAGAGCGCAAGGCGCAAACAATCGGTGGACCGCGATCGACCATGACCGCATAGGATCGCCCGCGAGCCAACCAAGGAGCTCGCAGCAAATCGCTGGGCGTGACACGAGAGGGAGACTCTCTAATGCCGCAAGAGAAGCGCTTGCAGCCAGAGCCAACCTGGTCACCACAGCCGACGAACTCAAAACCATTGCAGCTGAGTTGGCCAAACTGCTAAACCTCGCCCGCCAAAACACAGGTCAGCAAGGCAGGCAGCGTGACAGTGGAAATACCAGAGCTGGTGAGAGCCATAGGATCGCTGAGGCAACGCGCCTCCAAAAACTCTACCGCTCAAAGCGGAAAAGAGCAATGAGCGCAATCCTGGCAGGCCCATCACCCCACTGTCAAGTCGACACGGAGGAAGTCAAAAAATACTACCTCGGACTCTATGGGGGCTCGAATGAGGGAGAAACCGCCCCGTTCGACTGGCCACACTGGGAGAACCCCGAGGGAGTTCAGCACCGAAGAGGTGTACCAGCGGCTAAAGAGGGCCCACAACACGGCACCGGGCCCAGACGGAGCTACCTACGCCGACCTCAAAGCCCTGGATCCCAAGGCCGTACTCCTCACCGCGGTTTTTAACGCCTGCCTCCGAGCTAAAACTATCCCCGAGTCGTGGAAATCGTCCACCACTGTCCTCATCCACAAAAAGGGGGACAGAGCGGATCTGGGGAACTGGAGACCTCTGGCACTTGGAGACACAGTCTCTAAGCTGTTTGCAGCGCTAGTGGCCGACAGGCTCACCACCTTTGCCCTAGAAGGTAACAGATTGAGCCAACCCCAGAAGGGTTTCCTGAAGCACGAAGTGTGCCACGAGCACAATTTCCTGCTAGGGCAAATCATGGAAGACAGCAGGAAAAAGGGTCGAGACCTGGTCCTTGCATGGCTAGACCTCACCAATGCTTTCGGCTCGATCCCCCATACCGTCATCCATGATGCCCTGCACGGAATGCGGGTGCCCACAGGAGCCCAAGAGCTCGTCCGCAATATGATGGAGGGCTCCACGACAAGGGTGAGAACAAACTCGGAGCTCACCGAGCCCATACCACTGAAAGCAGGCGCTAAGCAGGGTTGCCCCGCAAGCCCAATCCTTTTTAATATGGCTATTAAGCGTGTCCTGATAGAGTTCAAAAGCTCGCAAATGGGATACGAGCTGCGGGGAGAAAAGATGCACACGCTGGCCTACGCTGACGATATTGTCCTTGTGGCTGGGTCGACCGAGGAAATGAGGCGACTCCTCGAGACCGCTGAGCATGCAGCCCAAAAAGCGGGACTAGCCTTAAACCCAAAAAAATGTGCGACATTGCACTTAAGCGGAAAGGGGAGCAAACGAGCCGCCACCGAAATTGCGTTTTCCCTGGGAACAAAACAGCTCAGGACCATGTCAGATGGGGACGCCTATGAATACCTTGACGTACCCACTGGCATTGGCATTGACCAGACGCCGATAACGACTATCCAGGGAATGATGGAGGACGCTGACAAAATTGACGCATCGCTTCTTGCCCCATGGCAAAAAATAGATGCACTCAGAACCTTCATCATTCCCCGGCTCGACCACACCCTGAGAAGTGTTATAGTCAAAAGAGCGCCTCTTGCCCACCTGGACAAAAAGGTCAAGAGGCTGGTCAAAAAATGGCTGTTCCTCCCCCAGCGGGCAAGCGCGGAGGTTGTGCACATTCCCTCTTGGAGAGGAGGTGCGGGCATCGTCCCGATGACAGACATGTCGGACATTCTGCCCATCGCGAATGGGTTCAGAACGCTGACATGCAGGGACGATCTCGTTGCTAGGGTGGCCAGGGAATCGCTCGCCGAAACCGTTAAGTGCCGCACGGGAAGCGACCTAACTCGAACGCAACTTGCAGAGTTCCTCTCTGGCTCGCTAGAGGAACCTTTCGGAAGGGACTCCGCAGGCAACCCTGGGTTCTGGACAGAGGTGCGCAAAGCCTCCCAACGCCAATCCGCACACCTGGCGCTAAAATGAAAGTGCATGGGCTCCAACGCGAGGTTGTCACTCGAATGCCGTGGGCGTGGTGAGGGGACTACCACGATCGAACCGAGTGCTTGGGGTCAAACCATCCGCCTGCTGCGGCAAGCCGCACAAAAAGGATTCCTTGGCACCTTAACGACAAAACCAGACCAAGGCAAGGTGTTCAAGGTATCCGGAGGCTCGGCAACCAGCAACGCCTTTGTTCGCGACGGCAAATTCACCCGGTTCGCTGAGTGGAAATTTGTGCATCGCGCAAGGCTTGGGGTGCTCCCTGTCAATGGCTCTATGCGATGGAGGGAGGGAGACAAGAGATGCCGAACATGTGGGTACAGGATGGAAACAATCCCTCACGTCCTATGTCACTGCATGCCACATTCAGCGGCCATGCAGCTCCGACACAATGCTATGTCCTCCCGCATTGTAAAGGCCGCCCATGTAGGGGGCACCCTTCGGGAGAACTGCCGTGTAGAGGGAGTGGCTGAAAACCTCCAGGCCCTGAGACCAGACATAGTCGCGCGGGACGAGTCAAAGAAAAACATTATTATAATTGACGTCACAGTCCCCTTCGAAAACGGCGCAGGAGCCTTTGAGGCGGCGCGGACAGCGAAGATTGAGAAATACGCCCCCCTCGCAGAAGATCTCCGCACCCAGGGGTACAAGGTCCAAGTTGACGCTATAGTCGTGGGCGCACTGGGTACCTGGGACCAGAAAAACGAGAGGATCCTAAATCTCCTGAAGGTATCCAAAAACTACGCCTACCTTATGCGTCGCCTTATTGTCTCCGAGACCCTACGATGGTCCAGAGACATATACGTCGAACACGTATCGGGCGTCAAGCAATACAAGTGCCAAGCCTACCAGCTGAAGCCAACACACAACAACTGTAATAATACTGTGATAGATTTGTAACTTAACTTAAGAGCTAAATACACACAAATAGTTATAAGACATACAAAAATGACAACCGCCTAAAATTGGCCACTACTAAACGAACTAACCCAAACTCTGAGAGACCAGCTATCTCTCGGAGAAGTAACCTGGAGGTATCCGTAGGATACCTTCCTTATCCCCGTATCTGTTCTTATCAGGGTTGCCCCGCAAGCCCAATCCTTTTTAATATGGCTATTAAGCGTGTCCTGATAGAGCTCAAAAGCTCGCAAATGGGATACGAGCTGCGGGGAGAAAAGATGCACACGCTGGCCTACGCTGACGATATTGTCCTTGTGGCTGGGTCGACCGAGGAAATGAGGCGACTCCTCGAGACCGCTGAACATGCAGCCCGAAAAGCGGGACTAGCCTTTAACCCAAAAAAATGTGCGACATTGCACTTAAGCGGAAAGGGGAGCAAACGAGCCGCCACTGAAATTGCGTTTTCCCTGGGAACAGAACAGCTCAGGACCATGTCAGATGGGGACGCCTATGAATACCTTGGCGTACCTACTGGCATTGGCATTGACCAGACGCCGATAACGACTATCCAGGGAATGATGGAGGACGCTGACAAAATTGACGCATCGCTTCTTGCCCCATGGCAAAAGATAGATGCACTCAGAACCTTTATCATTCCCCGGCTCGACCACACCCTGAGAAGTGTTATAGTCAAAAGAGCGCCTCTTGCCCACCTGGACAAAAAGGTCAAGAGGCTGGTCAAAAAATGGCTGTTCCTCCCCCAGCGGGCAAGCGCGGAGGTTGTGCACATTCCCTCTTGGAGAGGAGGTGCGGGCATCGTCCCGATGACAGACATGTCGGACATTCTGCCCATCGCGAATGGGTTCAGAACGCTGACATGCAGGGACGATCTCGTTGCTAGGGTGGCCAGGGAATCGCTCGCCGAAACCGTTAAGTGCCGCACGGGAAGCGACCTAACTCGAACGCAACTTGCAGAGTTCCTCTCTGGCTCGCTAGAGGAACCTTTCGGAAGGGATTCCGCAGGCAACCCTGGGTTCTGGACAGAGGTGCGCAAAGCCTCCCGACGCCAATCCGCACACCTGGCGCTAAAATGGAAGTGCATGGGCTCCAACGCGAGGTTGTCACTCGAATGCCGTGGGCGTGGTGAGGGGACTACCACGATCGGACCGAGTGCTTGGGGTCAAACCATCCGCCTGCTGCGGCAAGCCGGACAAAAAGGATTCCTTGGCACCTTAACGACAAAACCAGTCCAAGGCAAGGTGTTCAAGGTATCCGGAGGCTCGGCAACCAGCAACGCCTTTGTTCGCGACGGCAAATGCTCCCTGTCAATGGCGCTATGCGATGGAGGGAGGGAGACAAGAGATGCCGAACATGTGGGTACAGGATGGAAACAATCCCTCACGTCGTGTGTCACTGCATGCCACATTCAGCGGCCATGCAGCTCCGAGACAATGCTATGTCCTCCCGCATTGTAAAGGCCGCCCATGTAGGGGGCACCCTTCGGGAGAACTGCCGTGTAGAGGGAGTGGCTGAAAACCTCCAGGCCCTGAGACCAGACATAGTCGCGCGGGACGAGTCAAAGAAAAGCATTATTATAATTGACGTCACAGTCCCCTTCGAAAACGGCGCAGGAGCCTTTGAGGCGGCGCGGACAGCGAAGATTGAGAAATACGCCCCCCTCACAGAAGATCTCCGCACCCAGGGGTACAAGGTCCAAGTTGACGCTATAGTCGTGGGCGCACTGGGTACCTGGGACCAGAAAAATGAGAGGATCCTAAATCTCCTGAAGGTATCCAAAAACTACGCCTACCTTATGCGTCGCCTTATTGTCTCTACGATGGTCCAGAGACATATACGTCGAACACGTATCGGGCGTCAAGCAATACACAGTGCCAAGCCTACCAGCTGAAGCCAACACACAACAACTGTAATAATACTGTGATAGATTTGTAACTTAACTTAAGAGCTAAATACACACAAATAGTTATAAGACATACAAAAATGACAACCGCCTAAAATTGGCCACTACTAAACGAAGGCTTGTAATAAGCCGAATAAACCAAATGCACTACATGCAGTAACAAAGAACGCAAACAAATAACACGCACTACTGCCCCAACCCACTCTGAGAGACCAGCTATCTCTCGGAGAAGTAACCTGGAGGTATCCGTAGGATACCTTCCTTATCCCCGTATCTGTTCTTATCAGGGTTGCCCCGCAAGCCCAATCCTTTTTAATATGGCTATTAAGCGTGTCCTGATAGAGCTCAAAAGCTCGCAAATGGGATACGAGCTGCGGGGAGAAAAGATGCACACGCTGGCCTACGCTGACGATATTGTCCTTGTGGCTGGGCCGACCGAGGAAATGAGGCGACTCCTCGAGACCGCTGAACATGCAGCCCGAAAAGCGGGACTAGCCTTTAACCCAAAAAATGTGCGACATTGCACTTAAGCGGAAAGGGGAGCAAACGAGCCGCCACTGAAATTGCGTTTTCCCTGGGAACAGAACAGCTCAGGACCATGTCAGATGGGGACGCCTATGAATACCTTGGCGTACCTACTGGCATTGGCATTGACCAGACGCCGATAACGACTATCCAGGGAATGATGGAGGACGCTGACAAAATTGACGCATCGCTTCTTGCCCCATGGCAAAAGATAGATGCACTCAGAACCTTCATCATTCCCCGGCTCGACCACACCCTGAGAAGTGTTATAGTCAAAAGAGCGCCTCTTGCCCACCTGGACAAAAAGGTCAAGAGGCTGGTCAAAAAATGGCTGTTCCTCCCTCAGCGGGCAAGCGCGGAGGTTGTGCACATTCCCTCTTGAAGAGGAGGTGCGGGCATCGTCCCGATGTCGGACATTCTGCCCATCGCGAATGGGTTCAGAACGCTGACATGCAGGGACGATCTCGTTGCTAGGGTGGCCAGGGAATCGCTCGCCGAAACCGTTAAGTGCCGCACGGGAAGCGACCTAACTCGAACGCAACTTGCAGAGTTCCTCTCTGGCTCGCTAGAGGAACCTTTCGGAAGGGACTCCGCAGGCAACCCTGGGTTCTGGACAGAGGTGCGCAAAGCCTCCCGACGCCAATCCGCACACCTGGCGCTAAAATGGAAGTGCATGGGCTCCAACGCGAGGTTGTCACTCGAATGCCGTGGGCGTGGTGAGGGAACTACCACGATCGGACCGAGTGCTTGGGGTCAAACCATCCGCCTGCTGCGGCAAGCCGCACAAAAAGGATTCCTTGGCACCTTAACGACAAAACCAGACCAAGGCAAGTTGTTCAAGGTATCCGGAGGCTCGGCAACCAGCAACGCCTTTGTTCGCGACGGCAAATTCACCCGGTTCGCTGAGTGGACATTTGTGCATCGCGCAAGGCTTGGGGTGCTCCCTGTCAATGGCGCTATGCGATGGAGGGAGGGAGACAAGAGATGCCGAACATGTGGGTACAGGATGGAAACAATCCCTCACGTCCTGTGTCACTGCATGCCACACTCAGCGGCCATGCAGCTCCGACACAATGCTATGACCTCCCGCATTGTAAAGGCCGCCCATGTAGGGGGCACCCTTCGGGAGAACTGCCGTGTAGAGGGAGTGGCTGAAAACCTCCAGGCCCTGAGACCAGACATAGTCGCGCGGGACGAGTCAAAGAAAAACATTATTATAATTGACGTCACAGTCCCCTTCGAAAACGGCGCAGGAGCCTTTGAGGCGGCGCGGACAGCGAAGATTGAGAAATACGCCCCCCTCACAGAAGATCTCCGCACCCAGGGGTACAAGGTCCAAGTTGACGCTATAGTCGTGGGCGCACTGGGTACCTGGGACCAGAAAAACGAGAGGATCCTAAATCTCCTGAAGGTATCCAAAAACTACGCCTATCTTATGCGTCGCCTTATTGTCTCCGAGACCCTACGATGGTCCAGAGACATATACGTCGAACACGTATCGGGCGTCAAGCAATACACAGTGCTAAGCCTACCAGCTGAAGCCAACACACAACAACTGTGATAATACTGTGATAGATTTGTAACTTAACTTAAGAGCTTAATACACACAAATAGTTATAAGACATACAAAAATGACTACCGCCTAAAATTGGCCACTACTAAACGAAGGCTTGTAATAAGCCGAATAAAACAAATGCACCACATGCAGTAACAAAGAACGCAAACAAATAACACGCACTACTGTCCCAACCCACTCTGAGAGACCAGCTATCTCTCGGAGAAGTAACCTGGAGGTATCCGTAGGATACCTTCCTTATCCCCGTATCTGTTCTTATCAGGGTTGCCCCGCAAGCCCAATCCTTTTTAATATGGCTATTAAGCGTGTCCTGATAGAGCTCAAAAGCTCGCAAATGGGATACGGGCTGCGGGGAGAAAAGATGCACACGCTGGCCTACGCTGACGATATTGTCCTTGTGGCTGGGTCGACCGAGGAAATGAGGCGACTCCTCGAGACCGCTGAACATGCAGCCCGAAAAGCGGGACTAGCCTTTAACCCAAAAAAATGTGCGACATTGCACTTAAGCGGAAAGGGGAGCAAACGAGCCGCCACTGAAATTGCGTTTTCCCTGGGAACAGAACAGCTCAGGACCATGTCAGATGGGGACGCCTATGAATACCTTGGCGTACCTACTGGCATTGGCATTGACCAGACGCCGATAACGACTATCCAGGGAATGATGGAGGACGCTGACAAAATTGACGCATCGCTTCTTGCCCCATGGCAAAAGATAGATGCACTCAGAACCTTCATCATTCCCCGGCTCGACCACACCCTGAGAAGTGTTATAGTCAAAAGAGCGCCTCTTGCCCACCTGGACAAAAAGGTCAAGAGGCTGGTCAAAAAATGGCTGTTCCTCCCCCAGCGGGCAAGCGCGGAGGTTGTGCACATTCCCTCTTGGAGAGGAGGTGCGGGCATCGTCCCGATGACAGACATGTCGGACATTCTGCCCATCGCGAATGGGTTCAGAACGCTGACATGCAGGGACGATCTCGTTGCTAGGGTGGCCAGGGAATCGCTCGCCGAAACCGTTAAGTGCCGCACGGGAAGCGACCTAACTCGAACGCAACTTGCAGAGTTCCTCTCTGGCTCGCTAGAGGAACCTTTCGGAAGGGACTCCGCAGGCAACCCTGGGTTCTGGACAGAGGTGCGCAAAGCCTCCCAACGCCAATCCGCACACCTGGCGCTAAAATGGAAGTGCATGGGCTCCAACGCGAGGTTGTCACTCGAATGCCGTGGGCGTGGTGAGGGGACTACCACGATCGGACCGAGTGCTTGGGGTCAAACCATCCGCCTGCTGCGGCAAGCCGCACAAAAAGGATTCCTTGGCACCTTAACGACAAAACCAGACCAAGGCAAGGTGTTCAAGGTATCCGGAGGCTCGGCAACCAGCAACGCCTTTGTTCGCGACGGCAAATTCACCCGGTTCGCTGAGTGGACATTTGTGCATCGCGCAAGGCTTGGGGTGCTCCCTGTCAATGGCGCTATGCGATGGAGGGAGGGAGACAAGAGATGCCGAACATGTGGGTACAGGATGGAAACAATCCCTCACGTCCTGTGTCACTGCATGCCACACTCAGCGGCCATGCAGCTCCGACACAATGCTATGTCCTCCCGCATTGTAAAGGCCGCCCATGTAGGGGCACCCTTCGGGAGAACTGCCGTGTAGAGGGAGTGGCTGAAAACCTCCAGGCCCTGAGACCAGACATAGTCGCGCGGGACGAGTCAAAGAAAAGCATTATTATAATTGACGTCACAGTCCCCTTCGAAAACGGCGCAGGAGCCTTTGAGGCGGCGCGGACAGCGAAGATTGAGAAATACGCCCCCCTCGCAGAAGATCTCCGCACCCAGGGGTACAAGGTCCAAGTTGACGCTATAGTCGTGGGCGCACTGGGTACCTGGGACCAGAAAAACGAGAGGATCCTAAATCTCCTGAAGGTATCCAAAAACTACGCCTACCTTATGCGTCGCCTTATTGTCTCCGAGACCCTACGATGGTCCAGAGACATATACGTCGAACACGTATCGGGCGTCAAGCAATACACAGTGCCAAGCCTACCAGCTGAAGCCAACACACAACAACTGTAATAATACTGTGATAGATTTGTAACTTAACTTAAGAGCTAAATACACACAAATAGTTATAAGACATACAAAAATGACAACCGCCTAAAATTGGCCACTACTAAACGAAGGCTTGTAATAAGCCGAATAAACCAAATGCACTACATGCAGTAACAAAGAACGCAAACAAATAACACGCACTACTGCCCCAACCCACTCTGAGAGACCAGCTATCTCTCGGAGAGTAACCTGGAGGTATCCGTAGGATACCTTCCTTATCCCCGTATCTGTTCTTATCAGGGTTGCCCCGCAAGCCCAATCCTTTTTAATATGGCTATTAAGCGTGTCCTGATAGAGCTCAAAAGCTCGCAAATGGGATACGAGCTGCGGGGAGAAAAGATGCACACGCTGGCCTACGCTGACGATATTGTCCTTGTGGCTGGGTCGACCGAGGAAATGAGGCGACTCCTCGAGACCGCTGAACATGCAGCCCGAAAAGCGGGACTAGCCTTTAACCCAAAAAAATGTGCGACATTGCACTTAAGCGGAAAGGGGAGCAAACGAGCCGCCACTGAAATTGCGTTTTCCCTGGGAACAGAACAGCTCAGGACCATGTCAGATGGGGACGCCTATGAATACCTTGGCGTACCTACTGGCATTGGCATTGAACAGACGCCGATAACGACTATCCAGGGAATGATGGAGGACGCTGACAAAATTGACGCATCGCTTCTTGCCCCATGGCAAAAGATAGATGCACTCAGAACCTTCATCATTCCCCGGCTCGACCACACCCTGAGAAGTGTTATAGTCAAAAGAGCGCCTCTTGCCCACCTGGACAAAAGGTCAAGAGGCTGGCCAAGAAAATGGCTGTTCCTCCCCCGCGGGCAAGCGCAGAGGTTGTGCACATCCCTTCTTGGAGAGGGGGTGCGGGCATCGTCCCAATGGCAAACATGTCGGATATTCTGACAATAGGTGCGCAAAGCCTCCCGACGCCAATCCGCACACCTGGCACTAAAATGGAAGTGCACGGACTCTAACTCGAGGCTGTCACTTGAATGCCGTGGGCGTGGTGAGGGGACTACCACGATCGGACCGAGTGCCTGGGGACAAACCATCCGCCTGCTGCGACAAGCCGAACAAAAAGGATACCTTGACACCTTAATGACAAAACCGAACCAAGACAAGGTTTTCAAGGTATCTGGAGGCTCGGCAACCAGCAACGCCTTCGTTCGTGATGGCAAATTCACCCGGTTCGCTGAGTGGAGATTTGTCCATCGCGCAAGGCTTGAGGTGCTTCCCGTCAATGGCTCTATGCGATGGAGGGAGGGAGATAAGAGAAGCCAGACGTGTGGATTGCGAGACCCGTGAAAAATTTCGTTTGCTATGGCTAGTTAATTGATGGTCAATGTTTAAATCAGAATTTCAATTCAAATTCAATTTTAATGCCTGCAGCTCTGCACGATCAGTGTTGGGGAATGCGCCGGCGATATTATATCGGCATATCGATAGTGCCTATCAAGAAAGAGCGGCAAGCGCCAACATGAAAAAAATTTCTGTGCGTAAGAAAAGTGTAATATCGCGATTAAAATAAAATTAAAGTGATTACCCCATTTGGTGTGTGTGCAAACAGGGCCTTGCATGTGAGTATGGAATACAGATTCTCCGCTGACTGCATGTGCATATGCGAGTGAAATTTCCGCTGGGGAAAGCGGCGTTATACCCTGTCAACGCAGTGGTTGTTGGGAACATACACCTTTCTTAAGTTTGGACCTAATTTTCGATAGCGCACCACGTGCAACGCACGCCGTCTGGACAAAACACCAAAGGGTCATGCAAGCCATAACTTGTTTTCACACTCGTCTCGTTTGTCATA